>JBBBDQ010000348.1:2225000-2412500 GCA_037127315.1 Ascarosepion bandense
AAAGACAGCACATCAAAATTCCTTCTTCCAAAGAATATTTTTGAGCGAACTAAAACAGATAAAACAAACATTAGTCAACAATAATTTTCCCAGCTGCATCATTGATAAACAAATAAAATTATTCTTACAAAAAATGCATGAAACTAGCATTAAAAATAATGCACAAGAAAACATCAACATATTATTGCAGCCAAATGCACATTAATTATAAACAGGACAAATTTTCTATAGGAAATTTTTTAATACCATATTTCTTTATAATTTTTAATTTTGTTTTTACTCATCAACGTTAAGAAGAGAGTTTGAGGTAACCAACAGTGTAACAATGCAAATAAATTTCAATAAGAGTTTAACATTAATTCCATGATAATTAAAAATTAATTTATCTTATGTACATATACAACATTTTTAAATAAGTATTTAAATTAAGTTTATGAAAAAAGGTGCGTTTATTTAGATATATGCGTGTTTATATATATATATATATATATATATATATATATATATATATATATATATAAACGTATTTACATTACATAGATATGCGTGTGTGTGTGGGTGTGTGTGAAAATAGAGGAAACCTATCCTTAACTTTTCAGAACATTTAAGAAATGTAAATATATTAACGTTATTTTCTTCTACTTTTCTTCTGTTCATAAATACATGTGGCAAAATGAATTAATTTAATTTATGTTGACAAAGTTCCTTCATGGAATACGAAACACGTTGGTAAAGAAATGATATTTTTGCCTTTATTTGTGTTGTCTTTTTATAGATATATTTTATTTATACCTGATTTCACACACACAGACACAAGCATACTCTACTCTACTCTACTGGCCATAATTATTAGGTCATCCAAGTTTTTAAAAAAATTATGTATTTCATACTATTTTTAGTATTTATTGCCAAGTTGATAATTCTTATTGGAAATAGAATGGTACTTTTGCTAATATTACTTTACAAAATTTTACAAGACAACCAGGAAGCCTTTGCTTTGGCCAGCCAATAAGAAAAAGAGACTAGCATGGGGAAGAAATCACAAAAACTGGACACCAGAACAGACCATTTGATACGCAAGTTAATTTGCAGTATTAACAAAAGAACCAATCAATTTTATTTAATGTTATCCCCGTGGCAATAAATACTAAAAATACATCATTATCTTTTAAAACACTGGGGTGGCCTAATATTAATGGCCGGTGGTACAGTTACATGTGTATACACGGCCAAGATATATATATCTACACTTAAACACACACACACACACATACACACACACACGCACGCACACACACACACACGCACGCACACACACACACATATATATATATATATATAGAAATTGTTGCGTTTTGATAGTTTTGGGATGTCTTGAATTTTCAGTTTTACTGATAAAAGGCATTTTGTTTTAAGTGCTCGATATCAGGGTAAAGATAGAGCGTTGATAGTTTTAGTGCAAAGAGTTTGTAACCTTAAACCGATTTTACCCGAAAAACAAATCGTCTGACGAGAACCATAAACCGTAACTGACTGAACTTCTCTACCATTTTCAATATTTGTCTGGTTTTAAAGATACATTGAGCAATTTTTATAGAAATGTTTACTGGTCTAATTTAATTTAAATCTGAACTATAACTGTTTAGTATATATATATATATATATATATATATAAGAGTGAAAATTGATGTCAGCACTCACGGGCGACAGACTGTTAAATGGTAAGCGCATTCATCAGGCCTGATTATTTCATTAGCATGAAACAGTCTGTCGCCTCTGAGTGTTGACTTCAATGTTCACTCTTTTATTTTTACATACGCTCTATCTCTAATATTGAGCACTTTCTCCTATAAATATAGCACATCTTAAAACTATATATATATATATATATATATACACTAACGGCCATAATTATTAGGCCACCCCAGTTTTTTAAAAGAAATGATGTATTTCATACTATTTTTAGTATTTATTGCCAAGTGAATAATTCTAAATGAAAATAGAATCGTTCATTTGTTGATACTGCACAACAACATTTGCATCCAATGAACCGATCTGGTGTCCAGTTTTTGTGTTTTTTCTCCATGCTAGTCTCTTCTTCTTATTGGCTGGTCAAAGCAAAGATTTCCTGGCTGCCTTGTAAAATTTCGCAAAGTATTAATAACAAAAGGACCATTCTATTTTCATTTAGAATTATCCACTTGGCAATAAATACTAAAATAGTATAAAATACATGTTTTTCTAAAACTTGGGTGGTTTGATAATTATGATCGGTAGTATATATATATATATATATATATATATATATCCTTGTCTAAAATCTATGTAAGTTTCTTTGGAGTTTCTCTTGAAAACATTTGGCGCCTGCAATCTATGATAACTGTCTGCATCTGATGTGTTTTACCGACAAAATGCTCCATTTTTTCAATGTAACTTTTGAGACTTTGAAGGCATTTTCTCGCCTGAGGAAATTCGATATAAGTTTTTGCTTTCAAGTAAGACTCTAGTCTAAGAACAAGAAACCAGAATGTCATGCATTCAGGAATAGGCGATGGGTGAGTCATTAAAAAAAAGAAAACACTTACCTTTCTCTCTTCGGACTGCTTCCTTTTGCAGCCTAATTTAATTATTTAGAGAACTTGATTTTATAGAATGAATATCGTCTCTATGAATGTATAGTGCAGTGTACAATACAAGACGTAGATGAATATGGCTCGTCACAATTTCCTGCTTTTAAAAGGTTCATTAACCTGAATATTATTTGTTGTAACGTGAAATGTTGGGAGGTTGTTTTAAATCTCTTTTGTTAATTTTGCGACGAATGTGAAATCGAAATCTTTACACGAAAAAATAACTGATTTTTCACTTCTCTACCAGTCTCAATCTTACCCTAGCAAAAGAACGATACTTTAGATGCCTGATTTGCTTGGCCTTCTACCAGTGAAGAAGGTATTTGCGCGTTACGATGTGGATTTTTTTTTGCCCTTTCGATTTCTAGCAGAACCATTTTTAACATTTTTTTCCTTCTATGTGCCTTGACCTTTCAGTGATACACGCTTGGTCGATCATTGTCTAGAAAGAGACATGACTGACTGGGCAGAAGATTATCCCACATCAGGTTGACATTGCTTTCTGCGGTAGACTGGTTGCCGACTAAGGCTATAGAACCCAATCTGTCCTGTTATTTAACCCATAACTGGAAGGAAGAAACGGATTAAAACCTTTCCCAAGGGTATTTGCGCGTAAGTGAATGAAATGAATTCAACTGGAATTCGAACTCGGCTCCCCGATTTTTCGTTCCGGGCCGATATCCAATGCACCACAATGCATATCCAACCTACCTCGTAGCCTTGAGAAAATGAATAGCAGAACAGGAATTACGAGAGAAAGTACAAATACAAAATTTATTAAGATCTACAAATGACAACAATACCCTAAAGTGACACAGTACATAGAAAAAAAAGGAAGATAGACACCGATACTTTCTGACGTAGAACGTACAAGATCTGTTTAAAATCCCTGGAATAACGACCTTGGACTTATGAGAATTAGATCTAAACCTTCCTTTGACTATCTACTACATTTACCGCTTGAACAGTTTGATTTCACAACTGTCCGTCTGCTACACTAATTTCTAAGCAAGTTTATAGGGTCTAATCTTCTACACTAGAGAGAAAATATAGCTTCATGGATTTTAGAAGGTTAATAATACTATAAAAAAGAAATAATAATAATAATAATAATAATAATAACTTATATAATAGATATAAGAACATAATAATAAACGTTGGTTGGTTGATTTTGTTTTATGGCATATCAACACCTCGGCGGGTCATTTATTGCTAATTAACTTTATTTATTTATTGCTGGCAATACCTTTTTATTTCAATAATTTAATGTTGTTTTTTTATATAAGTTTTGTGTCTAGTAATACTTTTTTTTGAGTACCAAGATTCATTGGCATTTGTTTTTAAGGGCAGGTTCCCCAAGTTCTACCCTTGTTATTTAACCCATAACTAGAGGGAAGGGACAGATTAATATATTAATTTCCCAAGGGTACCAGTGCTTAAGTGAATGCAGGGAATGCAACTGGAATTCGAACTCGGCTCACCGATTTCTCTTTCTGAGCCGATATCCACTGCACCACAACGCACATCCGTCACTAAACGCTTAACTTTGGTGAGCGAGAACCGGTGTATTCAACGTGATATGACTGTAAGCCAATAATAATCGAAATCAGACGAGTTATACTGTTATAATGCATCCGAGTACTGCCTCCTGCATAGTGGATTCCTCGATGCTTAAACTTGTTCCTAATTCAAGCTTTTCTGGTGCGGTGAGTGGACTGACCCCTAGCTGGATTAAAACAAGATTTTGGCGGATGGAACAAATGAATAATGTCAAATATGATCTCAGAGAGTTTTCTAATGAAATCAACTGTCATGTATCACTGGCCAAGGCGAGCCTTTTAGTTGGTGGCCACAGCTGCGTTCTGACTGGAGAGTAATTAGCATAGCCAGGTAAACTTGAACGAATGCATCTCTGGCTTTAAACCGAGATATGTGGCGGTAACTGGTTAGTTTCTCAGCTGCCCAGTGACCCTACGACCACAAATTGTCAAGAGAATGATGATAACGATGAATAATACGAAGCTAACCTTGAATTCCGTTCATCTGTTAACCTTTTTAACCTTGCTATACCCAGTCTTTTCTCTCAATGTATTTCCCTGCACACTAATGGTGGTCCCGCATTGTTAGGGGTGAAATGATTAAAAAAGAAAAAGTGTACTCGAAATTTATTTTTAACTGACACCTATGATTAGTAAATAGGAAGATACATTCGTCAATACAATCGGTTCCCCAGAACAGAAATTACTTATGATTATATTAATATACATATCTCAGAACATACATTTTTGTTTTTGATTGTGATATTGGTTTTAATATTTGTTAGATTATTTGTTAGATTATTGAACGAAATAAGTCTCTATGGAGGTTCCGTCCGTGAAAGTCGATGGATATTGATTCGCTGTTTAACGGTTCAAAAGTACGAAAGATGGAATCATCGAGCCGAGTTCAAATGTTACCTAAGAAGGTGAATTTAATTTTCTTAACTTATAGTTATCTGGGAAGTAAATAAACGGAAGAGATGTCCACGTAATGGAGTGCAGGAAAAGAAACAAATGAAGTAGAAGTGGCGGTTCCATTTAACTATTTCAACGGTAAAATGGTGGAACCTAAAAAGGTAGCTCTCTTAAATTCAATTAGACGGGACACCAGAGAAAAAAAGCTCGTTGTCATGAAATTATATAATGTAATATAATTTATTATATATTATATATTATATAATGTAATATATATATCATATAATGTAATATATATATCATATAATGTAATATATATATTATATAATGTAATATATATATTATATATTATATAATGTAATATATATATTATATAATGTAATATATATATTATATATTATATAATGTAATATATATATCATATAATGTAATATATATATCATATAATGTAATATATATATTATATAATGTAATATATATATTATATATTATATAATGTAATATACATATCATATAATGTAATATATATATCATATAATGTAATATATATATTATATAATGTAATATATATATTATATATTATATAATGTAATATATATATTATATAATGTAATATATATATTATATATTATATAATGTAATATATATATCATATAATGTAATATATATATCATATAATGTAATATATATATCATATAATGTAATATATATATTATATATTATATAATGTAATATATATATTATATAATGTAATATATATATTATATATTATATAATCTAATATATATATCATATAATGTAATATATATATCATATAATGTAATATATATAATATATAATGTAATATATATATTATATATTATATAATGTAATATATATATTATATAATGTAATATATATATTATATATTATATAATGTAATATATATATCATATAATGTAATATATATATCATATAATGTAATATATATATTATATAATGTAATATATATATTATATATTATATAATGTAATATATATTATATAATGTAATATATATATTATATATTATATAATGTAATATATATATCATATAATGTAATATATATATCATATAATGTAATATATATATTATATAATGTAATATATATATTATATATTATATAATGTAATATATATATTATATAATGTAATATATATATTATATATTATATAATGTAATATATATATCATATAATGTAATATATATATATCATATAATGTAATATATATATTATATAATGTAATATATATATTATATATTATATAATGTAATATATATATTATATAATGTAATATATATATTATATATTATATAATGTAATATATATATCATACAATGTAATATATATATCATATAATGTAATATATATATTATATAATGTAATATATATATTATATATTATATAATGTAATATATATATTATATAATGTAATATATATATTATATATTATATAATGTAATATATATATCATATAATGTAATATATATATTATATATTATATAATGTAATATATATTTTGCACTATAGAATAAGCAGATCTATGTTGGAATTTCCACCCTTTTACAGTGAAACCGATAAAATGCAGCCGTAACTTCTACTCCAACAGTTTCTTTCCTCGCACTTCCCGACTGTGGGATTCTCTTCCAAACGATTGCTTCCCCGACGGCTACAATCTCCAGGAGTTTAAATGTAAGGTGAATAGACACCTCCTAACACACTAACCTGCTCCCATTCTATCAAACACTCTTCCCATCTGCCCGACCCTCATCCTCGCTATCCTTACTCATCTGTCACCTTCCTCCTGACATTCCCTATGTCTAACCACTCCTTCTCTTTACCTTCCCCTATGTAGCCCCTTGCGCAATAGTGGCAGTGGAATGCCTTGCTTGGGGTGCATTCACGTGCTCCACATACCCTTGCGAATGGTATTAATGTGTCGTGTCTCCCTCCAGCTATGAGTTAAATAACAGGATAGATTTTATTTTATACCTTTAGTTGGTAGCCAGTTTGTCGCAGAAAGTAATGGTAACCTACTGCGGAAAAAAACTTCTGTCCAGTCAGTCATTTCTCTTTTGTGATATCATCGCCCAAGCACATATCACATATAGCAATTAACTGATTGTCAGCGTACACAGCGGGTTTTTTTCCCTTTCATGCCAACGCAAATCTTCCTGCTGTAGGAAGAACGTGATATAATCTTGAAACACGCTTGATCTTTTCTATATCAACTTCCATATTCGCAAAATCTTGCAAAAAACAATTATATTTTTTTTTAATTGCTGCAAAAGATTTTAATGCGGAACGTTTCAGTTGTGAAAAGCATATTCAAGAGAACGTCGAAAGATTTGTTATATCCAAATCTTCAGAAGTTTACAAAAATGTAATTTAATGTAATGCGGATCACTTTACAGTTTCTTCTTCTTCTTTATCTTCTTCTTTTTCTTCTTCTTCTTCTTCTTCTTCATCTCCTTCTTCTTTATACCGTGTCTGTTCAGGTCGCAGGTGAACATGGCCATTTCTGTCCCGTAATATAGTGTGTTCTGTAATTTCTCCCAAACTTTGTTCTGACGTCCATTTGTTTAAGTCTATGTTTAAACGATATTTTATCCTGTCTCGCTTTTCAT
Source organism: Ascarosepion bandense (assembly GCA_037127315.1). NCBI lineage: Eukaryota > Metazoa > Mollusca > Cephalopoda > Sepiida > Sepiidae > Ascarosepion > Ascarosepion bandense. The sequence continues at coordinate 2,232,730 of JBBBDQ010000348.1, forward strand.
CTACCTGCCCTGTGAGTATAAGATTCTGTAAGCCCTCTTTCCTCATTACGAGTCCCAGACTCTTCAGATGTCTCTTTCTGATGTTAAGTATGAGTTCCCTTTCCGTTTCTGTTCTCTCCAAAACCTTTTCGTTGCTCACATGCTCGGTCAAATGTATCCTCAGTATCCTTCTGTAGAACCACATTTCAGTTGCTTCGTGTCTCTTCTTCATCACTGACGAGATATACTAGCCTTCGCTTCCATATACGAGGATAGATATCACGTAATCTTTTATCCAGTACTCTCTTCTTTGTTTCCATCGAAATTTTCCTGTCTCTCATTACTCTGCGTAGCTTTAGAAATGCGTCCTTCTTCCCACACATATCATTTGATTATAGTAGCGAAGATTTGTACCAAATACACACAACCCCTTTATTCTACTCAGCTTTTGGAACGCGTCCTTGGCCATGTCAATACGCCTTCTGACCTCAGTGTCGCACTTTCCGTAGGTCGAGACAAATACGAAGCAAAAAATGAGTCGTGTACGTAATAAGAGTAGAACTTGCTATACTTGGAGTAAGTTATGAAATATGTACGTTTATGTTTACTGTACCTAGACGAGCTTGACACAAGGACGCATGCACGTGGGGAGCATTCATTGAAGGAAGAACCCACTATATTTCTAGGAATATGAATTACTTTACGGCGAAGTGAAAGTTGTAATATTTTACTTCCTTGTTCTTTATTTATCCAGAAGAAACCAGAAGTACCACTCGAAGTATTATATTAGAAGTTAATTAAGGACCTAAATGATATGCATGTCATTCATTGTTTTTTCTTGTCTCTCTTCCCTCTGTCCATCCCGTGAGCATCAAGTACTCTAAGCTCCCCTTCCTCATTACATGTCTCAGAAATTTCAGCTGTCTTTTCCTGATGATAAGTATCAGTTTCTATCTCGTGTCAATCTTCTCCAAAACCTCGTCGATTCCGTCCATTGTATCATGCGGATGTTTCTGTAGAATTGTGACATTGTCATTCGGCTGCCTGGCTGACCCGGTCACGAAAGCCAATTACTATGACGACCGGAACCTGGGTCAGGGTTGATGCTGTCGAACACGGCACCACTTATGACTACGCTCTCGTGTCGCTAGTAGTGATGGTCTCATCAGAGTAGCTGATCCTCAAGACGTCTATTACAACGTTGAACTTTCCTGCCCACGCTGTGTATTTTGATCTAAGGAAAGACGCGTTGAAAACTCGGTAGCCGTTTCTCTACCACCTCAAACCAGACCGGACACACGTGTACACTTGTGTTGATAAAATCAAACAAGGCACCAAAAAAACAGTAAATAATTTCGAAGACGCCTGGGTAACTTGCGGAAAAGTCTTTATATATATATATATATATATATATATATATATATATAATTAATTAGCAACAGAAGCAGAATGTACAGTCATCGAATTCAATTTTTACGACAGAGCGAAAGTTTCATCTAGAATAATCAGTCTTTTCAGTTTTCCAAATTACTTAAAGAAAAGTCTTTTCAGGGCTCTTTACCGAAGCTTTACGGAAATAGCCAAATTAGGGCGCAAAGTTGGTGGCGACGGCGGTAGAAAATTCGCTTGGTCTCTTTCGCTAGGCAGCTCCAAAACTTATACTCAGCTAATTTAACTCTTTCTCGACTCATTCTGTTTCCATACATCTTTAGCCAGAACTCTATCGGAGGCGCATTATTCGACATTAACTCTTTTAAGTCGATCGGCGGCAGGCTTTTCTGCGTTTTTTACATCTTCATCCCTGAGTCTTCTTAATCGTAACCCCCAGTTGGGAACCCTTTTCCCTCAGTCGTTACCTCTTGACTGGTCCCAAGTTCAACTGAATTGAACTTTTTTGGCTTTCTGTGTCTCGATTTTTATGCTTGTCCCAAGTTCTCTTGGGAGGTGCATGGTCGACCCGGAGTATCTATGCAAATTAAAGCTTTGACCAATGAGATTACTTCTACCTCCACATTTAGAGGTGCGGGTTTGGTTCAACTAATGAGGTAACAATATCTCCTCTGAGGTAATTTCTCTTTATCTTCTTGATTCAACTGATTACGTCAGCAAATCTAGCTTTTAGCTTGGAAATTTCAATTTCAGTGAGATTTATAATTCGTTTCTATTCCCATAGTAAAAGCTTTAACCTTTTTAACCTCATCAAAAGTTTTGGACAATCTTGTTTTGACTATCGCTATTTTTCACTTCCACCGGCCTAAAGCTTCTGATCAACTTATGAACAACCAATGCAAAAATATATTTTTCCTTTCTATTATCTTCAATTTCCAACTAGTTTTTCTGTTTTTCAGATTTTACAAGATGGTGATTTGTATATCTTCTGTTTTTTTGAACTCGACTCATATTGCGATTTACAATAAACTGCAAAATCAACAATAGTAATAATTTCTTTCGCTCCTCCGTATTAAACTTAGGATTACATTTCTCTCTTTTCATGCAATTTTACAAGTATCTTAAGCAAGGCAATTACGGGTTTATAGAATCACATTTCCATCACTCCTTCAAGTGTCTTTTTCATCTTTGATGAGATTATCCAGGTTTTACTGCCATATTGAAGGACTTCGATTCTCGACGTAAATAGAAATTCACACACGACGCTAAGGAACGATATCACTTACCTTAGCTAACACAGTTCTAAAATAATAATCTCATATCATAAAAAACTACTGTAACAATAAAGAAAAGAAAACAATTGTACTAATGATCTTTCCATCTCAATAATTAAACCACTTCGCTGCCTTGTAGTGACAGTCTATTGCATGGGAGCAAATCTTTTCAAATGTATGCTCAGTATGCGTCTCTTGTTGCCCATGATTGTTGAGACAGTTGTACGGCTTAGTTCCAGCGTGCAGTCAATGTTCGTCGGTGTTTCGCCCTTCTCTGACCGTTTTGTTATATCTACTTTCACTTCCATAGCTTTCTTTGACCTCGAAGCACTGCCCCAGAAGAATCGGACTTACACTTTGGAGAGATAATGAAGTGTTAAAATATGTTTAAAAATACAAGAAATACGAACGAAAACGACTGAAGCACAATCTGGCATTTGATGCGCGACTATAAACAACGGCGTCTTCCTTCGCGCATACTACCACGTGACGACATATTCATCCGCACAGCTAACACAAGTAGCTAATGTAGTTAATACATGAGCTGCAGCAGAGTTTTTGTTTTGTTGTAGTGGAACATCCTGTCCTCCCCGAGAATAGAATGCCCTAGACTATAAACGGCGGTGACAAGCGGTTCGAGAGAGAGAGAGAGAGAGAGGGAGAGAGAGAGAGAATAAACGTCTAAGGCGATGGCATTTGATAGTTTATTCCACTCCTACTCGTTGATTGCTTATTTGTATCTTATTGTTAATTGTGCAGTAGTACAATAAATCCGTTATATCGTATTCCTGTGTCGAGTACCATTCTTTCACTGGTCTTTACACTGATATTCCTTTCCGGGATATATCATATTTTAATCAGCATCTCCCCGTACAAGGCAGTAAAAGCATTAAGACACGCGGGAAGGAGGTTACAGGGTGAGGAGTATCAGGAACAGGAATGATCGAGAAGAGGAAAAAGTAATCAGGCGAACAATAGATAGCAATTGACACTGAATTTATTTTTTTCGCAGATTAAATTTGGCTGGAAGACATAAAGCCGGAAGGGAGTTCCACAATCGAGAAGTGCGAGAAAAAAGAAAGTTTTAGAATAGAATTTACGGTTACATCGAGCAAACACAGCTGTAAGTTGATGATATCTCGATGCCAATCGTGAAAGGCGCTTAAATAAACTCTGTAGGTGCTATAACAAAGAACTCATCTGAACAATTACCACAAAAGTATTTAGAGAAAAGACATCGAGAGGCAACCTTACGTTGGTGGGAAAGTGACTGTATACGAGCTGCCAGATCAGGACGACTAATATTGCTGATTCTTCTTTTTACTGCTGATTTTTCTTTGTAGTGTAGTGAAATGTGTCCCTATACATCATAGGATTTATATACACGTGACCCATATCGATTTTAGTATGTTATCATCTTCCAAGAAAATAGATTTCTATTCCTTGTTTATGAAGCGGCCTGTAGACTTCCAGTGTTTATATAAACTCTGGACAAGAATTATCACATGAGATATATTTATTGCAAGGAAACACATCTTTTTGAGCAGTACGACTCTGTTCTTACGGGAAGAACACTAACTTCATCAATCAAATCCACTTAATAGATTATCTGCAAAAAACCGCTTATCTTTGCATTTTACAGAGATCATTCCCACAGACGATTGTCCTTGACTTTCTTCACAAAAGATTCTTAATGCTTCATTTTCTCCAACTTTTTTCCTCACTGCAATTGTAAAATAATCACTAGTCTATATGCAATTCATGTGACGACTGAGAAATTGCATTGAGATCTTAACGTGAAATCTGCTACCTGTCTCAGCAAAATAAATCTTTAAAAAATTCTAGAAATTTGAGATTAAGCACATTTGTTGTTTGTTTCTTTTCATATTTTATTTTATTTTTTTTTATCTTAGTGTTGCTTTTTTTGTTTTACAACATTCGAGTTTGAATATATATATATATGTTAACCGTTAACGGAAGTAATAAAATAAGAAAACAAAGGCCCAGCTTCCAACAAGATCTCTGCATGAATTTACATTTTGTCTCCCGGAAGCCCGGTTTTCAAGAATAAAATTGAAACAATTCGGGCACAAAAATCCCTAAGGTGTCATCATAAAGCTAAACCTTTTTAATCTAAATCTTCGCGCCATATTGTTTTAAGTTTGATGAGCAAGTGAAATAAATAATAGCGTTGCCTCGGGATAAAAAAAAACAAAAAAAACATTCATTTTAAGTAAAATCATGTTTTTTTTTGTTTTTTTTTTAATTTCTTTATTATCTTTGTCAACGCGTTTTTATAAATCGCATTGTAGGTTTACAGACATATTACGTTGGATGACTGCTTCTCGTCTAATCACCGAATTTAAGAAACGTCAGTACCTAGGCGGGTAACCGCTTGGAATTATCAGGTACTGCAATTATGAATGGGTGGTGGTGTAATGGATGGCAACTCAGAATGAGAAATTGGTGAGTTGAGTTAGAATTTAAGTTAAATACGCTTACCAATGTGCGTTGTGGTGCAGTGGATATCGGCTCGGAACGAGAAATCGCGGAGCCGATTTCGAATTCCAGTTAAATTCATTGCATTCACTTACGCGCAAATACCCTTAGGAAAGGTATTAATCCGTCTCTTCCTTCCAGTTATGGGTTAAATAACAGGACAGATTGGGTTCTTTAGCCTTGGCTGGCAACCAGTCTACCGCAGAAAGCAATGTCAACCTACTGCGGGATAATCTTCTGCCCAGTCAGTCATGTCTCTTTCGAGACATGATCGCTAAGCGTGTATCACGTATGGCACTTAACTAACTGACTGACGCTTACCAAAGTTCAAGTAATCTATGAGAAGACAGAAAATGCAATACGGAGATTCGAACCAGTCGTATTGACAAGGCAAAGGATTCATTATGAAAGTTGAGTAAAGTATTCAGTTAAATGCCATACGCGATACACGCTTTGGGTGATCATGTCTGGAAAGAAACATGACTAACTGGGCAGAAGATTATCCCGCGGTAGGTTGCTGTTGCTTTCTGCGGTAGACTGGTTGCCAGCCAAGATTATAGAACCCAATCTGGCCTGTTATTGTAATCATAGCTACAGTGGGAAGAGATGTATTATATTATTAAGTAGTAAATTGTGGGGGATTAGTTTATTACTTTATAACAATATAAAACTAATCCTCCACTTTATACCCAGTAGAAGCCTTAATCATGTTTTCAACTACTATATTCAGTCAGTCAGTTAAATGACATACGTGATTCGAAAGAGACATGACTGACTGAGCAGAAGACAATTCCGCAGTAGGTTGCTATTGGTTTCTGCGGTAGACTGGTTGCCAGCCAAGTCTATAGAACCGAATCTGTCCTATTATTTAACCCATAACTGGAGGGAAGAGGCAGATTGATACCTTTTCCAAGGGTATTTGCAAGTGAATGCAAGGAATTAAAATGGAATTCGAACTCGGTTCCCCGGGTTTTCGTTCTGAGCCGATATCCACTGCACCATAAATTATTAAGCGACAGAAAAAATTCGCTGGAAACAAAGAAGATAGTACTCGGTTGTTATGTGATGTTTGTTCTTCAATATAACAGCGACGGCGTGATGTGGCTTCCCTGTGCCTCTTCTACAAGTACTTTCATGGCTTCTGCTCCGATGCGCTTAGATCACATGTGCCGTCTAAGCACGAATTTACACGAGATACTAGATTAGTAACTAGGTCCCACCCTTTTACAGTTAAACAAATAAGATGTGACCATAAATTCTACTCCAACAGCTTCTTTTCTCGCGCTTCCCGCCTGTGGAACTCCTTTCCACAAGTCTGCTTTCCCGACAGCTACAATCACCAGGTGTTTAAATGTAGGGTCAATAGACACCTCCTATCACACTAACTCCCAATTATTCTCACAACACTCTCATTTACCCAACCCTCATTCTCGGTATCCTTACCCGCCTATCACCCACCCTCTGACATTTCCTATATTTAACCATTCTCGGTATCCCTACCCGCCTATCAACCACCCTCTGACATTTCCTATATTTAATCATCCTTTCTCTATGTAGCCCCCTGTGCAGTAGTGGCAGTGACATGCCGTACTCGGGGTGAAACGCTTATAAAAAAAAGATGAAAGAAATACTTGAAGTAACGGAAATGTGGTACTACAAGAGTATCATGAGGATACAATGGATGGCAGATGCGAGTAACTTGGAGGCTTTGAAGAGGATGAACAGGACAAGAAAACTGATACTTCAAGAAAAGAAAACTGAAAGTTTTGAGACATATAATGAGGAAGGGAGGCTTGGAGAACTTGATGTTCACGGGGCAGACAAAGGAAAGACAGACAAAAGAAAGCAATGAATGACATGCTTGATGGACTTGATATGATGTATGGTGGTGTGGGGATTGTGTGGGATAACAGGACAAGGGGTATAAGAGCAACAAGCGAGAGAGAGAGAGAGAGAGAGAGATGTGGAAGGCCATGATCGGCTACGTCCTGAAGGGACACGGCAGATAGAAGAAGAATTAATGAAAATCATTACCTCCCCAGAATTGTCACTCTTTAGCTCTATTGCAAAAATACTCATTCCCACAGTCCAAAAATTTTTCAAATTTAAATAACCTATAAAAGACTGATAATCCGTAAAAAATCTTATTAAACGAAATCAAGCATTATAAAGTATTTATCATGTAGTTCAAATTTTACAGATCATATTTATCACATAGTTCGAATATTGTAAAGTATTTTAAATACAAATTACTGAATTCGTTTTGAAAATCTCCTAATTTCAGTACAAATTTGTGACGATATTTCCTACATTATATTGCTTTCCAATACCTTAAGAAACGTGTATTGCATTTTAGATATGTTAACGTATCTTGTGATTACCTTAACGTGCGTCATGGTGCAGTGGATAATGGCTCCGAACGAAGTAGCCTAATTTGAATTCGTTGCATTTTACATACGCGAAAAAACCCTTGGGAAAGGCATGAATCCGTCTCTTTTTCTTTCCATGGGTTAAATAGCAGGACAGATTGGGTTCCTCAGCTTTAGTTAGCAACCAGTCTATCGCAGAAAGTAATCTGCTAAAATATTATCTGTCTTGTCAGTCATGTCTTCTCCGAGACATGATCACGCAAGGGTGTGTCACGTATGGCATTTAACTGACTGACTTTAAGAATATATTTAAATGTCATTGTTTTATTTTTTTAGCCTAAAGCATATAAACATCTACTAGTTAAGATTAGTCCAAATATTAAGCATAGTTTAAGAATAAACATTTCGGCTGTTGTACACTCCGGCCTTCTTCAGGTGCTAGGAATTTCGGACTGAACCCTTTATTACAATCACTGTTAAAATTGTAATATGTACTCTGGTAAAAAAAAAAAGTTTACTGGACATTAGTTTTATAAGTCTCAAAAATTGAGTTGTTCTTAAGGACACATGGTCCAGTGGATATAGACGTTGGTTAGTTCCTAACTTGACTCTTAGAGTTGTCAGTTCAATACAAGGCTACAGCAATGGTGAACAAGTAACTTGGTTAGAGGGAGATTCCAATCGTGGCATTACTACTCCGCAAGGAATGAGAATGATATACCCCAGTGATTGTAATAAAGGGTTCGGTTCAAAATTCCTAGAACCTGAAGAACACCGCAGCGTCCAATGATCGAAGCGTCATAGAAATGGCAAAAAAGATGAGGACAATAGTCGAATAATATAAACGCAGTAATAATTATAATAATAATTGTGATTATTTAGCGGTAGTTCACAATGTTCAAAGAAGGATGGTCTTCACCAAAATCCAGTGGCGTTAATCTCTCAAAGCTGTTTTTAAACGCTGGTCTTAGAAAGCGATTGTATGCAGCAGAGATTTTAGATATTTCGGAACGTGTTTGGCGCCATGCTTCCATCTGAAAGTCTCGATCTGAAAAGGCTATTTAAGAACATGACGAGTCTTCAGATGAAACTGTGCGCATGGCAACCTATTATGCGTTCCGTTTCTTTAATTGCTAAACTAAATTTATATCGGAACAACAAAACGGAGATCCGAGTTCGAATTCCAGTAGAATTACTTGCATTCACTTGCGCACTAGTACCATTAGGAAAGGTATTAATCTATATCTTTCTTCAAGTTAAGGGTTAAATGATAATAACAGATTGAGTTCTATAGCCTTGGTCGGCAACCAGTATACGGCAGAAAGCAATGGGATAATCTTCTGCCCAGTCACTCATGTTTCTTTCGAGACATGATCGCTCAAAGTGTATATCACGTATGGCACTTAACTGACTTGATACAATAGCTGAAAACATGATTAAGGCTTCTACTAGTCATAAAGTGGAGGATCGGTTTTCTATTGTTATGAAATTATAAACTGATCCCCCACTAATTACAACGTAATAATATAATACATCTCTTCCTCCTCTAGCCGTGAGTCACATAACAGGACAGAGTGTGTTCTAGAGTCTTGGTTGGCAACCAGTCTAGGGAAGAAAGCAATGGCAACCTACTGCGGGATAATCTTCTTTTGAGACATGATCCCCCAATGCGTGTATGACGTTTGACAATTAACTGACTGATTGAAATTTATATAATTTATAACGGATCCATACACCAAAGTATTCGATGAGTTTCGTATTTACTGAATCGACATCCAGATTATATATCATGGAGTTAGGGTATATGCCATCCCTGTTCCAGATCAAGGTTTATTTTGAGCACTCTTTGGGTACCTCGGCGTGGTGTAATGGTTAGCAAGCTCGTCTTGCTAGAATCATGATAACTGAGTTGTGAGTTCGATCTTCACTGGGTACCCCCTACTTTCGGCCGTGTGTCACGTCTAAGCTACGCTTGGAAAATCATCTTCCTCCAAGTTTGGGGTTTGTGCGTAGGGCTAACAACCCTGCCCCATAAAAAAAGTTTGTTATAGAAACAGCAAAAACGCTGCCCTACACACCATTGGGTGTAAAGGAAAAAGTTTATTGATATACTTGATAAAGTCCTTGACATCACCCCAGCATAATGTAACCCTCTAATCTGAAGGAAAATAACTGAAATTTCTAACTTGAATTAGTGATTATAGTTTAAGCGTAAAATAGGCATGACGAGGCTCAGGTAAAATTATCTGGAGCTATCAAAAACAAAAGTAAGACACTGTCGGTTGAAATTCTCCTGGGTGTTAGTCTTACGCAACCGACGCCTTAACCAGTTACGCTAAAATCATAGAAGAACGGAAGCTATATTAAGAGTCGGGAATCTTTATTACGTCGTAGAAGATCTGCTTTCGTGGTTCTTCCTCAAAAATAGTCAGTCAGTTAAGTGTCATACGTGTTACACGCTTTGGTGATCATGTCTCAAAAGAAACATGACTAACTGGGAAGAAGATTATCCCGCAGTAGGTTGCCATTGCTTTCTGCGGTAGAATGGTTGCCAGCCAAGGCTATAGAACCCAATATGTCCTGTTATTTGACTCATAGCTAAAAGGGGAATAGATGTATTATATTATTAAGTATTAATTAGTAGGTATTCAGTTTATTATTTCATAACAATATAAAACTGATCCCCCCCCCCACTTTATGGCCAGTAGAAGCCTTAATCATGTTTTCAGCTATTATATTTAGTCAGTTAAGTGACATACGTGATACACGCTTTAGGCGATCAGGTCTCGAAAGAAACATGACTGACCGGGCAGAAGATTATCCCGCAGTAGATTGGCATTGTATTCTGTGTTAGACGGGTTGCCAGCCAAGGCTATAATAACCAATCTGTTACTATTATTTAACCCATAACGGAAGGAAAGAGATGGATTAATATCTTTCCCAAGGATAATTTTGCGTAAGTGAATGCAAGGAATTCAACTAGAATTCGAACTTGGCACCCCAATTTGTCGTTCTGAGTCGATATCCGCGGCAACACAACACACCTCCTATCCAGAAAATAGGTGTGGCCCAATCAGCTAACGAGTCACATAGGAAAGTTATCATCCGAATTCTGATGACCAGAGCTTGTAGCAGAATTAGACTGGAAACAGCACGTTTTCTTTAAAATGTTGGAAACAAAAAATATATTGTTTATGTTTGGAATGATAACAGAAAACATAATAGGAATGTAGAAGCGTTTATACCTGTTTTAGAGATTATGCAAGCGCCTTTGATGAAGTACTGCACAAAGAATACTTTGGAGTGCTAAGAAAACCGTATTTATCTGGATATCAGGATAACCCAGAATTTATGCTACAAGCAAAGCGCCTTCTTACGGACAGAAAATGAATTCAACAAATATGCATAATTATAAGGTGATTTCTCAACGGATTTATTTACCCTTTACAGCGATGTGATACAGTGCTGATAGCAGACACTGAAAGTAAACTACACGACCTCCTACATGAAGGGCCACATACAAACTACAAGAGAACTGAATGCATGGTCATCAGTAAAAAGAGGATCCCAAAATGCCAAATCCACGTATGGGAGACTAAAATCAAGCCGTTACAGAAATCTAAATATCTGGGAAGTGTCGTAAAAGAGAACGGAAAATGCGACACTGAGATCAGAATGCGAATTGGTATAGCCAAGGATACATTCCAGAATCTTGGTAGAGTATTGAGAGAGAGAAAGATTTGGCTGGAAACAAAGAAAACGGTGCTGGACTGTTATGTGATATCGTCTCTTCATTATGGCAGCGAATGATGAACAATCTCATCAAAGATTAAGGAAAAACTTGAAGCAACCTAACATTTGGTTCTACAAAAGGATGTCGAGGATACGATGGACAAAACATAGATAGACATGATAAGGAAAATAATTATAATAAAAACAATAATGTTAATATATATATATATATATATATATATATATATATAAAAATATTATATATATATATATATATATTAACATTATAGTTATCATGTTAACTTTATTATTATTGGTAAAAACTGGGTAAAAAGCAATCGAGTCTAACCGTACTGATGAGCTGTGATACAGCGAAACAGATCTGTCTGCGGATGACTATTTACACTATCACACCCTGACTGAGCACTCTGGAAGAATGGTAGACTTTCAAAAAAACAGTAGCTACTCTGACATCTACGCATCGCTCATTCCGTAATGAATTAGAGCACTCTGGCTATTGGGCGTGTATAATGATAATGTAAACGCTAAAAAGTTTGCCTTTTTCTACCCTATATATATATATATATATATATATATATATATATATATATATATGCCTTCTTCTACCGAGCGCCCATACCCAGAGGTAGAATCGCCGACTGACGCCAATTCGGTCGGGTTTCAATCCTGGGTTAAAAGCAATCGGAGTCTAACCGTGCTGATGAGCTATGATAAAGAGAAATAGATCTGTCTGCTGATGACTATATATATATATATATATATTTTTTTTTTTATAAGCGTTTCACCCCGAGCAAGGCATGTCACTGCCACTACTGTGCAGGGGGCTACGTAGAGTGGAGAAAGGCTGATTAAATATAGGAAATGACAGAGGGTGGGTGATAGGCGGGTAAGGATACTGAGAATGAGGGTTGGGTAGATGAGAGTGTTGTGAGAATAGTTGGGAGTTAGTGTGATAGGAGGTGTCTATTGACCCTACATTTAAACACCTGGAGATTGTAACTGTCGGGAAAGCAGACTTGTGGAAGGGAGTTCCACAGGCGGGAAGCGCGAGAAAAGAATCTGCTGGAGTAGAATTTACGGTTACATCTTATTTGTTTAACTGTAAAGCCCAAGGAGAGCAGCAGGGGCACCCGACCAGATATGGCAGCAATATTCAATACACGGGCGGATGGTAGATTTGTGGGACCTAGTTGCTAATCTAGTATCTCGTGTAAATTCGTGCTTAGGCGGCACCAGTGATCTAAGCTCATCGGAGCAGAAGCCATGAAAGTACTTGTAGAAGAGGCACAGGGAAGCCACATCACGCCGGTGTGAGAGCGGCTGCAGCCGGTCTGCCAAGTCAGTATCAACCACGTTACAGATCCTCCTTTGTATTTTGTCAAGAAGCCCAAGGAGAGCAGCAGGGGCACCCGACCAGATATGGCAGCAATATTCAATACACGGGCGGATGGTAGATTTGTATATGTGCAGAATAGATTCAGGTGGGAAAAATTTCCAGGCCCTGCACAAGGAGCCCACTTTCATAGCAGCAGATTTGGCAATGGATTCAATATAGTCATTCCATTTGAGGTCCGCCGAGAGTGTAAGGCCAAGGAGGCGTAGTATTTTACTCTCTGGGAGGCTAGCCTGTCCCAAGCTAATGGGAGGTAGATGCGATTGTCTATGGTGATTAGTTGATAACAGCTTTGTTTTGGAGGCATTGAAATTTACCAACCATTTCCTACCCCAGGTCACTACGGATTGGAGGTCCCTTTCAAGTACGGCAGCGAGGTTCGCTTTGTCGTCCAGACCTGGTTTCTGATGGATGCGGGAGCAGATTGTTGTGTTGTCAGCATACATGCCAACTTGGGATCTAATGGTGTCGGGGAGATCATTAATGTAGATCAGAAAGAGCGTGGGACCTAGGATAGAACCTTGAGGGACGCCCGCGTTCATCTGGTAGTTTTGGGAGGCATTCCCATTTAATACCACCTTCAATGTGCGGTTAGAGAGGAAAGACTGGATGAGGTCAAACAGATGTCCAGTTATCCCATAGCTCCGCAGTTTGCACAAGAGGCCAGCATGCCAGACCCTGTCGAATGCTTTGGAGATATCCAAGGCAACGGTTCGGGCTTCACCATTCTTGTCAAGTGCCTGGTATATGTACTCGGTAATGGTCGTTAGCATATCAGCAGTAGACCTGGTGAAGCGAAACCCATACTGTTTGTCAGAGAGAAGCCCGTTGGCCATAAGATGCTGAATCACCTCGGCGTTGATAATGGCTTCGAAAACTTTGCCAAAGATTGGAAGGAGACTAATAGGACGGTAATTGGCGGGGTCTGAGGGTTCGCCAGAATTCTTAAATATAGGTACTACGCAGGAGGACTTCCAACAGGCAGGAAAGCAGGAAGCAGATAGGCAGAGGTTATAGAGTTTAGAGAGGACAGAGGAGAGTTCTGGGGCACATTTCTTCAGTACTATGACTGGGATTCCGTCACCGCCGCTCGCTTTGTGTGGGTCAAGTTGCGCAATTATCTTGGCGACCAGCGAGGGTGTAATGTGGATATAAGAAAGATTAAGGCAGACACGTTATTTCATGGTAAATCGGGGGTATGGCCTATTTCAGGCGAACCCTCATCAGCTTCCGTCTTTATTTTACACGAATCCTTTGTAAAATAAAGGCGGAGGCTGATGATGGTTCGCCTGAAATACACTTTCTATACTATCTAGGTAAATTCCAATAGAGGCGAACTCAAAAGAATACAATGTTAAATTAATTTATTAAATTTAACAGAGTAATATAAATTAGAAAATATAAATTAGACGAGCAACATGCGGCGAAATATGTATTACGCATTGTAATAAATCTAAAATCTTATATATATATATATATATATATATATATATATATAAGCCAACCTTCCCTGAAGATCCGGTTAGTTGAAACCTAGGTAGGTTTGTTGGCTCTTCAAGTTATTTATTTTTTCTGCTCTGCTTACTTATTGAGCGCTTTTTTGTTATAGATTACTCGTTTCGGATTTTTTCTTGGGGCTACGTACTTTGACTGATGTTCACGTGCTTAGCTCTTTCTTTTTTTACAAACATTTTTACAACCATTTTTTGTGATATGTTTCCAATTATATATATATATATATATATATATATATATATATATATATATATATATAATAGAATCCTTGAAATTTGGTGAGGTAAATTACAATAGAGACAGACTCTTAAGAGAACTCAATGTTAAAATTTATTACTAAATTTAACAGTGTATTTTAATCAGGAAACAAAAATTAGATATTTTTACAAATCCATTGGTAATACTGTATTTCGCGGTCCCAGCCCCTTTTCAAACTAAATTCATACAACAGTAGATGTCTCAAATTTGTCCAGACGAAATCACGTGGGATAGAAAAAAGGAAAGGGAAGGTTAGATATTAAAAAGAGAAAAGAGAGAAAAGGAAATGTAGAAGAACAGAATAAGTGGAGAGTGGGGCTTAAATAAAGTTCTTTGATTTGTGCTCTGGGCAACGTCTTCGACCTAGATATACAAAATCCTCGTTAGTGAAAGAGTTGAAATTTGACCCGAGCTGCTCGCTGACCGTTTTAGAAGTATGATATTGGAGTTTGTAATTTAATGATTAGGGGTTGAATTTAGGCTCGACAAATAATTGTTAGTTTTTCTATTTAACTTTAATCCTAAAATGCTAATAATATTATCCAAGTAATCATAACGAGATACTAAAGAAATTAAAATCTACAAACCTAGAATAAATAATAATTAAGAATTTAAAGATTAAAAGATTTTAATAAAGAAAAATATAGTACTGTGCAAAAGTATTAGGACAAGAACTATTTTATCTTTTATGAGGCATCAAAATAACTGCGACAATTTACCAATCGCACCTAGTATATATACAGTAATGTGCAAAAGTATTAGGACAAGAACTATTTTATCTTTTATGAGGCATCAAAATAACTGTGACAATTTACCAATCGCACTTAGTATATATACAGTACTGTGCAAAAGTATTAGGACAGGAACTATTTGATCTTTTATGAGGCATCAAAATAACTGCGACAATTTACCAATCGCACCTAGTATATATACAGTACTGTGCAAAAGTATTAGGACAAGAACTATTTGATCTTTTATGAGGCATATTGACAAAAAAAAATTAAAGTAATTTTATTTCATTTACTCAAAAAATGCTTTAACAAGAAAAAATACTTGTTACAAAATTTTTTTTTTTTTTTTTATAAGCGTTTCTCCCCGAGCAAGGCATGTCACTGCCACTACTGTGCAGGGGGCTACGTAGAGTGGAGAAAGGCTGATTAAATATAGGAAATAACAGAGGGTGGGTGATAGGCGCGTGAGGATACCGAGAATGAGGGTTGGGTAGATGAGAGTGTTGTGAGAATAGTTGGGAGTTAGTGTGATAGGAGGTGTCTATTGACCCTACATTTAAACACCTGGAGATTGTAACTGTCGGGAAAGCAGACTTGTGGAAGGGAGTTCCACAGGCGGGAAGCGCGAGAAAAGAAGCTGTTGGAGTAGAATTTACGGTTACATCTTATTTGTTTAACTGTAAAAGGTGGGACCTAGTTGCTAATCTAGTATCTCGTGTAAATTCGTGCTTAGGCGGCACCAGTGATCTAAGCTCATCGGAGCAGAAGCCATGAAAGTACTTGTAGAAGAGGCACAGGGAAGCTACATCACGCCGGTGTGAGAGCGGCTGCAGCCGGTCTGCCAAGTCAGTATCAACCACTTTACAGATCCTCCTTTGTATTTTGTCAAGAAGCCCAAGGAGTGCAGCAGGGGCACCCGACCAGATATGGCAGCAATATTCAATACACGGGCGGATGGTAGATTTGTATATGTGCAGAATAGATTCAGGTGGGAAAAATTTCCAGGCCCTGCACAAGGAGCCCACTTTCATAGCAGCAGATTTGGCAATGGATTCAATATAGTCATTCCATTTGAGGTCCGCCGAGAGTGTAAGGCCAAGGAGGCGTAGTATTTTACTCTCTGGGAGGCTAGCCTGTCCCAAGCTAATGGGAGGTAGATGCGATTGTCTATGGTGGTTAGTTGATAATAGCTTTGTTTTGGAGGCATTGAAATTTACCAACCATTTCCTACCCCAGGTCACTACGGATTGGAGGTCCCTTTCAAGTGCGGCAGCGAGGTTCACTTTGTCGTCCAGACCTGGTTTCTGATCGATGCGGGAGTAGATTGTTGTGTCGTCGGCATACATGCCAACTTGGAATCTAATGGTGTCGGGGAGATCATTAATGTAGATTAGAAAGAGCGTGGGACCTGAATTTAATATTTAGCATAATAGCCTTTTGCTTTGATCACAGCCTTCATTTTGTTAGGCATTGACATCACAAGCTTCTTGAATGTGTCTAATGGTATCTCCTGCCAAGCAGTTTGTATTTGTTCCCAAAGTGCGTCTTGCAAAGTAGCATTACATTTATCAATTTTTCAGTTATATCTAAAAATAATAGAATAATGTCAGTCAGTTAAGTGCCATACGTGATACACGCTTGGGCGATCATGTCTCGAAAGAGACATGACTGACTGGGCAGAAGATTATTCCGCAGTAGGTTGTCATTGCTTTCTGCAGTAGACTGGTTGCCAGCCAAGGCTATAGAACACAATCTGTCTTGTTATTTAACCCATAACTGGAAGGAAGAGACAGATTAATACCTTTTCCAAATGTATTTGCGATAGAATAGAATAATGAGTAGTTTCAAAATAACTTGTCTAATAGAAAATAGGAAAAAATTAAATGTAACTTCTTTTTAATGCATTTCTTTTACACTTAGTTTTAAATAATCAATATTTTTTATCAATTTGCTTAGCTTTTCATTTTGTATTTGAATTTCAGTGAGGCTTTTAGGAAAATCACCCTTGTCCTAACAGTTTTGCACACTACTGATAGTGTACAAAAGTGTTAGGACAGGGGTGGTTTTAAACTTTATTTTGATGCCTCATAAAAGATAAAATAATTCTTGTCCTAATATTTTTGCACAGTGCTATATATATAGTAGTAGGTTCTTAAGATTACTATAGCTGTTTAGGATAATATATATATATTATCCTAAACAGATATAGCAATCTTAAGAACCTACTACAGTTTAAGTGTTGGATATTTAGTTTGGTTTCACTCAGAACCCTAACCAGTCGTAATTGTTAAAATCACTGTTGATTGCTATATTTCCACGCTTTTAAAGATAATATTTCTGTATATTGCTGTGTGGACTAGGCTTAGAATACTTTCTAAGATCGACTGCCATTGATTATTTCAAGCTACACTTCTTCCCCTACTTGATATATATATATATATATATATATATATATATATATATATATATATATATAGCACTCTGGCTATTGGGCGTGTATAATGACAATATACATGCTAAAAAATCAGCCTTCTTCTACCGTGCGCTCATGACCCAGAGGTAGAACCGGCGACTGACGCCACTTCGGTTGGGTTTCAATCCTGGGTTAGAAGCAATCGGAGTCTAACCGTACTGATGAGCTGTGATACAGTGAAACAGAATTGTTTGCGGATGACTATATATATATATATATATATATATATATATATATATATATGTATGTGTGTGTGTGTGTGTGTGTGTGTGTGTGTGTGTGTGTGTGTGTGTACAAGAGTAGACAGATTTTGCTAGCAGCTTCTCGCGTCTCCTAGCAATTGTGTCAACTGATTTCACCAAGATGTCTTGTGGTATTGAAGATATAACTTCCAATGTCTTGGTTTCGAATAGTAGACTTGCTACTTTAAGTTACACCAAAGAAAAAGCAAAACAGCATTTATTAATATTGAAAGGGTGAATAAAATATCACATTCTTTTTCAATAAAACTTGCATAAATGAAAAAATGATGTCCCAAAATACCCGATATTTATTTTTTATAAATAACAATTTTATAGAGAATGTAAATGCGTTCAAAAAGTAAACAGGAAAAACAAAAAAACAAAAAAAAACAACAACCAAAAACCCTAAAGTATTTTAAACCCGGACACGAATTTTGCCAAAAATAATTGAAACTTCGTTTTTTTTTTTAAGTTTTAAGATGATGGAATCAATTTCCAGTTAGGATAGAAAAAAAACAACCCCTTACTTTTCCCTAAAAAAGGAAGTACAGGGTAAAAAGAATAAAACCATTGTTATTCCTGATAAAAATCGATTCGTACAAGATGGTAATAAAAATAAAAATGAAAAGTGAAGATATATTCCCCGGGGTTAAGTGTTATTAACTTATGGCTAGTATTCATTTTATGTTTTTTTAGTTTCATTTTATTGCAATTTCTTTTAAATTAATTCTACTCATGTAGCAAAAGAAATCTCTTGCACAGTACTGTATATATAATTCTTTTTATAATTTTCACGATAAAGAACTAGTACTTCAATATTACATATTGTGCGTAGGAGATATATTGAAAAAGATTATCTCTGTCCGGCCAAAATATCAGAAACATTACTCTCTTCATTAAACTCTATGTATTTTACCCGGAGACTTACGTAATATTTAGCTGATTACACATGCGTTAAAAAGCTCTTGTGAGAAGGCTATGAACTCAAAGAAGAAAGCATGTGTTAGAGGCGCTACATTTTTAACTAGGTGGCAAAATAAGCTAACTCTGAACTCCGGTTGAGACTTCATCAAATTTGACATATACATTTGTTCATTTTTTGCTACAAGTTTACAATTTAGAGCGATTTTATACGTTTAGTCGCAACTGTAATTGTAATATATTACCTTGAACAGCAGAGGTAATTCCCAAGTACATCTGGCTGCAGTTAAAGTCAAATCTTGGTAGCTGATAAATATATCCGACCGTAGATGATGTTATGGGATATGAAATTTAGAATTAAAATCAACTTTCTTCTTCACTTTTACAAAAATTCACAATAACGTGTGAAATCCTGGTTTTTCCCGAACAGAAAAAGGATTGACCATGTGCTTAAAGAAAAAGTCGAAACCGGATGTTAAATTGATTTTCTGACCAATGGAGGCAATTTGCGGGACCATAGGGTCTTCGCGATCCAGTGCGAAAAAGTCAATGCTATAAATACTTCGGTCAGTGTCAGCTAGTCATTCAACAAGCGGGAGAAGCCTCAAGCTGACCCGGACATTCGTTCTCTTTCTCTTTCCTTCTCGTGTGCTGATTCTTTTTACTTCTTCTTCTCCATTCCAAAACTTTCCTATCAAACAAATTCTAAGACATATATACGTCATTCAAGTGCCAAACGTGATACACTATTGGGCGATCATGTCTCGAAAAGGACATGACTGACTGGGCAGAAGATTATCCCGCAATAGGTTAGCATTGCTTTCTGCTTTTGACTGGTTCCCAGCCAAGGCTACAGAACCCAATCTGTTCTGTTATTTAACCCATATCTGGAGGGAATAGACGGATTAATACCTTTCCCAAGAGTATTTGCGCGGAAATGAATGAAATAAATTAAAATGCAAATCGAACTCGGCTTCCTGATTTCTCGTTTCGAGCTGACATCCCCTGCACCACAACGCACATACGCATAAACTCTTTTCAACAAATTGCTACCACAAACATCTCTTGATACCCTTAACTTTCTCATAGAACTTTTAACTGATACTTATTCTTGTTGTTCTATTCTTTTAATAAATTTCTATTTTAACATGAAAAATGTATAAATTTTTCATTCTTTTGCAATTCCACAGATTCCAACCTTCTGCAATCAACCTGACAACCAACCTTCTGATGAAAACTCTCTGATAATGATGAGGATAATTCTGGATAAAACTTGTAAGCTGAAGGAAGTTTGGTTATGTATGACACAAGGGCGAATTAATGAACATTAACCATCTCCCCACGACTGTCAAAGTACAAAAACATCAACAACCTGTTTAAAAAGCAATTGACCGCCGGTAGTGATTGACAGATGCATTCGGCCGTATATAAATCTACAAAGCGACAAACCGAAAAAGCAACACTTCATGATAGTTTTCAGACAATATTTTTCGACTGAAAACGGAAGATCTCCTCCTTGCTTCTAACTTTTTATGGCTCCACGTATGCGCGACTATCTCCGGCTGTCACACAAACGTCACCGTCGAAGAAGAATAAAAATAAAGATTATATTTTTATATGTACGTGTTACCCGTTGTTTTTCCAAATCTAGCGGCAGTATATAACATGATAAAGTATAAAACTGTTGTGGAGTAGTTTTTGCACTGACGGTTATAATCGTGCTATGTCGGTTGCTAATCGACTTAACGTACACAAAATTTTAGGAAATGGTAATCTTCCACTGAAAGCTGACTCCTTAGTATTCGGCTAATTGCCGACTAATATCAACTGCCTAGTAGCGCTACTGAACTCCAATAGAAGTCTAAAGAACTCCCAAGAACTTCCCAAGAACTTCTTGTTAACTTTTATTTATATAGAAGGGTGAGTCCATTCTCTGAGGAATATGTGTGTTTCCCCATAGCAAAAACAAAGACTATAGGCAAAACCTTGCCTATTCTGATTCAGTCACAGCCGATTGGCTTTTGTCGCCACAGCTTAACTTCCGGATATTAACTCAGCTATAAAACTAAACGCATTATATTGACTCTGATGATTCTAAATAATGATTCTAAACGTACTAGAAATCATACTAGAATTTATCTTAACAACATAATGATATGCAGATGACTGTGTTGATAGCAAACACAGAAAGAATAACTGTTAAAATGAGAGAAGAAAGGAAATTGTGGAGAACCATAAAGAGCCACATGTTGAAGAGACAAGGCGTACATAAGAAGAGAATTGAGCACTGCTAAAAAAGAACATTTGTTTTTTGTTGGCTTATACGTTGAAGTTAATTTTACCATTCATTTTTCTGATAAGCAATATTAATATTAAGATTGAAATGCCAGTTTGTTCTTTACGAGTCTGTTGATATTTCAAACCAATGGTTGCATCGGAAAGACTCTCACCATCTTTCTTTCTATCGTTCCATTTTTTTCTTTGTTAGAACTCTCAAAAGTTTTTTTTCCAATTTACCTCTGCATTTTGTTTTAAATTACATTTTACGGAACGAAGTATAAAAACAAAGGTATTTCCTTCAAGCGGCTGAGCTTGATATGTAAATATGAATTGTAATGCGTTACCGTGCAAGGATGTTTACGATGTCTCTTTTTTTTTTTCTTTTTTTTTCCTATTCTTTGTTTTTTTTGCAGAATATTCTGTGCTATTTCTGAAGCAACATTTATATGATACCCGCCTTTGGGATAATTACAGATTCATTGTAAACCCGATTACGACATTTTAAATTTTTGTCGGGACTTATCTATCAAGCGAAACAAGGAATAATTGGGAAAAGGTTGAGAAGGAACCGGATTTTATTGCTGTACCTTTTTTTGGCTTCAAACGATGGATATATTTCATGCTTTAATTATTGAGAGGTAAAGGTAAATAAAAATTAGAAATGAAGAAAAATTTGAAACGAACGCATGAAACGAATTTTTAAAAGAATTTTTATCTTGCCTCAAACGTGCGTGATTGTATGTTTTGTTCTTTTGCTTTACTCCCTCCTCATCCATACAAATCATCCATTCATTCCGTTTTTTGTTTTCTTGTATTTTCTCATTTTTAATGTGAATCCTACTCGATAATATAAGCGTCGTGTCTTCCTTTGTTTTTTTTTTCCTCATCTGTTTTGGTTAAGGTTAAATAAAAAGACCGGGCATGACAAGGGGAGATAATCATAGAAGATTAGAAAAGGATAAAAGGAAGAAAATATAATAAAATATGGAAAGTTGCTGGTAAAAAAAAATTATCAAAATAAACGTTGAGTAATTTTAAAAATCTTTTCTTTTATTCATATTTGTTAGTGGCTTATTATTTGATATTGGCCTTTAGTAGCGGGAATCAGCCATCTTTTCTACCTGTTAGCAAATCGTAAACATGGAAAGGCGTCTTTGGGGGAGGGGTAATGTATAGCTTTAATTGTACTATTACATTCTGTTTTCGATAACAGCAACGTGGGAAAGAAAATGAACTGAAGAAGAGGTGAAAAAAGGAATGAGTGAATGAAAGTAAGTTTGAAAAGAATGAATGGGAAAAGAAGAAAAGAAAAGGAAGAAGAAAGAGAAAATGATGCGTATAAGATAACAGACGATAGTAAAATGGATGACTACCGAAAGAGATTTGAAGAAAAAAATGGCGGCAAAGAAATAAATAAAAATAAAGATGAGAAAGAAAGAAAAAAAAGAAACAAGAAAAAAGTACATAGAAAAAGAGGAAGCATTAAACAGAAAAAGGAAGGAAGAGATATAAACAAGGAAAAAAGAAAGAAGTAGATAGAGAAAGAAACAAATAAAAAAGATACAAAGAAAGAATTAAACAAACAAAGAAAAGAAAATAAAGAAACAAAGAAAAAAGAAAGAAACAAAAAAGAAATTAAGAAGAATTTAGCATAAAGAAAGACAAAATAAAAAAGAAAGAAAATAAGAAATACACAGAAGAAAGAAAGAGACAAGAAATCAACTAGATAGAAAAAACGAAAGATAAAAGGGAGAAATCAATAAATATCGAAAGAAAAGTGAAATAAAGAATAAAAGAAAAAATAAAGCAGAAAGAAAGAATGAAGGAAAGAAAGAACAATATATTAAAAAGGAAAAAAAGTGCCCAGAAAATTATGAGTGAAGAATAAAAAACAATTAAGAAAAAAATGGAAAGAAATTTAAAAGGTTAAAATAAAAAGATGTTAAGACAGAAATAAAGAAGACAAGCAAAACATGAAGAAAAGAGAATTATCAAAACCGTAAGAAAAAATAAAACAGGCTTCGATAATTTACAAAAAAAGAAAAGAATAAAGAAAAACGTGGGTAATGAAAGAAAGGTACATAAACATGATTGAAATAATGAATAATGTAACTTTAAAAAGAAAATTGAAAGACATAAAGAAGGAAGACAAAAATAATATGAAGTAGAGAAATATAATAAGGAAAAAGAAAGAAAAATGAAATAAAAAAAGCAAAGAAAATATTAAGAAGAAAATAATAACTAAATTACTACAGACTGAAATTTAAAAATGAGTTGATATAACGGAAAAAAAAGAATGGATGAAACAGCCGATATAAAAATATAAAGAAAGAAAAAATCAGGAAAATTGAATCGTGAAAGATTTTAATGAGGTTCGACAAAACAAGACAAAACAGACAAAAAAAAAAAATAATAAAAGAAGCTAAAAATAAAAAAAACAGAAAAAACGAAATCGTACACAAAATAAACACAAGAAAAAGTATATTGAGGAGAACATACGTTAATTTAATGTATATCCGTGTAATTAAAAAGTCTGGTTATGATAGTGATTTATTACATGCAATGAAAAAATACTTGTGCAACTTGAAATATTCAAATAAACATGACTTCTACTCCAAACTCTTTTATATAGCCTTGTGCCAAACAGGCCACATTTCTTTTATTAAATATCAATCCTGCTTTTTGGTGGAGATACAGATACATTGCCTAATAGTGCTCCAAGTCAACGTGCTAACCCTAAGTGAACCCACAATTTTGGATAACGATACTCTAGGCAGGTAGAACCCTCTAGCAGTACATTTATTCTAAATCCATCTGGTTTAATTTGAAATTTCGTCACACTAACCCTTTCACAAAATATTTCTTAGTATCATTTTTCAACTTTTTACACTCACTGAACAATAAAGTTCCTAGTCAGCATCTGTCTCTGTAGTACAACCGCATTAACAACATTGAACGCCGTTTCTCTCCCCCCTCTCTCTCTCTCTCTCTCTCTCTCAGCCATACAGAATCAATCCAGTTGACTCCAGTTATCCTTGGCCTTTCTAGTTTTGCTTAAATCGCCTAAGATTTTGATCTCTGTAGAGATAGATTTTAAATATGAGTATATGCCATCGATGAAAATCCGAACTGTCAATGCAGACAATCACAATCAATAGAGCATGTTTGGATTTCCCTAATCTTAAAGATTATATCTGAGTTTCTTTCTGCCTAAATCGCCTCCAAAGAGATGTTGGTGGCAGTAGAGCCATTCTTTAGAAATGTGGATATTCCACCGATGAAGATCCCAAATGCCAATGCAGGCAATTGTAAACTATAGAGCATCTTTTAGTTTGTTCCAGTCTTGATGATCCATGCACATTTAACTAAACTGAAACCTTAATAACCCTATCAATGATTTGCGTGCTTCACCGAAAGGACGTTGCGTAAGCTTCTCGATACGAAGACACACACACGGAAGAAGTATTATTTATCAATTGCTGAACTTGTTTATTTATTTTACAGGGACGAAATGCTATCGCTCCGCTGTTCATTCAGTTCATTTTTCTTTTTTATAAACAGAAATAACCGAACTTCACTAAATAGATAACATGAAGAGATATCTGTTGATATGGTCAAAGCAATAATAATCGAACACTCATAGATCTAATAACCTGTTCAATTTCCTTAAGAGTTACCTGAATAGAAAAAAATTACTTATTTATTAAAGTGCTAAGAGTACAACAGCTCTAACGTTAGGATAAAAACAGCAAAGATGAGGATTCTCATCTGGCTGAAAATAATAAAAATGTTACAACGTAGCAATGTTTCTAAAATATAGGATAACGAAAGTTTTTAAAAAATATAGAATAACCAAATGCTTCTAAAATATGAGTTAACCAGATGTTTCTAAAATACGAGATAACCAAATATTTCTAAAATAAAGAATAAACAAATTGTTTCTAAAAAAATGAATAACCAAATGTTTCTAAAATTTAAGATAGCCAAAAGTATATAAGATTTACAACAACCCAATGTTTCCAAAATATGGTAAACGAATTTTTTTAAAATATAGGATAAACAAAATGTTTCTAAAATATTGGATAACCGAATGTTTCTAAAATATGGGATTACCAAATGTTTCTAAAATATACGATAACCAAACATTTCTAAAATATGGAATAACCAAATGTTTCTAAAATATAAGATAACCAAATGTTTCAAAAATATCGGATGACCAAATTTTGCAAAAATATAGGATAATCACTTTTTTTAAAATATGGGATAACAAAATATTTCTAAAATATGGGATAACCATATTGTTTTTAAAATATGGGATAAGCAAATGGTTTTTGAAATATGGGATAACCAAACGTTTCTAAAATATATGATAACAAAATATTTAAAAAATATGCGATAACCAAAATATTTCTAAAATATGGAATAAGCGAATATTTCTAAATTATAGGATAACGAAATATTTCTAAAATATAAGATAAGGAAATGTTCCTAGAATATATGATAACCAAACTTTTCTAAAATATGGGATAACCAAATATTTCTTAAATATAAAATAACCAAAATGGTTCTAAAATATGGGATAACCAAATTTTTCTAAAATAAACCGATAACCAAATTTTTTTAAATATGGGATAACGAAATATTTCTAAAATATAAGATAACAAAAATGTTTTTAACATATGGTATAACCTAATTTTTTTTAAATATGGAAGAAGAAATTTTAAAAAAAATGGATAACCAAATATTTATAAAATACGAGATAACCAAAATATTTCTAAAATATGGTATAACCAAATATTTCTAAAATATAAGATAACGAAGTGTTCCTAGAATATATGATAACCATTTTTTCTAAAATTAGTCGTGATCAAATATAGGATAACTAAATGTTTCTAAAATATGGGATAGCCAGATGTGACTAAAATATAGCATAACCAAATGTTTTTAAAATAGAGGATGGACAAAATGTTTCTTGAAAATAGGACAATCAACATATTTCTAAAATATATAGTGCAATTTTTTTTCAAAATATAATGTCACCCAAATATTTTTAAAATGTAGAGTAAATATTTTTTTCTAAAATATGAAGGAACCAAAATATCATTAAAATATTTTTGTAAAATGTCAATCAGTCAATTTAGTGCAATACCTGATACTTGCCGAGGCGATAATGTCTCTTTCGATCAATGACTGATTAGGCAGAATATTTTCTCGTATTAGGTTGTCATTTCTTTCTGCGATAGACTGGTTACCAACCAGGGCAATAGAACCCAATTTGTCGTGCTAGTCAACCCATAGCTGGCGTGAGAAGGAGTAATATATTTACCAAGGGTTATTTGCACGTAAGTAAAAGCAATAAATTTAATCTTCCTGACTTCTCATTTTGAGTCAATATTTATTGAACCACAACAGAAGCACATTTTCTGAAATATAGAATAAATAAAATGTTCTTGCCGTAATTAACGTCTCGTGGGAAGCAGCCATCTCTTCTACGCAAATGAGTAAGTAACGTGCCAGGAATGCAGCATGGGTGAAGTTGATGCGCATAGCCAATACCGGTGAGTTGAGCACATACCTCACTCATGGCTCGAGCAGCGGCAAGGAAACATGCCGGTGTCAAAGCAGCTTGTTCGGGGCTTTTTTGTTCATAGAAGTATCACGTTGCAAAATGCCTCAAACCTTTGGGGATAATAATCTGAATTAACTCACCATCAAGTATTGGTTCTAGAAGTAACTCACCATCATGTATTGTTTCTAGACGCAATTCACCATCATGTATTGGTTCTAGAAGTAACTCACCATCAGCTATTGGTTCTAGAAGTAATTCACCATCATGTATTGGTTCTAGAAGTAATTTACCATCATGCATTGGTTCTAGAAGTAACTCACCATCATGTATTGATTCTAGAAGTAATTCACCATCATGTATTGGTTCTAGAAGTAATTCACCATCATGCATTGGTTCTAGAGCTAACTCACCATCATGTATTGGTTCTAGAAGTAATTCACCATCATGTATTGGTTCTAGAAATAACTCACCATCATGTATTGGTTCTAGAAGTAATGTTATATATAGCCGTACGACGACAAAACAACAAACACGCATATATAAAAATATAAGGTTATATTTTTATTAATGACGACGAACCGTGTGGAATAGAGAACGGAAGGGTGAGAGGCACATAGAATGGGTTGACGGGAGTGTAGTCTTGCCGTGGTGTTTCTCTGCTTCCACTGGCCGTTCTCTGCTGGCGAATCCGTGTGTCGAGGTCTTTATATAGTCTTCTAGAACCGGGACTTTCCTTCCGGTTTTGCCTCGCCCACGCAACGCCCACGTAATTCTAAGAGACACCTGATCTGTTTGCCTCTGTAGCCATTTCCGCCGCTGTCGGAAATAAGGTCAAATGACATCCGCTCCGGCCTCGACAGGATGTATTTCACAAACACCTGTCTTGTCGCTTCGCCGCCCCCTTCACCGACGGGAAACACCATCGCTTGCATCACTTCCTCGGGTGGGGCCAGATTGTTATATTACACTCCTCGCCCTCCCATTTTCCAAAATGTTCACCTAAGAACATTTTAAGCGCAACACCCTCACACACACCCCATGCCACACAAGCCCGACAATTGTACAAAACATGTGCACACCGAAACAACAAAACATGTGCACGCCGAAACAAACAAAACAACAAAAAAAAATATATGGGGGAGCCTACATCGGCAACCCCACAATGTTCGTGTCCATTGTGGAATTTTCTTGTACTAAAAACACAGAATCTCTTGCGTATGCTTCATGATGCAGTGTTGGAAGCCAAAATGAGTGAGACTGCCACAAAAGTGATGATAGAATTACTTGGGACGTATACAGAGGATAATGTTCTTCCAGCTCGATGTTTCATTGTTCTTTTTTTTTTTTTAAGTTTCTCTAACTTTCAATGTTCGTTTCCTTTCTCGACTCTGTCCATACGCGTAGACGCCTCGATGCACGACCATATGATCATAGGCGGTAACCGCGCCCCAGTTTCTAAACTGACATCGAGTAAATGACCTTTGACCACCACCATGCGTGTTTCCGCTCGAGTTTATTGTTACACATGTAACTTCATTTAATTTAATTTAATTTCAAACATACTATGTTTGAACACAGAAAAACTGCCATTATCTGCAGTACATATCATTCATAGTCTGACCGAGAAATGTTCAATAGAAAACGAAGAAAATTACCCTGATTCCAATGTTAATCCGCATGCAATTTACTTGTGGAGGATTAGAGGTTTCATCTATCTTAATTTAGTCTAAAAAATGGACCCGTGACTCGTAGTTCCTTAGTTTGTATCTTCCGCATGTTTCGCTATAAGGAAGGTGACCTAACTATTTCACTTAAACTATCGTTAATCCTCCCACTGCTTTCTTTCCCAATCCTATAGCATATCAGCCAATAAGTCTACAAGACTTTTCAGTTGTTCTTTCTTTTTGTTCCGATCAACTGTGGAATCTGCAGGTCTATCCGTGCTTTTTGCCCCAACAGACGTTTGCCTCATTTGGACATCTTCGCTGCTAGGTGATTCCCTAGAAAAACCCTGATCTACATGAGTAGATCCAGACGTTTCGCACTTTGAGCAATCATCCTCGAACGTGGATGAAACATTATTTATACCACCGATTCTATCATCACTATCAATAGTTGACACGTTTTTATTCGCCATTTTACGTCGCGTCATGATGCGACGCTCCATTAATGGAACATCAGACTCATCGTCTGATTCCACACGTTGGTGTCGATTTTTGTGCACTGGAAAGTCGGTCTGTTCCGCTCCGGATTCGTCATCCGAATCACTGGATTCTACTGGAGCAGCCAATACAATCTTTCGTAACGGCCTATCGGAAGTAGGGATTTTCCATTCATCAATGGACGCTGCCCGAAGATGCTCAGCATGCGTCTTAATGACTGAGCCGGTTAACTGATCTCTAATTCTATAAGAGACCGGGCCAGTCTTTTCAATGATCACATAATATGGCCGCCAGCGCACATCTAACTTCCCTTTCTTTTGGTGATTCTTATAGTACACCAAATCACCAACCTCAAAAGTTGTATTTTTCGTCTTACCACGCGACTTATCTATCGCGGCTCTTCTCGCTTTTCTTATATTATTCCTAAGTAAAGTGAAGCTACGATGCATTTCCTGTAGTGCAATTTGGTGATGCTCATCACCATAATATATGCGACGAGGCCTCAGTATATTGTCCAAGGGCAAAATAACATCCCTGTTGTAGAGCAAGTAATACGGTGAAATCTTAGTGATCTCGCTCACATGAAAACGGATAAATAACGGTTAATGTAAATATCCCACGACTGTTCGTTGTTGCCGATTTTTTTTTTGCTAGAACATCATGCATTGTTCTGTGAAACCTCTCAACCTTACCGTTGCTCTGGGAGTGATAAAAAGAAGTTGTCACATGGTGTATATTTAGGTCTTCTAATGTCTTTTTCATTACCCTGTTGACATTTTCTGGCCCATTATCAGTTAAAAGCTGAAGTGGTGTCCCAAATCTGGGGAAGATTTCGTCAACTAAAAGATGCACCACTGTTTCTGCCTTCTTGTTAGGAACCGCAAATGACTCCGGCCAACCACTGTACATATCTATGAATGTAACTATGTATTGGTTACCTGAATGGGTCTTTGGGTAGGGTCCTGAGACATCTAAAGCAACCTTTGCGAAAGGAAAAGGAGGGAAGTCACATTCCTGTATGGGGGGTTGCTGCTTCTTTAGGTTTCTTGTCTGACACGGGATACATTTACCTACGAAATCATTTATTTCTCTAAGTAAACAAGGCCAGAAATACTTTTGTTTTATTGAGTGGAATGTCTTATCCACCCCCATATGGCCACTGTCATCATGGTATTGAACTAGCACCATTTTTCTAAGGTGAGATGGTACATACAACCTGATGAGGGGTTCATCATCAGGTTGAGACAAATAGTACACCACCTCATCCATTACTATATATCTCTTCTGTTCTGCTTTGGTAGCCCTACCATTTGGTAATCTAATCTTCAGGTCTAAGATGTTTTTGTCTGATTCTTGCTCCCTGATTATGTCTATTCCTTTCAATGTGGGCCGTTCGGGTGCCTCTGATGAATTTCCGACATTTTTATGGGCTGCTAATTCTTTCGGCTCCATTAGGTTGGAGTTTATAACACTAACCAAGTAATTTCTATCATCTATATCTACTGGAGAAGCAATATGGTCTTCGTTCACATCAACAGCGCGTGATAAGAGATCCGCGCAAACATTATCCTTACCCTTAAGATACTGTATGCTGCAATTGTAGCCAGACATGCTCAGAGCCCAAGTCTGTATCTTCTTATTTTGTATGGGCGAGTTAAGTAAGTGCTCCAGGGGCCTATGATCAGTGTATATTGTGAATGTTGCGCCATGCAGGTAGTGATTCAGTTTTTGAAGAGCATAGTGTATGGCATAAGCCTCTCTCTCTATGTTTGACCACCTCGTTTGTGTGTCACTTAATTTATGGGACAATAAATAAATTGGTTTTTCTACATCCTTCCTATTTTCCTTATCGTACACCACCTGGGATAGGCATGCCCCAATCGATTGATCAAATGCGTCAGTATATAACCTATACGCCTTATTTGGGTTGGGATAGGCTAGTGTTACCATCTCCGCGAGCTTCGTTTTTAGTGTATCGAAAGCGGTTTGGCAAGCATCGTCCCATTGGAATCGTGCATATTTCCTTGTCAAATTGACCAGCGGTTCGGCTATATCAGAGAAATTTCTAATAAAGCGGCGATAGTATGAGGTCATCCCAATAAAAGCTCTTACTTACCTAACAGTGGTTGGAGTAGAAACTGACTTTATAGCCTTGACTTTATTGAGGTCTGGTTGTATTCCCTCTTCACTTATCTTGAACCCCAGGTATTGGGTCTCTTTCTTAAAGAACTCACACTTAGCTGGCTTCAGTTTAAGGTTGTGCTTACGTAGACTACTCAAGACTGTGTCTATATGTCTTAAATGATCTTCCACCGTATTTGAAAATATCAGAATATCATCTAAATATGCCAGAGCAAAATCTTCCTGTCCCTGTAAAACAACTGACATTAATTCCTGGAAGATGCCGGGTGCGTTTGCAAGTCCAAATGGCATAACATTAAAATGAAACAGACCCTTGTGGCAGGTGAATGCACTTTTTTCTTTGTCATCATCATGAAGCTTAACTTGCCAGTACCCTGATTTTAAATCAAGCTTCGAAAAGTACCTTGCCGAACCAAGTGATGCCAGTATATCATCGATGACTGGAAGAGGTCGAGCATATTTCTTTGTAATCTTATTAAGTGCTCTAAAGTCTACACAAAATCTCTTACCACCGTCTTTCTTCTCTACTAAAACTACTGGAAAACCCCACGGGCTATTGGATCTCTCAATTACACCTGCCTGCATCATTTCGTCGATTGCTGAATCCATTGTCTTTCTTTGTTTGAGGGGTGTGCGATATGGGCGTTTTCTTATGGGCTCATGCGTTCCAGTATCGATACGCATCTCCACAGTATCGGTTCTGCCCAGGTTTTTGTCGTCACGAACGAACATGTCCCTATTTCTTTTTAGCAATTTGTTAATTTCAGGCTTGAATTCCTCCGGTACATGTACCTGTTCCAAATCTACATCAGGACTTTTATTATTTTGTTTATCGGGCATAGTAATTTCAGTAATATTACCTGCCCTTTCCAATTTAGCCAGCGGACACCCCCGTCTCAAAGTGATTGTCTGGTTAGTGTTATTCATTATCAGCAACTGAAACTTACGAGACTTTGGCATTTTTACAACTGCGTTGGCTACTGATATACCACATAAGTTGCTAACATATCCACTACTCAGCTGTTCGATTTCATATTCTTTGCCACGTCCATTTCTCAGCCTGGTTAATCCCAGACAAGCATGCAGGTGTTGAGGTCTTAATGTTACTTTTTGAGCTAACCTAACAATAGAGGAAATATGAACATCCTCCTCCAATGCCACGTATTCTTCACCAATCTTCAATGCCCCCAAATCGAAATACATTCTCACCCCGTTCTGCATCAGCCAATCTCGGCCAAGTATAACGTTTCTATTGAGATTTTTCACGACTAAAAAATCATGGGGTATGGACTTACTTCCTATCTGGACCTGTAGACGACAAAGGCCTTCAACGTATAACGGGGATCCATTCGCAGTTCGAAGTTTAATGTCCCTCTTTTGCAGTTCAAGTCCCAGTCGCAATTTTTTAAATACCCTACAGCTTATAACCGATACCTCTGCTCCCGTATCTACCAATGCCCTATAAGGTCTACGTTCTATTCTAATAAAGATGGAATTTGGCGCGCCCATATTACCAACTATGTGCGTTGGTACCGTCTTGTTCCGTTCGTTGGGCGTCACACGAACGGACCTCTGCCGTTTCCCGGGGCGCGTCTACAAAATTTCGCTATGTGGCCTTCTTTCCCACAATTCCAACACCTAACAACGCTCCCGTTCCTCTCCCGCTCACGAGTTTTGTATTTAGTTCCCCTATTACCAACTTTTCTATTGTTCTTATTCCTATTATTATCATTATTATTATTAGATTTAGCGGGGCTTACGGCTTCTATCGGTACCCGTCTCCGAGAGTGGCAAATTTCCATAGGCTCCTCTTCGTATTCAGAGTTTGCGTCGAGTCGAATTTTCCATCTCAACTCAGATAACGCTTTCTGATAGGCAGCCTCTAGTGTTTGTGGCTCATCCTTCATAACTGCCATCTTTATTTCCCGATCCCATAGACCTTTTATGAAAAATCCTAGAACTTGTTTTGTCACAACTTCATTCCTCCCGTCAACCCCAACATATGCGCCCTCCGCTAGGCGTACTACTCTCTGCATGTAGTCCTGCACACCCTCCGTTCTACCCTGCTTAATGTTCACTAATTCGACTAACCGTGCGTCGGGGTCTAAAACCAATCCGTAATATTCCTTTAAAGATGTTTTTAACTCCTTCCATGTGAGTTGTGGGTTACTAGAGATTAGTCTATATACATAGTGTCCAACAGCTCCCCTTGTTGTGAGAAGAGCTGCCTGACACTTGTCTTCTTCTGCCACGCGCACAACTCTAAAATACCTCTCCATATCCTCCATCCAAGCACTACAACCACCATCTTCTTTGCATGCTAATGGCTGTATATTTTTTAAAAAAGATTCTCCCCTTAAAGTGTTCGACACCGAACAAGCCACATTTCTCAATTCTAGGGTCAGACCTTGAACAAAATCGGCAAAAGTATGCTGTTCCATTTTTTTTTTTTTAATTAGACTTATTATAAACTTATTATGAACAAGAGCAGAACACACACAACATAGAATCAAAAGTCACCTACCTTTTGATGTCGTCTATGGTCGTCCGATTGCTTTCTATTTTCGTCTTCTTTTTTCTTTTTCTTCCTCTATCTAGTTGTTTTAATTCCGTCGAATTTCAATTGTCGCCGTGGTAACCAAGCTCGTATCTATCTGTTTTGTTGTTGTTGTCTTAAAACAGCAAGTCACTGGGCACCAATTTGCGAATGTTATATATAGCCGTACGACGACAAAACAACAAACACGCATATATAAAAATATAAGGTTATATTTTTATTAATGACGACGAACCGTGTGGAATAGAGAACAGAAGAGTGAGAGGCACATAGAATGGGTTGACGGGAGTGTAGTCTTGCCGTGGTGTTTCTCTGCTTCCACTGGCCGTTCTCTGCTGGCGAATCCGTGTGTCGAGGTCTTTATATAGTCTTCTAGAACCGGGACTTTCCTTCCGGTTTTGCCTCGCCCACGCAACGCCCACGTAATTCTAAGAGACACCTGATCTGTTTGCCTCTGTAGCCATTTCCACCGCTGTCGGAAATAAGGTCAAATGACATCCGCTCCGGCCTCGACAGGATGTATTTCACAAACACCTGTCTTGTCGCTTCGCCGCCCCCTTCACCGACGGGAAACACCATCGCTTGCATCACTTCCTCGGGTGGGGCCAGATGGTTATATTACAGTAATTCACCATCATGTATTGGTTCTAGAAGTAATTCACCATCATGTATTGGTTCTAGAAGTAACACACCACCATGTATTGGTTCTAGAAGTAATTCACCATCATGTATTGGTTCTAGAAGTAATTCACCATCATGTATTGGTTCTAGAAATAACTCACTATCATGTATTGGTTCTAGAAGTAATTCACCATAATGTATTGGTTTTAGAAGTAATTCAACATCATGTATTGGTTCTAGAAGTAATTCAACATCATGTATTGGTTCTAGAAGTAATTCACCATTATGTATTGGTTCTAGAAGTAACTCACCATCATGTATTGGTTCTAGAAGTAATTCACCATCATGTATTGGTTCTAGAAATAACTCACCATAATGTATTGGTTCTAGAAGTAACTCACCATCATGTATTGGTTCAAGAAGTAATTCACCATCATGTATTGGTTCTAGAAGTAATTCACTATCATGTATTGGTTCTAGAAATAATTCACCATCATGTATTGGTTCGAGAAGTAATTCACCATCAAGACTTGGTTCTAGAAGTAATTCACCATCATGTATTGGTTCTAGACGCAATTCACCATCATGTATTTGTTCTAGATGTAACTCACCATCATGTATTGGTTCTAGAAGTAATTCACCATCATGTATTGGTTCTAGAAACAACTCACCATCATGTATTGGTTCTAGAAATAATTCACCATCATGTATTGGTTCTAGAAGTAATTCACCATCATGTATTGGTTCTAGAAGTAATTCACCATCATGCATTGGTTCTAGAAGTAATTCCCCATCATGTATTGGTTCTAGAAGTAATTTGCCATCATGTATTGGTTCTAGAAATAACTCACCATCATGTATTGGTTCTAGAAGTAACTCACCATCATGTATTCGTTCTAGAAGTAACTCACCATCATGTATTGGTTCTAGAAGTAATTCACCATCATGTATTTGTTCTAGAAGTAACTCACCATCATGTATTGGTTCTAGAAGTAATTCCCCATCATGTATTGGTTCTAGAAATAACTCACCATCATGTATTGGTTCTAGAAGTAATTCACCATCATGCATTGGTTCTAGAAGTAATTCCCCATCATGTATTGGTTCTAGAAGTAATTCACCATCATGTATTGGTTCTAGAAGTAATTCACCATCATCTATTGGTTCTAGAAATAACTCACCATCATGTATTGGTTCTAGAAGTAACTCACCATCATGTATTGGTTCCATAAGTTCAGGTCGGCAGATCTATTCCCTTGTGATGAACCCTACTGTAGCCGACCATATTCCCTGAGTAACGATTCCCCGAAGGCGGCCATAGAAGGGAGGCATCTGAAAATATATGTAGAAAAGGCATCGATGAAATAGGGACTGAAGTCGAGATACAAGATCAGGATCGATTACACTGCAGATTCTTCTTTGGATTTTGTCGAGAATCTCAAGGTGAACAGCAGAAGCACCTGACCAGATATGACAACAGTAATCAATGCACGGACGAATAACAGGTTTATAAATGTGCAAGATGGATTCTGACGAAAAAAAACTTTCTAGCCCAACATAGTGACCTAACCTTCCTAGAAGTAGATGCAGCTATTGATTCGTTCCACTTCAGGTGATTTTCTTATTGAAGTCCATGGGAACAAAGTTTTTGTTTCCCTCTTCACAAATGCGCCTCTGCGGTCTCCTCCTGGGTGAAAGCCGGCATCGACGCTTTCATCGCAACAGGAAAATTTCAACTTTAATTCACGTTTATCTTCTTGGTTCTCACCTGCATGCTTGGCCGCTATTGCCCACAATTACACAAATGATTTCTTCCGGCTCTACCGGAGTGACATATCTGATTACATTAGGCGCCTCGTTGTCTTTGCAAATTTACATTTAAACATTAAATTATTATGGAATTATGACGGTTTATTCGCACTTAGAATCTATGGAGTTTGGATAAAAATTAACCTACCAAATACCACAACTATTGGTGGCATTTAGTATGAGTTAATTTTTGCAAGATTCTTATATATAGACTTTCATTTAGATTTACGATTACAAAATTATTTTTACATTGACAGAGTGGTTAGAAATTTCGAAACTCACCATGTGCAAGATGGATTCTGAGGAGAAAAAAAAAACTTTCTCGTCCAACATAGTGACGCAACTTTCCTAGCAGTAGATACAGTTATGGATTAGATGTAGTCGTTTCTCTTTAGGTGATTTCCTTCGTGACGTCACTTGGAACAAAATTTTAGTTTCCCTGTTCACAAATGCGCCTCTGGGATGTACTCCTTGGTGAAAGCCGGCATTGACGCTTTCATTACAGCAATGAAATTTAAACTTTAATTCACGTTTATCTTCTTGGTTCTCACCTGCATGCTTGGCCGCTATTGCCCACAAGAATGGTTTCTTCCCGCCGTACGGGAGTGACACGCCTGATTACAATAAGCGCCTCTTTGTCTCTGTAACTTTACTTTTAAAGATGAAATTAATATATAATTATGACAGACCCTCCCCTATTATGTTGTCATTTATTTCAGCGATAGACTGGTTACCAACCAAGGCAATAGAACCCAATCTGTCCTGCTATTCAACTCATAGCTGGAGAGAGAAGGAATAATACCTTTACCAACGGTTATATGCGCGTAAATGAAAGCTGCCCGTTTGGTGCTGTCTTGTTCACAATCACATCAAGTTGCAAAATACGTCAAATGTTTGGGGATAATAATCTGAATTAACTTACCACCAGGTATTGGTTTCAGAAGTTCAGATCCGTAGATCTATTTCCTTGTGATGAACCCTACTGTAGCCGAGCATATTCCCTGAGTAACTGTTGTGGGATCTCCTCCTTTTGTATATAACAATATACTCGGCTGAGTGTATATATAATCCTGCCATAGAGAGAACAGTGGAATATCTGGAATCTCAGTTGTAGTTGCAGTTTAGAGTGGAAAGTAATTCGTAGAGATCCGTTACAGTTATCGAAGAGTTCCGACAGATACCGAAGTTACCCAGAGACCAGACTAGCTCTGAGCTCCACTCAGCTAGAATAAGTTACCCGGATATACTATTTCACTTCAAGGTTTGTATATATTTATTTCTACTAATAGTATTCCTGAATTAACTAACCCGCGTTCCAGTTTGTATATTACGTTCAATATAACCTACTTTTTATCTCTATGCCGGTTTTTGTTGTTTCTTATTTTGGCGGTTCCTCCTCCGGAATACACAAAAGTATCGATGCCCGGAAGGCGGCCATAAAGGGCGAAATCTGACAAAGCTGTGGTGAGATTACCGAACGCTTCCACTTTTCTGATGACGCAGTCGGACTTCACCTACACAGTTTTGGGAAAGGGTACAAGTCGTTCAGGTGGATATTCCCGCATACTATCGGAAGTCAAATTGCAACGACGAGTGACAGCCTGTTTCTCGTTTATTTCCTGTCACATCAACATGTTTATATTTAATCGCGAACTATATTTGTTCCGGAGTTTAAAAGTTGGTCCTGTATGGTACTCATACACGCGCCAGACATGGGTTGTCACCATGGTACCTTGTGCCTCATACTGCAAGACTGCCTATACACTTACGCAAGATCATTCTCTGTATCTAACTTGTGAACATATTATCACCTCTTCCAATCTATAGACAACCATGTTTATGACATATCATTCGCAACCGCAGATGAGACAGGGCATTCTTCAGTTGCATGTACACTGATAAAATTTTCTGGATGCTGGTGGCAATTATTTTGAGGATTAACGATAAGTCAGATTTGCTGTGTACATTTTTCCTAATAAATAAAAAACAGCAAAACGTTTTGGGTTATCTTGTAATTTATTTCGCTGGTCTGTCATTTTCAATAAACAAAAGTAATTTTGATGATGGACAAAAACTAAGCTTCCAGATTGGATTATTTTTTTACGAAAGACAACCACATCCTAGTTAATATGCTGAGTACAAGTGAGAAAAATATTAAATACTAATGGTGAATAATAGACGAGTTAGTTTTTGAATGTAAAAAAGGATACCTCCATTCATCATCCTATAGGGCCTCAGTACCAACGCGATGGCCGGCATCAAGTGCCATGAAGAGATAGTGCAGACCTGGATGAGGAGGGTGGCTACTGGAAAAAAAAGCATAGGTTTAACAACAGGACTCTGAACCATGCCAAACAAGCAGAAGAACGTGGTGTTATATTCCACTTATATACGATGGATAAACTGGGGATAAAAATGACAATCTTTTGCTGATAAAATGATACCAATACAGATATATAAAAAATATACACATATTTCTTTATTCAGTGTCAAGATTGTGGAATAGAAGATTGTTTGCACGCGCGCACATGAGGCACAGGTGTTTTCACTTCTCCCCTGTCTATGGTGTGAATTTTGTCTAATATCTTTGCTTTATTAAATAGGCGAGCCTAGCTAAAACACGTGGCATATTTGTCTCGCATTTTATTTATATTTGACTGATTATTTTTCTTAAAACAAAAATCAGCTTGCCGCCTGGGTTTTCACACTCTCTGAAATTCCAAAACAA
Organism: Ascarosepion bandense; assembly: GCA_037127315.1. Lineage (NCBI taxonomy): Eukaryota > Metazoa > Mollusca > Cephalopoda > Sepiida > Sepiidae > Ascarosepion > Ascarosepion bandense. The sequence goes on from JBBBDQ010000348.1 coordinate 2,271,394, forward strand.
TATTTATTTTCTTCAACTTTTGCCGGCTTTGCATCAGTGCAAAAACACTAATTTGCGAAATTATACACTGCAGCGAAAGAATACATTTCTTCCATTCAAAAGCGTCATCTATGAACATTTTAAGGGCATTTCTTCCACAACACTCTCTAGCACGCAGCCACGTAATTGTATATCAATAGCTGTCAGAAATTATTTCGGACCACATAACCCATTACATTTGTCCATATAAAACCAAAGACTGCAAGCACCTTGATTATTATGTGTGGGTAGCTAGTAATTGATTCACCAAAACAGGACATTTTCAAAACAAAAATGAACAGACAGGAATTATGGCAGCATTCAACAACTTAAGCCATAAGTCTGTCCAGAAGAAATGCAGAAAATTCTGAAGTTGTATGTAGGCCGTGGTTGAAGCCAATGGGAATTTATTGATTAAAGTTATGCTTTAGTATTCTAAAATATTTTTACGCGTAATTATGGTAAATATAGCTGTTAAAATTAGGTGTTATTTCTATTATGATTTTTGCCAAATTCAAAGGACAATTAATTGCGAAATTTAATCGAAAAATCATCCATCGCACTCCTGATGAGTAATATGAAAAAAACAAAGAGCTACAGGAGCTATCAAATATCTATTTCTATCAAAATATATCTATCTTTGCCTGTCTGTTCATCTTTCTCTCTCTATCTTTGGGTCACTGACTTATATATATATATATATATATATATATATATATTCCATTTTTAAAAGAGTTAAAACGCTAGTGGTGTCTTCAGGCGATTTTTAATAACTGATTTTACAGATTACCGTTTTTCTTTGTGAGAACGCTCTTGTAACGGTGTTTTATTTCAACGCTCACGTAGCATGGAATTTTAACAGGGAATTTTCGGACGTCTTGAAAAATTCTCTGCTACGTGGGAGTTCAAATAAAAGACCGTAACAAGAGCGTTCTTAAAATTTAAATGGAAACACAATCAAACTAAGTTATAGTTGTAGTAGCAATTTAGATAGTTTCATAAAAAAAACAAAACGCCATAAATTTAGATAGTACTGTACAAAACAAGAGAACTAGTAAAGAATGACTATATATATATATATATATATATATATATATATATCACCAAATCGGTCGAGTTTTAATCCCGGCTGGAAGCAAATGGATGTCTAACCACACTAATCAGCTGTGATACGGCGAAACAGGCTTGTATGTGGATGACTAATATATATATATATATATATATATATATATATATATACATATATATAAATTATGTCTGTCTATCCCTGTCCGTTGATATTTATCTATCTATTATATACATATGTGTGTGTGTGTCTCCCTGTGTATCTACCCATGTATATATACCTGTCCTTTGATAAATCTGTATATCTCTGTCTCTATGTATGTACACTCCTGATCAAAAATTTAAGACCACTTAAAAATCTTTAAAAAGAATTTTTTTTTACAGATAGATTTTAAACTCCTCCCACTTAAGGTTACCAATACTACAATCTAAAAGGTTATGGAAACAAAAAGCTACATTCCAAACATTTTATTTAGAAATTTACATTTTTATAAAATGAGCAATTTACACATGATCAAAATTATAAGACCAGGGGTATAAATTGTTAGATCTATGGTAATTCCAATGTTTTTAGTTCAGTTAGACATGAGCAATCCCTGCGTAAAGGTGCTACCATGTCTGAAGCAAGCAAATTTACCAAAGTTGAGCGTTCTCTAATTCTAGAATTCCATAAGCAAGGTTTGTCACAGCGGGCGATCGCAGCTAAGGTAAATCGCAGTAAAACTTTGATTTGCAACTTTCTAAAGAACAGTGAGAATTATGGAAAAGCAAAATCCTCTGGTAGGCCCCCAAAAATTTCTCCTGCATTGAGTAAGAGAATAAGACGGGCTGTTATGAAAGAGGCGGGGCATTTTTCTAGTCAAATTAAGGCAGTCACAGATGCTGATTGCAGTCCCGTAACCATCAGACGACACTTACGACAAAAAGGCATGGTAAATAAAAAGCGTAAACAAATTCCTCGGCTGCTTCCACGTCACAAGGTGGACTACTTAAAGTTTGGTTGTGAATACCAAACATGGGACGTTGAGAAGTGGAAGAAAGTCCTGTTTTCTGATGAGAAAAAATTCAATCTAGATGGTCCTGATGGCTTCCAATAATATTGGCATAATAAAAACATGCCTCCTGAAATTTTCTCCACACGTCATAGTGGTAGAGAGTCCCTAATGGTATGGGGTGCCTTTTCTTACAGAGGGACGATGGAGCTCCAGGTGGTGTAGAGTTGTCAAACAGCGGCTGGTTATGTTAGAATGCAGCAAAAAGCATCATTGATGACGGAGGGCCATCGTTTGTGTGTGGATGGGTGGTTATTCCAACAGAATAATGCTGCGATCCACGCTGCAAGACGGACCTTGATCTTTCTACAAGAAAATGGGGTCCATCTCTTGGGGCATCCTGCATGCTCACCAGACTTGAACCCAATTGAAAATGTTTGAGGATGGATGACAAGAGATATTTATCGAAATGGCAAACAATATTCAACAAAAAATGAACTTCGTGAAGCCATCTTCAGAAGCTGGAGCAACATACCCCGCACCTGACAGAATTTCTGAAGTCATCAAAAGCAGTGGAGGTAGAACTCATTATTAAATTTGGTTGTTGAATCTTTTCATACACTGTTTGTACAATTTCGTAGAATATTTTTTCTCTGGTCTTATAATTTTGATCATGTGTAAATCGCTTCATTTTATAAAAAAGTAAATTTCTAAATAAAATGTTTGGAATATAGCTTTTTGTTTCCATAACTTTTTAGATTGTAGTATTGGTAACCTTAAGTGGGAGGAGTTTAAAATCTATCCGTAAAAAAATATTTCTTTTTAAAGATTTTTAAGTGGTCTTAAAATTTTGATCAGGAGTGTATCTATCTATCTATCTATCTATCTATCTATCTATATATATATATATATATATATATATATATATATATATATAATAACAACAATAATAATAACAATATTAATAGTCACAAAAATAATAATGCTAATACTGGAAATTGTTTTGCTATATTTAAGTTCGTCTTGAAAAACCGACCGAGAATTCGGAGGGAAAAGGACGGTAAGTAAAAAAAGAAACAAACGAAGTTAATGAACCAATCAAATACTCGTAGGAAAGAAAAAAACCCAAGACGAAAACCCTAACACTAAAGCGCTCAATAGGAAAGTAGATCAACAAAGACAGAAAAATCTAAGTAAGAGCCAACAAACCTACCTGGGTTTCACCCTTCGGCTCGTCAGGGTATGAAGGTGTCTTCTTTGTTTTAGTCATTTGCTTGAATACCTATATATTGCTGCTCTATATCTCTGTTATCAGCCTTCATGACCTGACGAGCCGAAGGGTGAAACCTAGGTAGGTTTGTTGGCTCTTACTTAGATTTCTCTCTCTCTCTCTCTCTCTCTCCGGCCTGCTCAGCCGCCATTGCCCACAGGAACCATTACTTCCATCTATTCCAGAGACAGCCAACTGATCACAATAGGCGCCTGTTCACATCCGCTCGCAGTGAGTGCAAGAGAACCCTAAATGACGCCAAACAGTTGTTTGCGGAGAGAATGCGACAGCACATAGCTGACCGCAAGTTCGGCTCCAAGGACTATTGGAGGATTTGTAAACGGGTGCTCAACAATAGGAAATCCTCAACACCTCCCTTAATCCATGGATTTGACGTTCTCACGTCATCTGCTGAGAAAGCTGAGTGCTTTGCCCGCAGATTCTCATCCAACTCCACACTCGACTCGTCCGGAGTGCACCCACCCGACTTCCCTATTAGAACTGAGGCCAAACTGCATGACGTATATATTACCCCGACAATAGTATCCAGAGTAATTTCAAAACTCGACCCCCATAAGGCGTGTGGAGACGATGGAATCCCGGTGATAGTCCTTAAGAGGTGTGTCCCTGAACTTTCCCCTGTCCTCTCTAAACTGTTTAACTACTGCCTTTCTGCTTCCTGCTTTCCTGCATGCTGGAAATTCTCCTCAGTCGTTCCTGTCTTTAAGAACTGTGGTGAACCCTCGGACCCATCCAACTATCGCCCGATCAGTCTTCTACCAATATTCGGGAAAGTGTTCGAGGCTATAATAAATGCTGAAATAGTTCATCATCTCACCGCCCACAAACTGTTCTCCGACAGGCAATATGGATTCCGATTTGACAGGTCCACAGCCGACCTGCTAACTACTGTAACGGAGTACATGCTACAGGCCCTTGATGAGTCTGACGAGGCTCGCGCGGTTGCTCTGGATATCTCCAAGGCTTTCGACAGGGTTTGGCACCCTGGCCTCCTATGCAAACTACGCGGTTATGGTATTACCGGTCGCCTGCTTGACCTAATCCAATCTTTCTTAAATAACCGCAAAATGAAGGTCGTTCTGAATGGGCGTGCCTCTTCGTCCTACAGCACGAATGCTGGTGTCCCACAAGGCTCTATCCTGGGCCCAACGCTCTTCCTTATTTTCATCAACGACCTCCCAGATGAGATCAGGTCCCAAGTAGGCATCTACGCAGATGACACTACAATATACTCCCGCTCCAGTAAGAAACCTGTCGTGGCGGACAGACAAAATCTCGCTGCTGACCTTGAGCGGGATCTACACTCTGTGGTGAACTGGGGCAAGAAGTGGCTTGTCAACTTCAATTCCTCGAAGACCAAGCTGTTGTCTGTCAACCATTACAGGCAACCTCTTCTGCCTCCCATAAGCATGGACCAGATGATTCTCCCGGAGAGTAATACACTACGCCTCCTCGGACTTACCCTGTCCTCAGACCTCAAATGGAAGCACTATATTGAATCCATAGCAAAATCTACTGCTAAGAAGATTGGGTCACTATGTCGATCCAGGATGTTTTTTCCACCTGAATCCATCCTGCATATATACAAGTCAACCATCCGTCCGTGCATGGAGTACTGCTGCCATTTATGGTCAGGTGCCCCTGCCGTTCTCCTCAGTGTTCTCGACAAGCTCCAAAGGAGAGTCTGTAATGTGATAGGTTCTGATCTGGCGACTCGTCTGCAGCCACTTTCCCATCGTCGAAATGTGGCCTCCCTCTGTCTCTTCTATAAATACCTTCATGGCTTCTGCTCGGATGAGCTTAAGTCACTGATGCCTCCTCAACAGGTGTTTACCCGTTCAACCAGACTGGCAACTGGGTCCCACCCATTCACAGTCAGGTTAGCCAAACGCAGACGACAATTCTACTCCAGCAGCTTCCTCTCTCGCACTTCCCGCCTGTGGAACTCACTCCCGTATTCTTGCTTTCCTGACGGCTACGACCTCCAGAAATTTAAAAGCAAAGTTAATACTCACCTACTAACCACTGGCCTCTAGCTCTCTCCCCTCCCCTGTATAACCTTCCCTTTCTCTCCGCCCATGTACCTGTCATTGCACCTGCTTTCTCAGTTTTCTATTGTTCCTTTCTAACTAGCTTGTACTCCTCACTCTTTTCTAATTAATCTTTCTACATTTATGTAACCCCCTGCACATCAGTGGCGTTTCTGCCTTGCTCGGGGTGAAATGATTAAAAAAAAAAAAAAAAAAAAAATATATATCCCTGTCCGTTCCTATCTTTCTTTCTATTTGTCTCTCTATCTTCCTACATCTCTATCTCCCGAAATTTCAGTCAACTGTGAAATTTTAATACGACATTGCTGCAATCGAATACAGCGGAGATAAAACTAATCTATCTAAACTTATTTATATATGGAACTTTGTGTGTGTGTGTGTGTGTGTGTGTGTGTGTGTGTGTGTGTGTATCCGTTACATATAGACTCCGAAACGGCTGAACCGATTTTCTTGAAAATTTACATAGTTGTACTATAAGCGTCTGCGAGTGTTCTTAGCTCGGTTTTGTGTTGAGGTACCCACGATAAATATCGAAAATCGATAATCGAAAAAATCGGGTTATAGAAAGAGTGGTCCGATTTTAATCAAATTTGGTACACTCATAGACAAAGACATAAGAAACGATATTCAGAAGTTTCAAGGTTGCAGTTCTTACAATAGTGCAGAAAATTGATAATACATATATAAGGCAAGATGTTTGCGTGTGTGTATCTGTTTATCTGTCTGTATGTCCTTTATACATATGCACAATTTTTATCTGATTCTCACCAAACTTCACACAAATTTTCTTTACGCTGAGTCTGAGCTCCAGGACCATGGATTAGTTTTAATGCTTTCATTGTACCCGAGCAACGCCGGGCTATACTGCTAGTACTAAATATAGACAAAATAAGATTACAGAGAAGATTTAACTTTTTTTACATTTAGATTTATTGTATCTGAATTCTTTATGAAAGAATAGTTATGCCATACACGTTCGATTTCTAGAGGAATCTTGTTTTTTTTTCATGTTAATTCCGTGTCAATTCTACAAATGCTGAAGAAATTATTGTCGAGCGAATTGACAAGAGAATCGAATCAGAATAATCAACGAAATAAACGTAATCAGTGAAGCACAATTAAGAATAGTAAAAGAAGCAGCAATTATGGCGCTGACCATTAGAAATTATGAGTAGCAATCGTAGAAAATATGGCGTCAGCACATCGGGAAAAAGAGCAGCATGTGAACGAATGATTGCCTAGATAATCAGGGAACATTTATGGCGAACAGGTCATAGATGTGAATGGCACCCATTAAAACAGTTTTCTTGAAGCGAAATAATGCATCTACAATACAAAGTATTGAAAATGCGTGTGCACTGAATGCTTATAAATTTTCAAGTAGTTTAAACTAATGGAACAAGGACACTGTGAAAAGAAATGCCAACAATATATATATATATATATATATATATATGGTTAAATAAAATAAAGTCAAGGGGAAAACTGTATTTTAAGTCGCCTACGCGTTTCGTCCTGTGATGGACTTTATCAAGGCAAAAATTACCTTCATTTTAATATCTCGTAACTTTGCACTACATATGAAGACATTCTAAAAACTAAAATATTCTGTTAATCTTTTGAAATGATTTGTGAGCGTCTTTGTGGTTACCAACACTGTTTGTTTATAGATACGTAATTTAGAATAAAGCTCATTTCGTCTTTTTGCCTTGATAAAGTCCATCACAGGACGAAACGCGTAGGCGATTTAAAATACTTTTTTTTTCTTGTGTTTAGTTTATTTAACCATTCTGTCCTTAATCTCAGATCATAACTGTGTATATTTTTACACACACACACACACACACACACACACACACACACACACACATATATATATATATATATATATATATATATAAATGTAAAAGACTGTAATAGCTTCCAATGCGTTTCATCACATGTGGACTTTTTCAGGGCATAAAAACCAAAATGAACTTATTAAAAACTAAGTGATTAATAATAGTTTTAATTAAATTCATTTTGTTTTTTGCCTTGAAAAGGTCCACATTAGATAAAACGCATTGAAATAAAAAAAAAAAACAAGTAAAAAAAACAAACAAACAAAAAACAAACTAAATAACTAAAAATAAGGATGTGCATTCACTTACGCACAAATACCCTTGGGAAAGGTATTAATCCGCCTCTTTCCTCCAATTATGGGTTAAATAATAGGACAGGTTAGGTTCTATAGCCTTGGTCGGCAACCAGTCTACCGCAGAAAGTAATGGCAACCTACTGCGAGATAATCTTCTGCCTAGTCTTTCGAGACATGATCACCCAAAGCGGTTATCGCGTATGGCACTTAACTGACTGAATATAATAGTTGGAATCATGATTATCCCCTCTACGGGGCACAAAATGGGGGGCGATTTTCTATTGTTATGAAGTAATAAATTGATCCCCCACTAATTACTTAATACGTCTCTTCTCTCTCTAACTAGCTAAGAATCAAATAACAGGACAGATTGAGTTCTAGAGCCTTGGCTGGCAACCAGTCAACCGCAGAAAGCAATAGCAACCTACTGCGGGATAATCTTCTGCCCAGTCAGTCATGTTTCTTTCGAGACATGATCACCCAAATCGTGTATCACGTACGGCACTTAACTGACTGAACTAATAATAACAATTTAGCAACTGGAAGTATTTAGAGAACGCTATTTTCATATTGCTAACTGAAAATTATGTCAATTACTGTCACGGGTGGAGTTTTTATTGCTGTGTTGACGTATTCGAACATTTTCTTTTGATTTCTTGATACTGTTGTGTACGTTTGTTTGGGAGAGTAGTGATTTTGTTTCGTAATTCTGTTTAAAAATGCTAAACTCTTAAAAAACAATACAATTCACTTAGAAGGAAAATCCTCGAGAGTGTTGCCATTGAACATTACCCAAATATTAATCTACGCCCAGGCCTTTTCCCTACTTCAACAATAATTGACGTAATTTTCAGTTAGCAATATGAAAAGCTGAACAAGATGAACAAATAATAAAAAATATCATTCGTACTAATATATCTCCCGTTGATCCTAATTAAAAATCAATATTAATAATATATTATAAAAAAATACAATATTAGTAATTTATTTATCAGTAATAACACCACCCTACCAACCGAAGTGTTACGCAAAACCAACATTATATATCAATTCAAATTACTCTTGAGAAAATGTATCTCCGACAAAAAAACAAATATATGTGTTGGATTTACAACAACTACATTAGCTAGACGTCTTAAAATATACATGCCTAACCATTCGTCCATTTCTAGACATCTACGACAACATTCCTGTCTACATTCACAATATAAAAAAAATAATGATCGATAACACAACTATCCTACACCAAGAAAACAACAAAATACTACTGATTATAGAGGCAATATTCGTTAAAATACTTAATTAATAGAATCAGCTATGAATACTGTAGTAATGTTCTAAAATGTTTGTAAAAAGTACAGTTTTTTCATGCTTTAACAGGTGCATGACCATGACATTAAAACATTTTTAAAAATTCCATTTTGGATAATTTTCACGTTCTAATAAACGCTAGCAATTTGTCAACCGTTATATTTGAAGCGGAAGAAAATTACATTTATTTTTAGCAACACAGTTTTGCGGCTATTTTTGTTACTATAACTCACATCCCTGAAAGAGATTGAAAGTACTTGGGTACCTTGAGAAATGAATGATAATAACATCTGTCAACGTTACACCTAATTTCTAACATTTTTTGATTATAATACGCGAAAGATTATCCGTGGGTATGAACGGATTGTATTAAAAAACAAGCATACATAATGTTTGCAATTTATTTAATCTGACATGTCGAAAAGGAAATTTGCCACCTAAATACATAAATATATGTGCATATATATATATATATAGTTTTAATGATTATGTTTAGTACCAATGTTGCTGTTTTTCAGTGGTTTTACTGATAAAATATATTTCAGCACACAGGTTTTTTTTTTATTGTAAAATGCTCGTTATCGGGTAAGAACGTTGATAGGTACAAAGGGATTGTCTCTTTAATAGAACAGCTTTATGCCAACTTTGATGTTTCATGAGGACACCGTTATGATGTTCTCACTTGTCAGGGCTGTTTTTAAACATTTGTATATATATATATATATATCCGAGTGAATAAGGAACAAAGAAAAATTTACAACGTCCAAAACATTAATTTAAAAAGTGCTCGATATGTAATATAGAGCTGTGAATATTTACTATAAATTATATTTTAGAACATGTACAATTTTTTTATCCACTACAAAGTGTACATTTTGTTTCGACACTGAAATTACAATGTCTCATCAGGTGGTATGGAAAGGTTCCCTACCGACTCCACTTTTTTAAAAATTCTAACGGACAATTTACAAGACTTATTCCCTTATCACTAACCCCCACCAACATCCTATACACAACTCGCCAAATATAAGAGGCTTTCCATTCCTTTCCACACCACCTGATTAGACATTGTAATTTCAATGTCGAAACAAAATGTACACTTTCTAGAGAATAAAAAAATTGTACATGTTCTAAAATATAATTTGTAATATATATATATTTACATGAGCTTTTACTTTTATTTTTATTAATATATATATAGACAGATAGATGTGTGGGGGGTGTACGTGTGTGTGTGAGCGCGCATGCTTCTGATTGTATTACGCTTGCTTTGTCAAGTGAATCGGTAGCTTGTTTTTTATTGCTTTTAATTAAAGAATACTACAAGATTATAACAAAAACATACGTAATCGTTACAGAATCCACATTCAAAGTTTTCTCTAAATTCTCAAACGTTCCATTCAGCGATTTCAATGCAAAGCAAAAATCAATTTTATTCTTGAAAGGGAACAGAATACAAGCGATTGTTTTTTTTTTTGTGATCAGAACAGCGAAAGGAAACAGTTTCTTTTGTGCTATTTTAATTCTTGTGTTGAGGGCGTCTACTTAAATGCCTGGAAATTTTCTTGAAGGTTTAAATAGTTTGATATTCTAATAAACGTTCAAACACTTTGTTCGTTAATATTTTGAAATAGTATATGATCGGTTTTCACGATTATTGATATTGAATGTAATCGATTTTTACGATTATTGATATTGAATATGATTGTTTTTCACGATTATTGATATTTAATACGATTACTTTCAAGAATTATTGATATTGAATATGATTGCTTTTCAGGATTATTGATACTGAATATGATCATTTTTCGCTATTACTGAAATTGAATAAGACCACTTTTAATGATTATTGATACTGAATATGATTGATTTTAACGATGATTTAAATAGATAAATTATCAATGCTGCTAATTCTGTATTTAAATCTTTCATTGTGTGACAAAACACGAGTAGACACTTAGGTAAATTATTTTTAAACAACTAAGTGAGTTTATTTCGTTCACCATACTGTCAATTTTAGACCCACTGAATTCACAGGGAGTAATCGATTTCTATTTTCTCTTCAGATTAGGTCCTTTGCAGTGGTCGTTAGTAATATAAATCTATTTTAAGAATCAATAACGAAATTTGTTTGTTCTTGAAAAATTGTGCGTCATCTGTAATTGCACCACAATTTTATCACAGTCATTATCTGCAATGGACGTTACTCTAAGGAAGTACATTATATATATATATATATATATATATATATATATATATATATATATATATATATATAAGTAATTAAGTAGCTAACCTAGAGCCAACGGACCTACCTAGGTTTCTCTTAATGGATCATCAGGGCAAATTGGCTAATTAGGCTGAAGTAAGATGGTATTATATAAGATAATCTGCAACCACGTGACTTTAAAATAGAAGACACCAAACACTCTGGACGGGTGGTAAAAAATTTATTCACGAAAAAAAAAGAAAAAGAAAAAAGGGCTCAATTAAGATAAGAATAATAAAAACGCTACACATACAATCTAATTTAGTAGCCAATTTTACTATGTCTACATTTGTTTAAAATTTCGGATTTGGAATTAAGTAAGTTATGTGCAGGTTCGAATAGACCTATCGATAATTTCTCCTGCCCGCACAATTTGCAAAATTTATTTCCTGCTCTATATTTAGTACATCGTTTAAGGATCTCTCATTCTAAAATGGGGTCTGTATTTAGTTCGTTTTGATGGATTCGAGACGTGTTTAAAGATAAATTTACACTTATATATATATATATATATATATATATATATATATATATATATATTGTAATTATTATGCAGTTATTATTATAATAATATTACTTACCATATATTTATTCTCTACTTTTGTATTGATCTTGTGGAGTAGTTTTCGCACTGAAGGTTACAATCGTGCTAAGTCGGTTGCTAATCAACTTAACGCACCCAAAATGTTAGGAACTTGGTAATCTTCCACTGAAAGATGATTCCTTAGTATTCGGCTAATTGCCGACTAATATCAACTGCCTACTAGAACGTCGATGAACTTCTCAAGAACTCCTAAGAACTTTTCCTCGTTAACTTCCTGTTATCTCCTATTAATATAGGAGGGAGAGTTCATTATCTGAGGAATAGGTGAGTTTCTCTATAACAATTGAGCACTTTTAAAATAAATATTTGAGTGTGGAATATACTTTCATTACTAACCATTACTCATATTATATATATATTATAAATTATGTTTTAGAACATGTACATAATAAGAGGACATATATAGAAGAAATTATGTACATGTCCTAAAACATAATTTATAATAAATATTCACTGCTCTATACATCATATATCGAGCACTGTTTTAAATTAATGTTTTGGACGGAAAATTTTCTTTTTCTTTTTTCTCTCCTCAATTTATACTCACTCGGATATATATATATATATATATATATATATATATATATATATATATATATATATATTCCCAAGTATCGGGTAATTATGGATGGAATAAAATCCAGAAAAAAAAACAATATTCTTAAAAAGTGATCAATATAAAGTAGTGAGAATAATATTAATTTAGAATTTATAACATAAATATCTTATACTCTCACTGCAAAAGTATTTTTTCGACAATACCTGTGGCTTATCTTGCAAAGCCCACTCAATCAAGGTGTTATTGTTACATCGTTTGTGGTAATTAATCAAAATGTAATTAATTTCTAATTTTAGGAACGTAAGAACAGACTAAAAACAACTTATTAGGACATTAATGTCAATATTTTATTAAAATAGGGATTAGTATTAAAAATCGATAATTAGTTTCACTTTACGATAAAAATTATGATTTATTTTAAAAAGTATTTATTACGAATTAAGCTTAGAGACTACGAATTATAAATTCTAGTTTTAAGAAAGTATATTTAGATTATCGTAAAGTTATTCAATAGGGAAGAGATAGATACAAACATATACAAAAATATAGATACACAAATACGGACAGACAAGAACATGCACACATACATACAGATACTAGTATATATATGCATGTACATGCACGTATATGTACATTTATATACATACACACCATTATAATTCTTGCTTTTACCGGTGACGGTTTATCCGTTAGATCTAGAGCCAGGGTGAGAAAAAGTGTATAACGCTACATATTGGATACATGTAAGACCAAATTCATAAGATGACGTGGGCCGTAGAGGTCTAAATAGGGTTAAGACAAAGACACATTCTAGTGCATAAACAATAAATACAATAAAATATATACGCATGCAATATCACATGCAAAAAACAAAATAATTACGTGACTTAAAAATCCACAAAGTATCACATATAATATAAATCCACATAACACATCACTCAATAAATCCCGGATCTAACCAATAAAACAACGACTTTCAGGCAAAATTTGATGCTTTATATGTAGAACGATTTCTCTTTGGCCTCAAAATACGCCTCAGTTTCTGATATCATTCTTTAGCCAAATGCAGACGACAATTCTACTCCTGCAGCTTCTTCTCTCGCACTTCCCGCCTGTGGAACTCGCTCCCGTATTCTTGCTTTCCTGACGGCTACAACCTCCAGAAATTTAAATGCAAAGTCAATACTCATCTACTAACCACTGAACTCTAGCTCTCTCCCCACCCCTGTATAACCTTCCCTTTCTCTCCACCTATGTATCTGTCATCGCACCTACTTTCTCAGCTTTCTATTGTTCCTTTCTAACTAGTTTGTACTCCTCACTCTTTTCTAATTAATCTTTTTACATTTATGTAGCCCCCTGCACATCAGTGGCGTTTCTGCCTTGCTCGGGGTGAAATGATTAAAAAAAAAAATTGGAGGCTAATCCTTTTCCCTGGAGGAAACATTTGAAGTTTGGAAAAAGCTAGTAGTCGCTGGGAGCCAGACCTGGAGAATAGAAGCAATTCGAAGTGCAATTCATGTGGTTTTGAGGCTTACGACCTATCACGTTGAATACACCGGTTCTCGCTCGATCATCGAAGTTAAACAACGTTGAGCCTAGTCAGTACTTAGATGGATGACCGCGTGGGAATACCAGGTGCTGTAAGCGTACAGTGACGGATGTGCGTTGTGGTGCAGTGGATATCGCCTTGGAAAGAGAAATCGGTGAGCCGAGTTCGAATTCCAGTTGGATACCCTGCATTCCCTTAAGTACTGGTACCCTTGGGAAAGGTATTAATCCGTCCCTTCTCTCCAGTTATAAGTTAAATAACAAGGGTAGGACTTGGGAGACCCTGCCTTTAAAAACACATCCCAATGAATCTTGATACTCGAAAAGAAAAATGTATTACTAAACACACAAACTTATATAAAAACAACAATAAATTGTTGAAAGAAAAAGGTATTACCAGCAATAAGTAAATAAAATTTAGTTGGCAATAAATGACCCGCCGAGGTTGATTTGCCATAAAAACAAAACAACCAAATCATGTGGTTTTGACATCGGTGCATTGACTTGGTGAAAGATCACATTTTTCTTCGTCATTTCTGACAGTTTTTTGGCTATTCCTTCCAACAAAAGCACCAATAATGCTATATAGTAGTCGCTATTGACGGTTATTTCTCTCTCAAGGTAATCTATGAACAAAATAGTTATCGCGTCTCAAAAGATGGAGGTCCAAATCTTGCCTGCTGATGTTTTCGTCTTTGGTCGCTTTAGATGGCTTTTATCTGCTGTTCTCCACTCAGCTGACCGCCGATTTGACTACGGAGTGAAGTGGTGGATTCATGTTTTATCCATTGTCACATATTTACGGAAAACCTTTTTCTTGTTGCGTTGAAATGGATGCAAACAACGCTCTGAATCGATTGATGTTTTTGATCGACTGTGGCCAAAGGCGGCACCCACTTTGAACACAGCTTTCTCAATAACAAATGTTCATGCAAAATGATGAATGCACTGCCTTCTGATACATTCAACTCTTCTGCTATCTCACGGAATTTCAGTTTACGATCGGCCAAAACGTATTTCTGGATTTGTTTGGTGATTTCTTTGACAACTGACGATTTTGGGCGACCTGAGCGTTCAGCATCACTTATGTCTGTACGGCTGCGTTTAGAGTCATATAGCACTTCTTAATCATGGTTTCCAATGGAGCAGAGTCCGAATAATACTTATCAAGCCATTGCTTTGCTTGAACGGTATTTTTCCTCCCAGAAAGCAATGCTTTATTAACACGAAATTCAGATTTTTCCATTACTTTGAAAATTTGAAACAGTAGCTTCACTTAAATAACTGTAATCTGAAAAGTAATAATCCAGTTGGACCCAAATTTTGTCACGTACCATTTGAAGGTTAGTACTTCATAAAAATCATATAGACGTTTTCTTATTGGCTTCATCTATCTGTCAGACTCGGGACTTTTTGAGTGATGTGTTATATGGATCTATTATAGACAACTATAGACATAAATACATACAAATAAATACAGAACGCACTCATATAGACGGAAATAAACAAGAATATATGTACCCACAAGTTCAGTGACATAAAAACATATATACACACAAATGCACATAAACAAACACATACACACATCTATCTATATATATATATTTATATATACATATATACATATATATATATATGCATACCTAAACATACACATATGCATGTAAAACATTATATCAATATGCTTACTAGCACTTAAAGCTACACACACACACACACACACACACACACACATACACAGACATGCAAAAATACAGACAAATGCACATACACACACACATATATATATACATAGTCATCTGCAGACAGATCATCAGTACCGCTAGACATCTGATAGCTTTTACCTAGAATTGAAACCCGACCAATTCTACCGCTGAACTATGAACGCTCGGTAGAAGGAGGCAGACTCTTAGCGTATGATGTATCATACGCCAGTAGCCAGAGTGCTCTAACTCATTACTGAATGAGCGATGCGTAGATGCTAGAGTAACTACTGCTTTTTCAAAGTTTACCATTCTTACACACACACACACACACACACACACACACACACACACACACACACACACATATATATGCATGTAGAACAATATTTCAATATGTCTAATAATATATATGGCCACATGCACACCTACATACATGCATTTAAAGGTAGACAAACCCATGAACTCAAGTATTTATATTCAAATATAAACACAGGTAAATATAACAGAAATATACATATATAC
Organism: Ascarosepion bandense; assembly: GCA_037127315.1. NCBI lineage: Eukaryota > Metazoa > Mollusca > Cephalopoda > Sepiida > Sepiidae > Ascarosepion > Ascarosepion bandense. Next base: position 2,287,470 of record JBBBDQ010000348.1, read on the forward strand.
ATACAATTTATCCCAGGTGATAATAAGACATTCAGAAACCATGTGAAATTGATGCGTAAATAATCATAATTATTAAATAATAATTGGACAATATGTGCTATAATAAATACTTGCTAATTATCAACCAGATGTTATATGCTAGATTAACATGATGATCTATGTTAAATTAAATACCTAATAAATATATATCTTGCAGTCTATATTATTGAATACTTAGCAAATATTAATATTATAATATATGCCAAATTAGATAACTCGTAAATATCAATTATTATGTTATTGTGCAGTATTAACAAAAGGACCATTCTATTTTCATTTACAATTATTCACTTGGCAATAAATACTAAAAAATAGTATAAAATACATCATTTTTTAAACACCGGGGTGGCCTGATAATTATGGCCGGTAATATATATATATATAGCAAATCAACAGGGTGCGATGGGTAAATGTCGCTTTTTGCTCTGTAAAATTCTATAAAGTAATAATATCAAAAGAGCCATTCTATTTTCATTTACAATTATTCACTTGGCAATAAATACTAAGAAATAGTATGAAATTCATCATTTTTAAAAAACACCGGGGTGGCCTGATAATTATGGCCGGTAATATATATATATATAGCAAATCAACAGGGTGCGAGATGGGTAAACTGTCGCTTTTTGCTCTGTAAAATTCTATAAAGTAATAATATCAAAAGAGCCATTCTATTTTCATTTACAATTATTCACTGGCAATAAATACTAAGAAATAGTATGAAATTCATCATTTTTAAAACACCGGGGTGGCCTGATAATTATGGCCGGTAATATATATATATATAGCAAATCAACAGGTGCGATGGGTAAACTGTCGCTTTTTGCTCTGTAAAATTCTATAAAGTAATAATATCAAAAGAGCCATTCTATTTTCATTTACAATTATTCACTTGGCAATAAATACTAAAACATAGTATGAAATTCATCATTTTTAAAACACCGGGGGTGGCCTGATAATTATGGCCGGTAATATATATATATATAGCAAATCAACAGGGTGCGATGGGTAAACTGTCGCTTTTTGCTCTGTAAAAATTCTATAAAGTAATAATATCAAAAGAGCCATTCTATTTTCATTTACAATTATTCACTTGGCAATAAATACTAAAACATAGTATGAAATTCATCATTTTTAAAACACCGGGGTGGCCTGATACCATATGGCCGGTAATATATATATATATAGCAAATCAACAGGGTGCGATGGGTAAACTGTCGCTTTTTGCTCTGTAAAATTCTATAAAGTAATAATATCAAAAAAGAGCCATTCTATTTTCATTTACAATTATTCACTTGGCAATAAATACTAAAACATAGTATGAAATTCATCATTTTTAAAACACCGGGGTGGCCTGATAATTATGGCCGGTAATATATATATATATAGCAAATCAACAGGTGCGATGGGTAAACTGTCGCTTTTTGCTCTGTAAAATTCTATAAAGTACATTATCAAAAGAGCCATTCTATTTTCATTTACAATTATTCACTTGGCAATAAATACTAAAACATAGTATGAAATTCATCATTTTTAAAACACTGGGTGGCCTGATAATTATGGCCGGTAATATATATATATATAGCAAATCAACAGGGTGCGATGGGTAAACTGTCGCTTTTTGCTCTGTAAAATTCTATAAAGTAATAATATCAAAAGAGCCATTCTATTTTCATTTACAATTATTCACTTGGCAATAAATACTAAAACATAGTATGAAATTCATCATTTTTAAAATAACGGGGTGGCCTGATAATTATGGCCGGTAATATATATATATATAGCAAATCAACAGGGTGCGATGGGTAAACTGTCGCTTTTTGCTCTGTAAAATTCTATAAAGTAATAATATCAAAAGAGCCATTCTATTTTCATTTACAATTATTCACTTGGCAATAAAATACTAAGAAATAGTATGAAATTCATCATTTTTTAAACACCGGGGTGGCCTGATAATTATGGCCGGTAATATATATATATATAGCAAATCAACAGGGTGCGATGGGTAAACTGTCGCTTTTTGCTCTGTAAAATTCTATAAAGTACTAATATCAAAAGAGCCATTCTATTTTTCATTTACAATTATTCACTTGGCAATAAATACTAAGAAATAGTATGAAATTCATCATTTTTAAAACACTTGGGGTGGCCTGATAATTATGGCCGGTAATATATATATATATAGCAAATCAACAGGGGCAAGTATAAACTGTCGCTTTTTGCTCTGTAAAATTCTATAAAGTAATAATATCAAAAGAGCCATTCTATTTCTATTTACAATTATTCACTTGGCAATAAATACTAAAACATAGTATGAAATTCATCATTTTAAAACACCGGGGTGGCCTGATAATTATGGCCGGTAATATATATATATATAGCAAATCAACAGGGTGCGATGGGTAAACTGTCGCTTTTTGCTCTGTAAAATCTCTATAAAGTAATAATATCAAAAGAGCCATTCTATTTTCATTTACAATTATTCACTTGGCAATAAATACTAAAACATAGTATGAAATTCATCATTTTTAAACACCGGGGTGGCCTGATAATTATGGCCGGTAATATATATATATATAGCAAATCAACAGGGTGCGATGGGTAAACTGTCGCTTTTTGCTCTGTAAAATTCTATAAAGTAATAATATCAAAAGAGCCATTCTATTTTTCATTTACAATTATTCACTTGGCAATAAATACTAAGAAATAGTATGAAATTCATCATTTTTAAACACCGGGGTGCCTGATAATTATGGCCGGTAATATATATATATATAGCAAATCAACAGGGTGCGATGGGTAAACTGTCGCTTTTTGCTCTGTAAAATTCTATAAAGTAATAATATCAAAAGAGCCATTCTATTTTCATTTACAATTATTCACTTGGCAATAAATACTAAGAAATAGTATGAAATTCATCATTTTTAAAACACCGGGGTGGCCTGATAATTATGGCCGGTAATATATATATATATAGCAAATCAACATAGTGCGATGGTAAACTGTCGCTTTTTGCTCTGTAAAATTCTATAAAGTAATAATATCAAAAGAGCCATTCTATTTTCATTTACAATTATTCACTTGGCAATAAATACTAAAACATATATGAAATTCATCATTTTTAAAACACCGGGGTGGCCTGATAATTATGGCCGGTAATACATATATATATAGCAAATCAACAGGGTGTGATGGTAAACTGTCGCTTACCCTTGTAAAATTCTATAAAGTAATAATATCAAAAGAGCCATTCTATTTTCATTTACAATTATTCACTTGGCAATAAATAATAAAACATAGTATGAAATTCATCATTTTTAAAAAACACCGGGGTGGCCTGATAATTATGGCTAATGGTAATATATATATATAGCAAATCAACAGGGTGACGGGTAAACTGTCGCTTTTTGCTCTGTAAAATTCTATAAAGTAATAATATCAAAAGAGCCATTCTATTTTCATTTACAATTATTCACTTTTGGCACAATACTAAAACATAGTATGAAATTCATCATTTTTAAACACCGGGGTGGCCTGATAATTATGGCCGGTAAATATATATATATAGCAAATCAACAGGGTGCGATGCGTTGTCGCTTTTTGCTCTGTAAAATTCTATAAAGTAATAATATCAAAAGAGCCATTCTATTTTCATTTACAATTATTCACTTGGCAATAAATACTAAAACATAGTATGAAATTCATCATTTTTAAAACACCGGGGTGCCTGATAATTATGGCCGGTAATATATATATATATAGCAAATCAACAGTGTGCGATGGGTAAACTGTCGCTTTTTGCTCTGTAAAATTCTATAAAGTAATAATATCAAAAGAGCCATTCTATTTTCATTTACAATTATTCATCGGTAAATACTAAAACATAGTATGAAATTCATCATTTTTAAAACACCGGGGTGGCCCATAATTATGGCCGGTAATATATATATATATAGCAAATCAACAGGGTGCGATGGGTAAACTGTCGCTTTTTGCTCTGTAAAATTCTCATAAAGTAATAATATCAAAAGAGTCATTCTATTTTCATTTATAATTATTCACTTGGCAATAATAAAAACATAGTATGAAATTCATCATTTTTAAAACACCGGGGTGGCCTGATAATTATGGCCGGTAATATATATATATATAGCAAATCAACAGGGTGCGATGGGTAAACTGTCGCTTTTTGCTCTGTAAAATTCTATAAAGTAATAATATCAAAAGAGCCATTCTATTTTCATTTACAATTATTCACTTGGCAATAAATACTAAACATAGTATGAAATTCATCATTTTTAAAACACCGGGGTGGCCTGATAATTATGGCCGGTAATATATATATATATAGCAAATCAAATAGTATGCAAACTGTCGCTTTTGCTCTGTAAAATTCTATAAAGCAATAATATCAAAAGAGCCATTCTATTTTCATTTACAATTATTCACTTTGCACAAATACTAAAACATAGTAATAACCATTATTTTAAAACCGGGGTGGCCTGATAATTATGGCCGGTAATATATATATATATAGCAAATCAACAGGTGATGGGTAAACTGGTCGCTTTTTGCTCTGTAAAATTCTATAAAGTAATAATATCAAAAGAGCCATTCTATTTTCATTTACAATTATTCACTTGGCAATAAATAATAAAACATAGTATGAAATTCATCATTTTAAAACACTGGGGTGGCCTGATAATTATGGCCGGTAATATATATATATATAGCAAATCAACAGGGTGCGATGGGTAAACTGTCGCTTTTTGCTCTGTAAAATTCTATAAAGTAATAATATCAAAAGAGCCATTCTATTTTCATTTACAATTATTCACTTGGCAATAAATACTAAAACATATATGAAATTCATCATTTAAAAACACCGGGGTGGCCTGATAATTATGGCCGGTAATATATATATATATAGCAAATCAACAGGTGCGATGGGTAAACTGTCGCTTTTTGCTCTGTAAAATTCTATAAAGTAATAATACCAAAAGAGCCATTCTATTTTCATTTACAATTATTCACTTGGCAATAAATACTAAAACATGGTATGAAATTCATCATTTTTAAAACACTGTTTTGGCTTAATAATTACGGCCGGTATTGTATCTACACTTGAAAATCCTGGTATGTAAAAGTTTTATATCGGGTCTACTAAAACCCTTTCAAAATCCGCTGGTACCACCTTGTACTATCTTTCAATAATATTTCTTATAAATATAGTACTTCGTTATCAAGGGACTCTTGGTGTTTAAAAGAAAAACAAAAAAAAATCTCTTACTGTTAAATAGAAAATACTTACAAGGGCTCGTACTCGTAAGTCCCTCCGTGAAAGTTGTTACATTTGTCTTAATGAGACGTTAAATTTAAGGACAAGGTTATGAATCTAGACTTGAAAAAGTTAAAATTGTGAAATACGTATGAAATGAGGATTGTTTGACCCTTTATACACTGCATTTGAAATTATTAGCTAGGTATATTTTTTTCATCCTACCCAAAACCTATTTTTTTAGAATTTAACAAAATTATCAGAGAATGATGCCAATATGTATATACACCAACTCCGTGGATGCCGAAAGATTCTAGAAAAAGAAACAGAAGTTACGCTTATTTATCTAATTTACTTAAATTATTAGTGGGTCCAATTATTAGCAAGATGTAATAAAACCCCCTGAAACAAAACAATAAATAACACTTTAATTGCTTCATTTACATATTTCTATCAATCGATACAGTAACTAAGATGAGATAAAATCAAAGTAAAAAAGTAAACAGTTCAAACATTATATTGGATTTAGTTAATATTAGATATGTGATCTTTTATCAAAATGACTCGGGAAAAACGCTGGTTTATCGAACACGTCAATTTAAGGATCTCTTCTGATGTAATTTTGCATGATACATTGACTATTTCATGTCATAAGTCATCTTTGATCCTAAATTGATGCCCATTCTCATAAACACGTCGCTTCAGAATGCTTCACAAGGTTTCAATTGGGTCTAAGTCTGGAGAATTGACAGGTCAATGCATCTTCCGAGGTTCACTGAAGCCTCTTTTCTGCAGGTACTCCGTAGTTTTATGCGCTGGATGCGAGAAAAGCATTATCTTCCGTAAATAAGTTTTACTTGAAGGTGATTCTTTGCTTTTTTAGCCAAGATTATGGCTGATTAATAAGAACTAGAGAGGTACTTCATATATTTCGTTTGAGTTAAGCAGTAGTGAAAGTAGAGTTAGTCAGTTAAGTGTCATACGTAATACACGCTTTGGGCGATCAGGTTTCGAAAAAGACATGACTAAATGGACTGAAGATTATCCCGTAGTAGATTGTTATTGATTTCTGCAGTACACTGGTTGTTAGCCAAGGCTATCGAACCCAATCGGTCATGTAATTTGACTCATACTAAAAGGGGAAGAGATGTATTATATTATTAAGTAGTAGTTAGTGGGGTATCAATTTATTACTTATTAACAATATAAAATTGATCCTCCACTTCATGCCCAGTAGAAACTTTAATCATGTTTCCAACTATCATATTCAGTCAGTCAGTTAAGTGCCATACGTGATACACGCTTTGGGCGATCATGTCTCAAAAGAGACATGACTGACTTGGCAGAAGATTATCCCGCAGTAGGTTACCATTGCTTTTTGCTTTAAACTGGTTGCTCGTCAAGGCTAACGAATCCAATCTGTCATATTATTTAACCCATAAGAAGAGACAGATTAATACCTTTCCAAAGGGGATTTATGCGTAAGTGAATACCAGGAATTCAACTGGAATTCGAACTTGGCTTCCCTATTAGAAGTTCCGAGTCGATAACCACTGCACCACAACGCACTTCCGAAAGTAGAGTATGGAGGAGATCTTGAAATAGTTAGTGCTTGGCATCTGAAGTGTTTACGAAATGAAAATACCAAGAAAAATGAACGGTTTTCGTTGGTAACATTCATTTAACCTCATTATTACATCAAATTCTGTTCGAGTGACCATGAGAATAATTCCCGATAAACGGTAATAATTAGATATCAAAATATTTCTTTTATAACAAGGTAGGGAAGAATAACCTTACAGAAGTACATTTTAAAGGTTGACAAAAGACCAATGTAACTGCTATTAACAAATCGATTTAACAGTTGTCTAAAAATAGGACTAGAGTTTTTTTAATTGTAAACTCCAAATTGTGGATACAATACACTTTTGAAAAAGGCTTCGAGGTCTTTCAATTAGTTTTCTGTTAAACGCTGAACCTGCGGCCTTGAAGTTTACATACAATTATCGATATTGTATCTGCAAAAGCATAATTCTAACAGAACATGAAATGAGTACATTAAATGTATCTGTATTGCAGATGAAAATGCGCAAAACTTAGTATCAAACATACATTATTCACCGGTCAAAAACAATCGTATTTGATGGTATCTACGAGGGTCATTCAATAAATAAGGTGAATTTTTCGGCATAGGGACTTCTACGAGGGTCATCTAATAAAGAGGTTGAATTATTCGGTATAAGGACTTCTACGAGGGTCATTTAATAAATAATCTCAATTTTTCGTGATAAGGATTTCTACGAGGGTCATTCAATAAATAAAGTGATTTTTTGTTTTGTTTATGGACTTCTACGAGCGTTATTCATTAAAAAAAAGGTGATGTTTTTGTTATAAGGATTTCTACGTGGGTCATTCAGTAAAAAAGGTTAAATTTTCGGTATAAGGACTTCTACGAGAGGCATTAAATAAAAAATTTGAATTTTTCGGTATAAGGACTTCTACAAAGGTCATTCAATAAAAAACGCGAATTTTTAGGTATAAGGACCTCTACGAGTGTCATTCAATAAATAATGTGAATCTTTCGGTATAAGGTCTTCTATCAGTGTCATTCAATAAATAATTCGATTTTTTTGGAATAAAGACTTCTACGAGCGTCAGTCAATAATAAGCTCAATGTTTCGATATAAGGACTTCTACGAGACTCATTCAATAAATAAGGTGAATGTTCCGTTATAAGGACTTGTACGAAGGTCATTCAATAAATAAGGTGATAATTTGTATAGGGACTTCTACGAGTATCATTCAATAAATAAATTGAATTTTTCGTTATGAGGACTTTTACGAGAGTCATTCAATAAAGAAGGTGAATGTTTAGGTATAAGGACTTCTACGATTTTCATAAGGAGAATTTTCCAGTATAAGGACTACTACGAGGGTCATTCAATAAATAAGATGAATTTTTCAGATAAAGACTTCTATGAGTGTCGTTCAATAAATAAGGTGAATTTTTCGGTACAAGAACTTCTCCAAGGGTCATTCGATAAATAAGGTAAATGTTTCAGTATAAGGACTTCTACGAGAGTCATTCAGTAAATAAGCTGAATGTTTCGGTGTAAGGACTTCTACGAGGGTCGTCCAATAAATACGGTGACTTTATCGGTATATGGTTTTCTACAAGGTTCGTTCAATGAAAAAGGTGAATTTTTCGCTACATGGTCTTCTACGAGAGTTATTCAATAAATAAGGTAAATTTTTCGTTATAAGGACTTCTACGAGGATCATTCAATAAATAAGATGAATTTTTCGGTATAAGGACTTCTACGAGGGTCATTCAATAAATAAGGTAAATTTTTCGTTATAAGGATTTCTACGAGGATCATTCAATAAATAAGATGAATTTTTCGGTATAAGGACTTCTACGAGGGTCATTTAATAAAAAGGTGATTTTTTTGTTATAAGGACTTCTACGACTGTCATTCAGTAAATAAGGTGAATTTTTTTCGGTATAAGGACTTCTACGACTGTCATTCAATAAATAAGATGAATTTTTCGGTGTCCGGATTTCTACGAGTGTCATTCAATAAATAAGGTGAATGTTTCGGTTTAAGGACTTCTAATACAGATAGAAGCTTCCTTTTATTTTTTTATTTTTTCCTTTGCTTCTTTTTCAAAAGGATTTAAATTTTGTTGCAGATTGAAAAAACTTTGCGAGTTTTGGAGATTAACAAAGATGGCTGATTAAAAGGCATGCTCAAAGATTGAACAGAGGTCAGTTATCAAGTTTTTGGTTGCTGAATGGTGCAAACCTGTTGAAATGTATAGGAGAATGTTACCTGTGTATGATGCTACATGTTTCAGCCAAAACATGTCTACAAGTTAGCTGAATTGTTTAAAGAAGTTTCAAAATGACGATGAAGTCAAAAGTGCTGTAAGTGTCTAATTCAGTTTATTTATTAAATGGCCCTCGTAGAAGACTTTATACCGAAAAATTCATCTTTTTTATTGAATGACCTTCGTAAAACTAATACTAAGATAATAGGTAGATTCAGACTTATTCTGACTTATTCGAACTGTTGATCGCACTCTTGGTTGCTACAGTTGCTATTATAATGACGAAATTTCGACCAACTACTTTATGGCTATTTTAGTGTGTTTGATATTTTATTATTATATACTGCAGCAAGATCTGGATAAATAACGAGAAGGACGTATATATATATATATATATATATATATATATATATACTATAGTCATCCGCAGACAGATCTGTTTCACTGTATCATAGCTCATCAGTACGACTTAGACTCCGATCGCTTCCTAACCCAGGATTGAAACCCGACCGAATCGGCGTCAGTCGGCGATTCTACCCCTAGGCCACGAGATATAATCCACAAAGATGATCAGGTAGGTAAATCCCAAAAACCCGATCCTAATTAAGATTAGTTTCATTATTATTAAAATTGATCAAAGTGGAGGGGTGAGACATAGGTATTTGTCTGCCTTTCCCTTTTTACTCCCTTAAATTCAAAAATTGTTAATCTCACCCCATTTTATTTTCATGTGGATGGATGTTTTTGATTTTTTTTTTTTTACTTCCGCTGGTATAAAATCTTTTAATACATTTGAATTTGACTAAATAAAATTTTCATTTCGCCGTTGCTGAAGAAGCGTAGAAATGGCTATTAAATGGATTGAAATATCGAAATTTTTGTTTTATTTTATATATATATATATATATATATATATATATATATATATATATATATATATAATCTTATATTTTTATTCCTCGTTGGTGACGTTTGTTTGGAGCAACAGTACAGCCGGAGGGAAATCGCATATATCGAGTTCTCTGTCTTTAACCAAAAATTGTAGAATTTATATAGCCTTAAAACTCCCACCATTTTTTTCGGGTTGTCTCTTTGTTTCCGTCATCTACGACCGGATTTGTTAGTCACCCACTACTGTCCTTGATTGACTTTCGTCTATGGCCGGATGTATCTGTCAATCATATTCTTGCCTGTCATCGCGTTTCAAGCCAGTTGTTTGTTTGTCTTTATATTTTTGTTGTTGCACTTGTTAACATCATTCGTGGCTAGATATAGAAGTCAAACACCCTCGTCCTTTGTTGACCTCACCCACGTATGAATGCACCTGTCAATTATTTCTGACATTGAAGGTAATATATATGTAACTATATGTGTCCCTTCTGAACCATAATATATTATTTCACTGCCTGATCCAAGGATTGAACAAAGAAAAATTATATTAAAGCAACAGTTGATCTGCCAATATCGACATTTCCAAGACAATTTTAAAATCAAAAGCTAAATGAACGAATTCAAGTCGACCTTTAAATAATATCACAAAAGAAACGCGGACATTTTCTTTTGAATTCTATTTATTATATGAAATATTTTTTCTTTCTGTCAAGGTCTTTCATTTAGTCCAAAAGAATTATATTCTTCAAGAGAAATCTTTTTTTATTTCATATTCCATGTCCCAAAAAGTCTCACGATTCTTTTTTTAACCATTGCTTTTTCAAAATTGTAAAAAAGAGGAAAGTTTTGCAATATGAGACGCGTTTTAATTTATATCATGCTCTACTATGTGTGTGTGTTTTCCCCAAACTCAAGTAGCAAAAAAAACTATTATTTATTTACCGACTCACTCCTTGTTGGATGAGAATAATGCTAACAATAGATCACCGCTATTCAACATTGTCATTTTAAATATGGAACACGAACAGAAGGCTGTATAATAACGGTGAATTGTGAACGTAATGAAAACGGTAGACAATAGTAATGTGGGATGAAAGTTACTGATAATGCATGTTTGCTATTATATTTTTATAATTATAGACAATATCACACCTTCATTTTTACACCATATAAAATTTGTAAAAAGTGGCAGATTCAAAACTCAAGGACGAATTGGCAGTAAGATAAAATAATATTTCAAAATATGTCGAAAATTCTCTGTTTAGAAAATAAAACATAACGTGTTAATTCTAATTCACTGATCATTTTCTTCGTAAATAAGATATTTTTTTCAGAAACAAATACATGGTGCTTATCTATCAACTCGGACATTCATAGCTAATCCAAAGAATGCTACATCTACGAGACAAATCAGCCTAATCTCCTACTAATTCTATTTTTCAATGAGAAACTTTTACTCCCGAGGACGCCTCTTTTGTGGAACCGACTCGGGCGTTGATGCTGCCCTGAACACATCTATCTTCAGTCAGTCCGTTAAGTGCCATACGTGATACACGCTTGGGCGATCATGTCTCGAAAGAGACATGCCTGACTGGGCAGAAGATTATCCCTCAGTAGGTTACCATTGCTTTCTGTGGTAGACTGGTTGCCAGCCAAGGCTATAGAACCCAATGTGTCCTGTTAATTTAACCCATAAATGGAGGGACAGATACGGATTAATACTTTTCCCAAAGGTATTTGCGCGTAAGTGAATGTAAGGAATTCAACTAGAATTCGAACTCGGCTCCCTGATTTCTCGTTCCAAGCCGCTATTTAGTGCACCACAACGCACATCCAAAAATGTTAACCTATTCAAATCAATGGGAAATCTTTATACACAATATCCTCATTTCAGGAACATGGGGTGGCTCACTGGGCGAACTTTCGCTGATCTATCTGGTTTGGTTGGTTTGACAGCGTATCAACCACAATGGGTTGCTTAATGTCTCAATAATTTAACAATAGTTTCCTATGAATATAATATGTATTCTTTGTAAGAAATCAGTTTTTAGATCAGGTTTTATTGACGTATTTTTGTTCGAGAGCAAGCTATATTTGTTGGTATGTATTTTTTTCTTCCAAAAATCAATTTGTATAATTTCATAATATTTTCAACCCCATTCTGGGGTTAACTGTTTACCGATAGCTGGGACACAAGCAGGTGCTACCACCCCGTATCAGGGTGGATCTGGGGACAGCAACAATTAAGAAGTGGTTTCACGTTCGTCTAAACCTTCTAGTCAGAAGCTTTACTGCCGGATACAATTTATCGTTATACCCAGGATGCAAGTTTACTCAAGAAAATTGACATGTAATACCAGCTACCACAATTTTTTTAAACTTCTGCATATTAATTGACTATGACGGACACAAAGCATTTCACACGTACTTTGATTAAGATTGCTAATCTGCTTCTTTTATGTGCCGTGTCTCTTTAGAACATAAGAGATCATGTTCCTCCACATCATCCTATCCCTTGTTATTCATAATAGATGTTGTCCTGTTCTATTCCCAAACCTTGCTCTGACATTCAGTTGTTTAAGCAAATCAAGTATGTCGCGCTATGTTTTACTCGTCACTTTTCTCCCTCTATTCTCCTTGTGAGTATCAGATTCTCTAAGCCATCCTCCTAATTACGTGTCCAGATGTTAAATATAAGTTTCATTTTCGTTTTCATTCTCTCCAAAATCTCGTCGTCCATAGTAACATCGGCATCCTTCTGTAGAACCAAATTTCTGTTGCCTCGAATCTTCCCTTCATCTTTATCCAGCATTCGCTGCCATATAACAGGATAGGTAACATGTAACAAATTAGTAAATCTTCATTGTTTCTGGAAGAAAAATTCCTGTCTCTCAATACTGTATTCAGATTATGTAATGCCACCTTCTCCATGCGAATTCGCCTTTGGATTTCAATGGCGTACTATCCGTTCTCTGTTAGAATACTTTCCAGATATTTAAATATGTGTCTGTCAGTTAAGTGCCATACGTGAAACACGCTTGAGCGATCATGTCTCTTTCGAGACATGACTGACTGGGCAGAAGATTATCTTACAGTAGGTTGCCATTGCTTTCTGCGGTAGATTGGTTGCCAGCAAATGTTATAAAACCCAATCTGTCCTGTTATTTAACCCATAACTGGAAAGAAAAAACGGATTAATACCTTTCCAAAAGGTATTTGCGCGTAAGTAAATGCAATGAATTCAACTGAAATTTGAACTCGGCTCCCCGATTTCTTGTTCCGAGCTGATATCCACTGCACCACAACACACATTCATAAATATTTGTACCTGCTTATTTTTAGTATCCCCGACCTGTAATCGGTATTTTGGGCTTTAATATTTACTGATGACCATGCGTTTAGTTTACGTTTAGTCCTTCCTCCTCACATTACGCCATTTCTTTCTTTTATACTATTTCAATGACATAGAAAAATATTACACGTGAAAAAGGCGTTTTATAGATGCACGTAATGTTATATCTACGTAGACACAACGTCTTTTTATGCAAGATCTAATAGATTGTTGAGGTACTATGCGTGCTCATTTATGAGAGCAGTTGCCATGAAATTATTTGTAGAAAAGACAGAGCGAGGGAAACGAGAACACACTAGGGTATATCTTCCACAGGAAAGCAGAATTCCTCCAAGCTCCCAGATTGGATTGATCTCTAAAAGCAGATCAAACCTTAACAATGTTCCATCCACAACCAGGAACTCAATGTTTACAGGTCCAACATAACCAACATCCAATTTGACTGTGCCATACCACTGACACTAGTAATTTCCCAATCGCTGTCAACACCATCACCTCCCAGCATCACCAAAGGCGGCATACATATCTACCCACTAGTGTCAGCAAGCCACCAGAGTCTACAACGGCTACGCACTTATGGTCATCTATCGGTACTTCAATGACTGGTAGTGTAGTGTTCTTCATTTGTTTGGGGAGAAGTAACACATTTACATCTCCTCCCCTGAACCGTTTCCCCTGACACTCAGATGAGACGTGTTCAACTTTGTTGTAATGAAAGCAATGCCCTCCACTGGAAAAACTGACTGAAGTCAATATCGCAATGTTGGAGCCGGGTTTATTGCATACCCTTCTTTGGGTTTACGAAGAACCCTTCGAAAATATATCAGGCTCTTCAGTGTATTTCGGACTGTGGATTTGTAGTGGTCTGGACAAATTGGGTTCCAATATGTAGTAGATTGACCGTCGGGGTAGTGATTACCACAGTAAATAAAAGGTTGGTTGTCCAAACCACCACAATTATAAATAAAATAACTCAAAGCACAATGTAACGAATATAACAACATTGTATTAAGTAAGGTTACAGAACTGAATAATTCGTGAATGTAAGATGTCGTGAAAAGAGTTCTCTCTTAGATATTAAAGATATTGTCTCAATATTCATGTTAGAAAAGTTCCTGAAAAGGAAATATTTTTGTACTGAATAATAATGAATATATTTATACATGTATTGAAATCTATCTATCTAAACTTATTTATAAATGGAACTTTGTCTCTGTGTATGTGTGTGTGTGTGTGTGTGTGTATCCGTTACCTATAGATTCCGAAACGGCTGAACCGATTTTTTGGAAATTTTACACAATTGTAATATATGCGTCTGCGAGTGTTCTTATCTAGGTTTTGTGTCGAGGTACCCCCGATAAATATCGAAAATCGATAATTGAACAAATCGGGTTATAGAAGGAGTGGTCCGATTTTAATCAAATTTGATACACTGATAGACAAAGACATAAGAAACGATATTCAGAAGTTTCAAGGTTGCAGTTCTTAAAATAGTGCAGAAAATCGATAATATATATATATATATATATATAAATCGATACCAGGAAATCAAAATATGACTTACATTCATTCATTTTTCTTTCGGTTTCCGGTTTCGCTTTAACTGGAAACTTTTTAGTCTTTCGTGCCAACATCCAAAGAGTCTGAGCTCAAGAACCATGGATTAGGTTTAAAACTTTCATTACACCCGAGCAACGCAGGGCTATACTGCTAGGGTTCTTATAAGATAGAGAGAAATATTTTTATGTGGCTAATTGCTGAATGCAATTAGCACAGTGTGTGAGTTGGAAGAGACAAACAGTATTCGGACTTACGCTCCAAAAAAAAAATCTTCCAACTGGTTAAACACGTGTGGAAATCAGTTTATATATTTCTTAATAAACGCGGGAAAAAATAAAGTTTCACGTGCGGTCCTCACGTAAGAGTGTGTGGATATATGTGTATGAACGTGTGTGCATGGCGATATGTGTGTAGGTATGTCCGTGCATGTAGAAGTGATTCTACAGATTAAATATCAATATGAGCTTTGATTATTGAATTGTAAGTCATTTTAAATGAGTCGTTCCTAAAACCTTTTTCTCTAGGGATCATTTTCGGAAGGAGAACTTGTTCATGCTTCACCAAATTTTATATGATAAAAAGTAAATTTTATAACAAAATACAAAACAGAGAATGTGTTAAAGGGAGAGAACCGCGGATTCATAACATTAACATTGATAACGCTCTTCTCAAATTTTCTCACCCTGATTATTAGGTTCTAATAGTTAATATATTATCACACTGATAAAATTGTTCAGTAATTATTTATAACTATTTCTACTAAAACTCATGCATCTAATTACAAGTAATCTATAATATTTTAAATTTTGAATTTATTTTTATTTTTAGCATATCTAAAATTATTTATAAATGGAACTTTGTCCGTGTGTGTATGTCTGTGCGTGTTTGTGTGTGTGTGTGTGTGTATGTGTGTGTATCCATTACCTACAGACTCCGAAACGGCTGAACCGATTTTCTTGAAAATTTACACAGTTGTACTATAAGCGTCTGCGAGTGTTCTTAGCTAGGTTTTTTGTCGAGGTACCCCCGATAAATATCGAGAATTGATAATCGAAAAAATCTGGTTGTAGAAGGAGTGGTCCGATTTTAATCATATTTGATGCACTCATAGCCAAAGACACAAGAAACGATATTCAGAAGTTTCAAGGTTGCAGTTCTTACAATAGTGCAGAAAATCGATAATATACATATATATATATATATATATATATATATATATATATATATATATAATTTGGGAACTACTATTTTAACGCATTTACATCACAAGGTCAGTTCTCTGCACCATGAAATATTTTCTTCGCATACCTATATTATTTCAGTTACCTACAATGCCGGCAAATAAATTTATGATACGCTAAATAATCTTCTTACAATTTAATTGATTTACATAATAACTTAGCCGGGTTACACGAAATTATCAGACATAATGATCAATATATGTGCAAATATTAAAATAAGGAGTGTGTCATCTGTATGTAGGACCAACACTGTATTTTTCTACTGATTAAATGCATTTTCGTCCTATAGGTTATCTTAAAAAACACAACTAGCGTCTTATAAACCGAAGGTCGGTGACTGGAGTTAAATTCTCTTCAAACTATTGCATCCTAAATAGTTACCAGAAATTTGGTAATTCTTCTCAGTCTAGGATACATTTGTTCTGATTAGTCAGGTTTTCTTACTGAAACTTTAACCAATGAAAATCATATTTCAGCATCCGTAAACTGTCAGCAATTTTGCCCAATGAATATCATATTTCAGCATCCGTAAACTGTCAGCAATTTTACCCAATGAATATCATATTTCAGCATCCGTAAACTGTCAGCAATTTTACCCAATGAATATCATATTTCAGCATCCGTAAACTGTCAGCAATTTTACCCAATGAATATCATATTTCAGCATCCGTAAACTGTCAGCAATTTTACCCAATGAATATCATATTTGTACAATGTCCCTAATTTTACTAAATGAGTAGCATATTTCATCATCTGTTCACTGACCTCAGTATATCGGGTAACATTGGGGACTGTGTACAGATGACGAAATATGCTTTTAATTGGGTAAAATTAAGAACAGTGTACAGATGATAAAGTATTCTATTCATTGGCTAAAACTAGAGACAATGTACATATCCTGACATATGGTATCCATTGGGTAAGATTAGAGACAGTGTACAGATGCTGACATATGGTATTCAATGGGTAAAATTGCGAGCAATGTACAGATGTTAAACTATGCTATTCCTTGGGTAGAATTAGGGAAAGTGTACTGATAGTGAAATATGCTTTACATAGGGTGAAATTAGAGACATTTTACGGATGCTAAAATATACTATTCATTAGTGAAAATTAGGGACAATATAGAAATTCTGAAATATGCTATTTCATTGGGTAAAATTGAGGACACTGTACAGATGCTGAAATACGCTATTCATTGGATTAAACTGGAAACAGAATATAATTGATGAAGTATACAATTCATTAGGTAAAAGTGAGGTCAGTGAACAGATGATGAAATATGATACTCATTTAGTAAAATTGGAGATATTGTACAAATACAGACATATGATATTCATTGGGTAAAATTGCTAACAGTTTACGGATGCTGAAATATGATATTTATTGGCTAAAGTTTGGGACATTGAACAAATGCTGATATATGCTGATTATGGACAGGGTGCAAATGCTGGAATAGTGTAAATTTATAGATAGCGTAATGATGCTGAATTATTCTATTCATTGGGTAAAATGATTTTCAGTGGAAATGTGCTGAAATATGCAATTCATTGGGTAAATTGTGGACAGTGTACAAAAAGTGAATTATGCTATACATTAGGTAAAATTAAGGACAGTGTTCAGATGCTGAAATATGCTATTCATTCGGTAAAATTTGGGACATTGAACAAACGCTGATATATGCTGATTGTGGATAGTGTCCAATAGTGTAAATTAATAGACAGTCTACTGATGCTGAATTATACTATTCATTGGGTAAAATGATTTTCAGTGGGAATATGCTGAAATATGCTAGTCATTGGGTAAAATTAGGGACAGTGTACAGATGTTGAATTATGCTATTCATTGGGTAAAATGATTTTCAGTGGGAATATGCTGAAACATGCTAGTCATTGGGTAAAATTAGGGACAGTGTACAGATGTTGAATTATGCTATTCATTGGGTAAAATGATTTTCAGTGGGAATATGCTGAAACATGCTAGTCATTGGGTAAAATTAGGGACAGTGTTCAGATGTTGAATTATGCTATTCATTGGGTAAAATTAGAGGCAGTGTACAGATGCAGAAATATGCAATTCATTGGGTATATTGTGGACAGTGTATAGAAAGTGAATTATGCTATTCATTGGGCAAATTTGGGGACAGTGTACAGAGGCTGAGATATGCTATTCATTCGGTTAAATTTGGGACATTGAACAAATGCTGGTATATGCTATTCACTTATAAAGCTGATTGATAACATACTGTGATACAATATTCTGTACATCTTGTAAGGTTTGACTGAATGCAAGTTCTGAGGTAAAATAAATATTAAAAAGCAAAGTTCCAGCGATATTGTGAATCTTCATCGACAATTTGTTGTGGGGTTTTGGCGAAACTTCGCCGCAAATTTGTAGTGAACGGTTGGTGCCAGAAGTAAGACACGGTCCAAGAAGGTCAATTCAAAAGACTGTATTAGTATAAACAAGAAACAAGGTATTCAAAAGCAGTGTTAATATTAAGTAATTATAGAAATAAGTTTGAAGGTATTAGTAGCCTACCTGACAAGTAGCTGTCATCAACAACTTCCATAAACTGCTGTACTTGACGGCTCTCCAGAAGTCACGCAGGTAATCATATATGTGACACGATAACTAGGCGTATATTAAGGTGGATTTGTAAAATATATATTTTATTAAAATAAATTAAAATAGAAAATGGTTAAGAATAGAAAAATAGTTTAAAAACATGTGTTTCGTTTAACAAAAGTGAAAAAGAAGAGGAAAAAATAAATAAATAAACGCTTTTTCTTTTATAAAGAAATTTGCGGAAGAGAAAAGGGTATCAGATTACTGTTAAATCCTACCAGTTTTCCAATAAATATTTGACTAAGTGATTTTGATGTGATAAAAGGTGAAGTTTAGGAAATAGATTTTTGAGTGACCAGGTCAAAAACTGTCTTTACTCTATCTTGACCACACATTACGAAAAGATAATAGACTTTCCTTTTCTCCAGGCAATAAAAAAACGCCTGGTTACGGGTAAAGTGTCAGGGCTATAAAAACATCCGGCGACCTTCACACGAAGTTTTATTAAGATAAAAAGTTTTAAAAAAACCTGGAAAATACTTGAAGGCTTAGTGCAGACATCCCGTTTACACATCGAATGAAGCAAAATTTAAGTACCTTGAAATATTGGACTTACAGTCGCCGATGCTTATCGCCCGGTGGTCTAGGTACTTCCGATTATTTTACATAAATACTAGTGATTTTTCCGAGCCGATCAGTTGAGTGCAGTAGAGTTCAGTTCAGTCGGGAATGTGCTTGGGGTGGCCGCGTGTGTCGGGCGCGCCGAAGAGAGGAAACTCCGTTCGTCTTGAGTCGGTCAATTCGGCATTTGATCTCCATTAATTAGAGTTAGAGCTGAGTGTCACATCGCCTGCCCCAACTGAAAGACTAACTTTGAACGAATAAAAAGTATCGATTTAACTCATCCAAGTTATGGAAGTTCGTTCCTTATAGTTTATCTTGTACCCCCAGCTTGAGACTTCGACTTTTTCAACAAACCCTCGCCATCATCACAGCTTGGAGAACGGCCGCCTGAGAAATCGTTTGGACCTCCACTGGGGTGTTACATATATCAAAAGAGGAAAATTCTATCTTTTGCAGGAGGGCACCATAAAAAGCTATCCCATCACAGCCCATGCATATTCAATCCAAGACAGAGCTCAGTATATTGCTAGCCGAATAAATTGTCAAAAATCTTGACATTCTCTGGAGTAATACGTGCATCATTTGAGCAGGCATTATTACCTTGGAACCAGATACTAACTTCCTCTTGCAGAACTAACACCAGTACGGATTGAAAATGGTTCGTAAGAGCAAAGTGCTATTTATCTTCCCCTCCATAAACACAAGCGATGTGCAATAAATTTAACTTATGACGTCTCACTTCCTATTCTCACTGACTGGGACGTTGCATTTAGAACAAAATCAATTTGGATATCACCATTTCTCAAAGGAATAATTTTACAAATTTAAACAAGAAAGAACTATAATGTTTTGTTGTAGTTTCTTAAAGATATTGACATACGTTGGTCGATATTCTAGTTTGTCAAGTATCCAGCTTTTTTGTTAATCGTATCAAAGACTTAATATCATCAAACGTGCTGTTAAATGCATTTTTATGAACGCCTTAACTAATTTAAAATCGAGACTGTAAATTTCTTTACACAAATTCTCAGAACAATATTGTATGCATTTCATAAAATTGATTATGAATTATCTTGAAGTTCAATCAGTGGCGGTCCTGGGCATGACGGTAAACTGCATCCGACAGCAAGGCCTCTGATTTGGAAGGTTGTGAGGGGCATGGAACCATCTCTTAATTGCTGTTGTTCCCAGTTTCACCCTGACCCGGAGTGGTAGCATCTGTTAGGGTCCCAGCTATGGGCAACTAGTTAACCTCCAAACTAGGGTCATAACACTATGAAAGTATAAAAATGCACTTTTATAGAAATATATACACAAAAATAAACTTTTTGCAAAAATATACATTTTTGAAGGTAAATATTACCAACAATACATTTTTGAAGAAAATATTGTTGCGATAACACATTTTGAAAGGAAAAGATTATCCCCAGCAAAACAGTTTTGGATATAACACTAGAAGACATTTTCAGTTTTCTAAAATAAAAAAAAGAATAAAAACAAAAATTTTTCATTAAAATCTGACTAAATAAACCTACCCACAATAACCGAACATTAAAAAAAATACCTGAAACCGCCACATTTCTGGCATTAAATAACCCACAGAGGTGTTGATATGCCATTCAACAAAACTCGAACTCAAACTCAACCAGTGGCGTTACTAGATCATTGAATCTGGTGAAATGTTGTAGGATCGCAATCGAAAAATGCTTGGCTTTTTTACGTGTCCATAACGTTTACAATTTTTCTTTTTGATGGTTATTATGCTGTCTTCCGATGGCCCTGTTTCTATGCTATGTTCGCCCACACCACGTCATTTTTAATGGGGTCGACGGAGAACACTCCTAGTATAGTTTCGTACCATCTCATTTATAACACGTCATCATAGCTGTAATTCTTCAGTTAATGTTCAAGAGTTGCACTTGTACTGAAAGATCTAAAGAGCGAATGTACGCAAATGTCTGATCTTTGATTTCAAACAGTTATTCTTGCTTTTACAGAAGGTTCTTGCTTTTACGACACATGGTTGACCCCAAATCACACTTATCAATTACAAGCATCATAGCCCGGCGTTTCCCGTGACAATACTCACACAAACACCAAATCTCGTGATGCAATAATTTTTATAATATTAAATGATAAATTCTATTAAAACTCAGTTATATAAAAAATATTTATATAAAAATGTTTAAAAATATTTATTTTGTTTCAAAATTACGTGGAAAAATATTCACATTTTTATGTTAGCCAAATGAATTTTTAAAACGTCGGAATGAAAATTAATTATAAAGGCTCATGTTTTTTTTGTTTTCTTTTAATAAAAAATATTTTAGTCGCGTTTGACATGTGTGAGTTGATTTTTGTGACGTCACTTAGCAGCCATCTTAGATTTTAAATGTTTTACGGAGCAAATGTAAACAATCGGCTCCATTCACCAAAAAGTGTGAAAGGAAAAATTGCTGAACTTAAACTCAAAAAGTATGTGTCGACATGCTTCTCTGTAGATGTGTCCCTAAAAAGGTTAAATGGCGTAGCTTAAAAATGTAGGCGTTCATAGGGAACAGTCACACACAGACTCACAGATTGCTTTTTATATATAGAGAGATTTCTTGCGTCAGATACTACAGCATGCCAGTGTCGAGATCTTCTTGTCATGATATCTGGAAATTGGATAGAACTCAAAGTGAAAAAATTATTAATGCAAAGTTAGAAAGATTCTTTGAGCATTTGAAATCATTTCTATTTATTTTTCGAGTTGCCGTTACTTCAAATGTGAACTTGTCAAGAAAATAGAAGCTACGTACAATCATAATTCTCTTGAAAGTAATTTACACTGACAACTACCTTGTACTCCATATATCTCGTAAACTCTAATTCTCATATTTGCTTGTTCGACCGTTAGTTAGTATGAATGTTCGCAGGTATAAGACGTGGTGTGATAAACTCAGATAAATTACAGGGGATTACATTTTGATTGCGATGTAAAATGTAAGAAATAACATATCAGAGACTATGGTTAATTTTGGTTAGTAAACCATTAGCATACACAATATTTAGTATATAATAAACAAACAAATGGAATATGGAGAAAGTGAGAACGGTTTCCTTTTTTTTAATGTCTGCTACAGTGAAATGAAAAACAAAAATGACAATTTTGAGTCCTTTCATTTAAGCCATTTTCTTTCTTTAAATAAGGATAGGCATTGTGATTGTAAAATAATGGTGAAGCCCGAACCGTTGCCTTGGATAACTCCAAAGCATTCGACAGGGTCTGGCATGCTGGCCTCTTGTGCAAACTGCGGAGCTATGGGATAACTGGACATCTGTTTGACCTCATCCAGTCTTTCCTCTCTAACCGCACATTGAAGGTGCTATTAAATGGGCATGCCTCCCAAAACTACCAGACGAACGCGGGCGTCCCTCAAGGTTCTATCCTAGGTCCCACGCTCTTTCTGATCTACATTAATGATCTCCCCGACACCATTAGATCCCAAGTTGGCATGTATGCCGACGACACAACAATCTACTCCCGCATCGATCAGAAACCAGGTCTGGACGACAAAGTGAACCTCGCTGCCGTACTTGAAAGGGACCTCCAATCAGTAGTGACCTGGGGTAGGAAGTGGTTGGTAAATTTCAATGCCTCTAAAACAAAGCTGTTATCAACTAATCACCATAGACAATCGCATCTACCTCCCATTAGCATGGGACAGGCTAGCCTCCCAGAGAGTAAAATACTACACCTCCTTGGCCTTACACTCTCGGCGGACCTCAAATGGAATGACTATATTGAATCCATTGCCAAATCTGCTGCTATGAAAGTGGGCTCCCTGTGCAGGGCCCGGAAATTTTTCCCACCTGAATCTATTCTGCACATATACAAATCTACCATCCGCCCGTGTATTGAATATTGCTGCCATATCTGGTCGGGTGCCCCTGCTGCTCTCCTTGGGCTTCTTGACAAAATACAAAGGAGGATCTGTAACGTGGTTGATACTGACTTGGCAGACCGGCTGCAGCCGCTCTCACACCGGCGTGATGTGGCTTCCCTGTGCCTCTTCTACAAGTACTTTCATGGCTTCTGCTCCGATGAGCTTAGATCACTGGTGCCGCCTAAGCACGAATTTACACGAGATACTAGATTAGCAACTAGGTCCCCCCCTTTTACAGTTAAACAAATAAGATGTAACCGTAAATTCTACTCCAACAGCTTCTTTTCTAGCGCTTCCCGCCTGTGGAACTCACTTCCACAAGTCTGCTTTCCCGACAGTTACAATCTCCAGGTGTTTAAGTGTAAGGTCAATAGACACCTCCTATCACACTAACTCCCAACTATTCTCACAACACTCTCATCTACCCAACCCTCATTCTCGGTATCCTTACCCGCCTATCACCCACCCTCTGTCATTTCCTATATTTAATCAGCCTTTCTCCACTCTACGTAGCCCCTTGCACAGTAGTGGCAGTGACATGCCTTGCTCGGGGTGAAACGCTTATAAAAAAAAAGTGCCATACGTGATACGAGATCTCAATCATGTTTTCAACTATATATTCAGTCAGTCAGTTAAGTGCCATACGTGATACACGCTTTGGGCGATCGTGTCTCGAAAGAGACATGACTGACTGGACAGATTTTCTCGCAGTAGTTTTCTATTGGTTTCTGCGGTAGACTGGTTACCAACCAAAATTATAGAACCCAATCTGTCCTGTTATTTGACTCATAGCTAGAAGGGTAAGAGATATATTATTACGTAGTAATTAGTGGGTGATTAATTTATCACCTCATAACGATATAAAACTGATCCCCCATTTTGTGCTCAGCCTTAATCATGTTTCCAACTATTATATTCAGTCAGTCAGTTAAGTGCCATACGTGATACATGCTTTGGGCGATCGTGTCTCGAAAAAGACATGACTGAGCAGATGATTTTTCCGCAGTAGTTTTCTATTGGTTTCTGCAGTAGACTTGTTGCCAACCAAGGTTATAGACCCCAATCTAAAACCAAACGGGAAAAGAGACAAATTAATATATTTCCCAAGGTATTTGTGCGTCAATGAATGCAACGAACTCAACTGGAATTCAAACTCGGCTCTCTGGTTTTTCATTCTGAATTAATATCGACTGCATCTCAAATATTGAACAATGCAGTACTTGAATACGGACGGTTATTTAATCTATTCTTAAAACAAGTAAGGAACCTGTTCAAACCTTAAATTCAGAATTAAAATTCACCAGTAAACTCAAATAGGAAAATCTTTGAATGTTCATGTTTGTTGCTACTCAGCTATGATTTTGCTAGGTGAAACGTTCACTGAAATGTCAAATGTTCTAAAACGAAACTCCTATCTGTCAACCCCATCGCAGGCAATCTCTCCTGCCACCTAAAGCAAGTCTCCCTGAAAGCAATACACTGCGCCTTCTCGGCGTTACCCTATCTTCTGACCTCAGGTGGAAGGTTGGGTCACTGTGTCGGACCAGGAAGTTTTTTCCACCTGAATCCATTTTGCACATATACAAATCAACCATGCGACCGTTTATGGAATACTGTTATCATATCTGGCTAGGCGCCCCTGCTGTTCTTATCAGTGTTCTCGACAGGCTCCAAAAGAGAAACTGTAATGTGATTAGTCCCTCGACTCCAGCCACTTTCTTGTCGATGAGATGAGGTTTCCTTCTGTCTCTTCTATAAATATTTTCATGGCTTCGGCTCTGACGAACTTAGGTCACTGGTGCCTCCTCCACAAGAATGTACTGGGGCAACCAGACTGGCAACAAGTTACCACCCTTTTACAGTTAGATCAACCAAATGCAGGTGACAATTCTACTCCACCAGCTTCTTTTCTCGCGCTTCCCTCACGTGGAGCTCCCTTCCATATACTTGCTTTCCTGACGACTACAACCTTTAATTTAAATGCAAAGTCAATTCCCACCTCTTATCCGCTCTAACCCTTTCTACATAACCTCGTGTATCTAGTTCTTTTCCTTTCTCTCTACCTTCGTAACTTCTGTGTTCACATTCTTCTTTTGACCTTTCTCTTTCACCCCCTGTAGCTGGTTTGTATTTGTCTTCAATTTCCTTCTGCCTAAAAATTTAACTCTTTTAGGTAACCCTTTGCACACCAATGGCGTTATCGCCTTGCTTGCGGTGAAATGAGTTTTAAAAAAATTACTTTGTGTAATTTGCACATGGACATCTGAAATCAATAGATATGATTACAAAACAAGATGATCAAACTATTAAGAAAATCTCTCAACAGTTTTAAACTGGCACCTGAAAGATATAGTTAAATCAAATGTCAAGATATTTTATGAGACCAAAAACATCACCTTTAAATAAACAACGTTCAATTGCTTTGCACAAACAAATCAAACGACAAAAATGTGGAAGTCTTAATTTGTAAACCTCCATTCAATTCGTAAAATAAAGATAATTTCAAATCAGTATTAGTGACAAATTTTGCAATTAGTTCTTGAATAAAACTATGATTTGCTAGAAATTTTAAATTGTTACAAACGCTCAATGTCTATAAGCCTATTTCTTTAACGCTATTCAATTTAAAAGATTAAGGAAAACAAAAGAACAAAAATTAAGAAGATGGTGCTAATTAGCATCTTCCGCCGCCGCCGCCGCCTTAATTTTTTTTTTCTTTTTTTTTTAATCATTTCACCCCGAGCAAGGCAGAAACGCCACTGATGTGCAGGGGGTTACATAAATGTAGAAAGATTAATTAGAAAAGAGTGAGGAGTACAAGCTAGTTAGAAAGGAACAATAGAAAGCTGAGAAAGCAGGTGCAATGACAGATACATGGGCGGAGAGAACGTGAAGATTATACAGGGGAGTGGAGAGAGCTAGAGTCCAGTGGTTAGTAGGTGAGTATTAACTTTGCTTTTAAATTTCTGGAGGTCGTAGCCGTCAGGAAAGCAAGAATACGGGAGTGAGTTCCACAGGCGGGAAGTGCGAGAGAGGAAGCTGCAGGAGTAGAATTGTCGTCTGCGTTTGGCTAACCTGACTGTGAATGGGTGGGACCCAGTTGCCAGTCTGGTTGCACGGGTAAACACCTGTTGAGGAGGCATCAGTGACTTAAGCTCATCCGAGCAGAAGCCATGAAAGTATTTATAGAAGAGACAGAGGGAGGCCACATTTCGACGATGGGAAAGTGGCTGCAGACGAGTCGCCAGATCAGTACCTATCACATTACAGACTCTCCTTTGGAGCTTGTCAAGAACACTGAGGAGAACGGCAGGGGTACCTGACCATAAATGGCAGCAGTACTCCATGCACGGACGGATGGTTGACTTGTATATATGCAGGATGGATTCAGGTGGAAAAAACATCCTGGATCGACATAGTGACCCAATCTTCTTAGCAGTAGATTTTGCTATGGATTCAATATAGTGCTTCCATTTGAGGTCTGTGGACAGGGTAAGTCCGAGGAGGCGTAGTGTATTACTCTCCGGGAGAATCATCTGGTCCATGCTTATGGGAGGCAGAAGAGGTTGCCTGTAATGGTTGACAGACAACAGCTTGGTCTTAGAGGAATTGAAGTTGACAAGCCACTTCTTGCCCCAGTTCACCACAGAGTGTAGATCCCGCTCAAGGTCAGCAGCGAGATTATGTCTGTCCACCACGACAGGTTTCTTACTGGAGCGGGAGTATATTGTAGTGTCATCTGCGTAGATGCCTACTTGGGACTTGATCTCATCTGGGAGGTCGTTGATGAAAATAAGGAAGAGCGTCGGGCCCAGGATAGATCCCTGTGGGACACCAGTATTCGTGCTGTAGGACGAAGAGGCACGCCCATTCAGAACGACCTTCATTTTGCGGTTATTTAAGAAAGATTGGATTAGGTCAAGCAGGCGACCGGTAATACCATAACCGCGTAGTTTGCATCTTGTACTTTTAGCGTCCTCTGGCAATGATAGTATATTTTCTTTCATATTTTCTAACACTCAGTAACACATTGCGTCTTAGTTGATTTAGGCTCGCCTTAGGAGAAATTTTTAAAATACATGGTTGTCAAGCAAATGATATCAACATCGACTCTGCTTCTAATTTAACTCGTTCCTTCAAAACCCCCGAAATATCACGTCTAAATATTTGATCAGAAGTCAGACGTATGTCTGTTCAAATAATCCTATATTAATACTTTTATATTAATAATTGGATAAATCTAAACTAATTTATAAATGGAACTTTGTTTGTTTTTGTGTGTGTGTGTCTGGGTGTGTGTGTCCGTTACCTATAAACCCGAAACGACTGAACCGATTTTCTTGAAAATTTACACAGTTGTACTATAAGAGTCTGCGAGTGTTCTTAGCTAGGTTTTGTGTTGAGGTACTCCCAATAAATATCGAAAACCGATAATCGAACAAAACGGATTATAGAAGGAGTGGTCCGATTTTAATCAAATTTGATACACTCATAGACAAAGACATAAGAAATGATATTCAGAAGCTTCAAGGTTGCAGTTCTTACAATAGTTCGAAAATCGATAATGTATATATATAAGGCAAGATTTTTGTGAGTGTGTGTGTGTTTATCTGTTTGTATGTATTTTATGCAAATCCATAATTTTTATCCGATTCTCACCAAACCTCACACTAATATTCTTTAGGCTGAGTCTAAGCTGCAGAATCATGGATTAGTTTTAAAGCTTTCATTACACCCGAGCAACGCCGGGCTATACTGCTAGTAATGTTATATTAACAAACCTATAAATATTTCTATATTAATAATCCTATAAATTATGTTATAAATTATCTTATACTAATAATCCTATATTAATGATCCTATAAATAACCTCATTTTAATAATCATATAAATAATCCTATATATAATCCCATATTTAGTCATCAGTTAAGTGCCATAAGTGATACACGCTTTGGGCGATCATGTCTAGAATGAGACATGACTAACTGGGCAGAAGATTATCCTGCAGTTGGTTGCCATTGCTTTTTGCGGGAGACTGGTTGCCAGCCAAAGCTATAGAACCAATTCTGTTCTATTATTTAACTCATAACTGGAGGGAAGAGACGGTTTAATACCTTTCCCAAGGGTATTTGTGCGTAAGAGAATGCAAGGAGTTCAACTGGAATTCGAACTCTGCTCCCTGATATGTCGCTCCGAGTCGATATCCACTGGACGACAACGCACATCCGAATCCCATATTAATAAACCTATAAATATTTCTATATAAATAATTTTATAAATAATCGTATTAATAATCCTATGAGTAATCCTATAAATAATCCTATATTAATAATCCTATAAATAATCGTATAATAATCCAATATTAATAATCCTATGAGTAATCCTATAAATAATCCTATATTAATAATCCTATAAATAATCGTATAATAATCCAATATTAATAATCCTATGAGTAATCCTATAAATAATCCTATATTAATAATCCTATAAATAATCGTATAATAATCCAATATTAATAATCCTATGAGTAATCCTATAAATATTCCTATATAAATAATCCTATAAATAATCGTATAATAATCCAATATTAATAATCCTATGAGTAATCCTATAAATAATCCTATATTAATAATCCTATAAATAATCGTATAATAATCCAATATTAATAATCCTATGAGTAATCCTATAAATATTCCTATATAAATAATCCTATAAATAATCGTTATAATAATCCAATATTAATAATCCTATGAGTAATCCTATAAATAATCCTATATTAATAATCCTATAAATAATCGTATAATAATCCAATATTAATAATCCTATGAGTAATCCTATAAAAATATTCCTATATAAATAATCCTATAAATAATCGTATAATAATCCAATATTATTAATCCTATGAGTAATCCTATAAATATTCCTATATAAATAATCCTATAAATAATCGTATAATAATCCAATATTAATAATCCTATGAGTAATCCTATAAATATTCCTATATAAATAATCCTACAAATAATCGTATAATAATCCTATATTATTAATCCTATGAGTAATCCTATAAATATTCCTATATAAATAATCCTACAAATAATCGTATAATAATCCAATATTATTAATCCTATGAGTAATCCTATAAATATTCCTATATAAATAATCCTACAAATAATCGTATAATAATCCAATATTATTAATCCTATGAGTAATCCTATGAATATTCCTATATAAATAATCCTACAAATAATCGTATAATAATCCTATATTATTAATCCTATGAGTATTCCTATTTATAATCCTATATTATTAATCCTATAAATAATCCTATAAATAATCCTATAAATAATCCTATAAATAATCCTAAAAATAATCCTATATTAAGGATGATTTACTTGTCATGTATTTAACTTCACTGATAATGCTGTAAATGACGCAAATGAGATTTGATTCATGCAGATATATTGGGTTAGATTCAAACTGATGTTAAAAGTTTAGATTTAAGAATATGACTATTAAAACAGTGCCCGAGTAGGCGTTTGCAGTAGAGATTGGATATTCACCCTAGTAAACGCATGTGCTCATAAATGATTAGCCAGTTATTATAAATATAAAATAATGACAATCCAACAATATTTCAAATAACCTGCAAAGGGTTGATAAGCCGTAGAAAACGAACTAATCAAATAATTTTTTTAAAGTTATATTCCTCGATGTTAGTAATGAACAATTTTTATCGACTATTTTTCTCTTTGTTCGTAATGAGTAATTTTTTAAACTATTTTCATCCAATGTCAGAAAAGAGAAATTTTTATCGTTTCTTGCTTTCTGTGAGTAATGAGCAATAGTTTATTGACTATTCTTTTCAGTTTTAGTAATGAATGACGTTTATCGACTATTGATTTACGTTAGCGTTAGTAATGAGTAATAGTTTATCGACTATTTTCTCTTAGTAATGAGTAATTTTAGCGACTATTTTTCTTGGTGTTAATAAGGAGTAATTTTTATCGACTATTCTTTTCAGTGTTAGTAATTTAAAAAGGCTTTTTGTAGGTTGTAACAATCAAAGCTTTTTGTAGCCTGTTACAATCATATTGATCGTCACAGGCTCATGAGTCAATGACGATGTCATATACGCCTGAGTATTTGGCGGTTGTGAAATATATTTAAGATAAAAATCCCTTTTTGAATAGGACATTAATTTAATACAAGTATTTATTCTCATTAGGGCAGGTAAAATTGTAAGATCTTTTAAATTTTTTTAATGTTGTATATGTCATTTGTTTACGAACTAGCAGTATAGCCCAGCGTTGCACGGGTGTAATGAAAGCTTTAAAACTAATCCATGGCCCTGGAGCTCAGACTGTTTGTACGTTGGCACGAAAGACTAAAAGCAATAGTTGTTTCCAGTTAAAGTGAAACCGTAGACTGAAAGAAAAATAAATGAATGTAAGTCAAATTTTGATTTCCTGGTATCGATTTTTCGTCGTAAACTGAATTTTGAAATCTAAATAAGACCTCTGAGTAAATGGTATCATGGCTGAGACTAAAAACTACAATTATACCTACTTGGAACCAAACCCGAAGCAAAACTAAAATAAAAGGGCTGAAAAAATACAGACATACAGGCAGATAAATCTTGTCTTTTATATATTATCAATTTTCTGCACTATTGTAAGAACTGCAACCTTGAAACTTCTGAATATCGTTTCTTATGTTTTTGTCTATGAGTGTATCAAATTTAATTAAAATCGGACCACTCCTTCTATAACATGATTTTTTCGATTATCGATTATCGATTTTTGATATTTATCGGGGGTACCGCGACACAAAACCTAGCTAAGAACACTCGCAGACGCTTATTTTACAACTGTGTAAATTCTCAAGAAAATCGTTTCAGCCGTTCCGGAGTCTATAGGTAACGGACACACACACACACACACACACACACACTTACACACAGACAAAGTTCCATTTATAAATAAGTTTAGGTATTATAGAAGTAGCTTGTATACTGTGTTAATTGGCACGTGTATACATAGTAGAGGGATCTCACTGGTGTCAAGTTTGAAAACGAGTTACGTAGTAGTAATGTGAGTTAGATACGAAGTGAATATTTATTTTCTTAACGTGAGATACGTAGTGACCAACACTGCCGGGATTTATATAATACGGTGTCTACAATGGAAAAACCGTACACATAGGGAAAAGACCACGAAATATAAAAGCATAGTTTTACGAATACAAAAGATACTTATGTTTCGACAAACATTCCCACTCTATTGTATTATAAGGAAACTACGAGGGTCATTCAATAAATAACTTCAATTTTTTTGGTATAAGAACTTCTACGAGAGTCATTCAATAAATAAGGTGAATTTTTCGCTCTAAAGACTTCTACGAGAGCCATTCAATAAATAAGGTGAATCTTTCGGTATAAGGACTTCTCGGAGGGTCATTCAATAAATAAGATAGTTTTTCGATATAAAGACTTCTATTCGGGTCATTAAAAAGGTGAATTTTTCGCTATAAACACTTCTACGAGAGTTATTCAATAAATAAGGTGAATTTTTTGATCCAAGGATTTCTACGAGAGTAATTCAATAAATAAGGTGAATTTTTCGGTATTTCTACGAGGGTCATTCAATAAATAAGATGAATCTTTTGGTGTAAGGACTTCTGATACAGATAGAGTCTAATTGCTTTTTTATTTTTTTCCTTTACGTCTGTTTCAAAAGGTTTTAACTTTTTTGTTTTTTTGCAGATTGAAAAAACATTTTAGTGTTTTGGAGATGGCCGACCAAGGAGCATGCTCATCCCCTTTACAGCCTAGATCTTGCCCCTTCAGACTTTCACCTGTTTGGTCCCTTGAAAGCTTTCAAGCTTTGAAAGTAACGATGAAGTCAAAAGTGCTGTGAGCGTTTGGCTGTTACATCAGTCCAAAGATTTTTACGCTGAGAGAATACGGAAGCTTGTGCACAGAGGGAAAAAGTGTGCGACACTGCTGGGAGACTACGTTAAAAAAAGTAAGCTTCTATCTGTATTAGAAGTCCTTATATCGAAAATTTTACTTTATTTATTTAATGAATCTTGTAAATAAGACACAATTTCGATTTCTTAAATGCCAGTTTAATTAAAAAATAATCACCTTTTAAGAAAGAAGTATTTTGAAAGCATATTAATGACATTACTGCAATCTAATCACACGATTAAGACATTGCATTATTTCTTCATCTTTCTACAATTCTGTAATCAATGAATCCACATGAATATATTTAATTCGTCTATAGTTTGATTTCACTTGACACATGCTTTTTTACATACATATATTTATGTATAAAATAAACATATATTGTTATATTACAAATGGCATACACATATAAACAGCGGTAAATTTTTCTCTATATTAAAAATATTCATCTATTCATCTATTATACGTGACATGTATCTGACCAATGAAATCAAACCTTAAGCAACATAGTGCCGCTGTAGATTTTTAAAAATTATTTTAAAAGAAAATTTCTTTAAAAAAGGTTCAGCAAATGCTTCTTAAAGTAAAATATATTAAAATAAAGACAGTTTTTAATTTTTTATCTTCTTAATATATTTCTAATCATATATATGCGCGTTAATATATATATATATATGTGTGTACATGTTTTCACATATCTATTTATGTATCTCAGTAATGTCTGTTTATATATATATATATATATATATATAGGTATAAATTGATAGAGGCAAACATACATAAAAGCAGAGATCGATAGATATGAATAAAATGAGATAGATAGATAGATAGATAGATAGATAGATAGATAGATATGAAAAGACTAGATAGATAGATAGATAGATAGATAGATAGATAGATAGATAGATAGATAGAATAGACTGAGATAGATAGATAGATAGATAGATAGATAGATAGATAGATAGATAGATATGAACAAGCTGAGATGTAGATAGATAGATAGATAGATAGATAGATAGATAGATAGATAGATAGATAGATAGATAATTCTTCATTATTTTTACTTTTGGTCCCAACTGACGAAATCTCATGACATTTGCTCTTGCCAACAAATAACCTCATCTTTATTTACTTGGCATGAAGAAAACTACAAAAGGTGAATATTTGCCTTCATCAATCAAATCAGAGATTAAAAAACTTAAATGAAAAAACAAAAAAAACAATCGAATAATAAAAGGAAAATGTCCATAAACATGATGTAATAAAATGTTGAATTCAATAAACATTTTTTGCAATGATGTCGACATTAATATTAATAACTTCTAGGAGGGAATGTTTGCTTTCTTCTTTTCAAAGTACAATGATGATTTATTCAGGGGAAATTAGACTATTCTAAGATTCCTCTTTTAACAGCGACAACTATTGCTTATCCTGGGTGTGATCGGTAAGTTTTCGCCATTTCACACACACACACACACACACACACACACACACACACACACTTATATATATATTTTCTATCACAATGTACTTCTAATTCATAATTATATGATTATATTATGCTCTTTAATATTTATTGTATTGAGCACTGTTTATAAAAAAAAAAACAAATGCCAGGGAACTCCAAATCGTAACATCTTGGGTCCTCTTCATATATATATATATATATATATATATATATATATATATATTTGATATTCATCAGAAACAAATGATTTTAAAATTTAAACTAGGAATATTCGTCGTGAGGAACGTCTTTCGCAAGATGTTTACATCACGTGCGTAGAAAGCGATAGAATTTTTGGATATTTTTAAAAACGTAAACCTAACTTTAATAATATTTTAAATGTTGTTTTAAAGAAAAAAATTTTAAGTGCATCTAAAAAATGTATAACTATTGAAATATTTATAAAGATTCAAAATACCTAAGTCCCTATTTAATCCTAGCCTATATGTATTTAATTTTAAAATTCAGTATTTTTCTTTCTTTCTGCATGAGTATGTAGAACTAAAATCGGAACCTATCAGTAAATATTTGCAGTTTTGTGATGTGTGTCCTGGTTGATTGAAGTGTTCAGCTATGGGGGAATAAGGATTGTTTTGTCGTATGCTTAGTTTATGATTATTAAAAAGGAATCTAAAACTGTTTCCAGATTCAGCAATATATTCACTATTTGGATATATTGAACAGAAGAGAAAATATATTATATTTTGGCTGTCACATGTGAGGCGTGGTGGGTGTAATTTGATGTTGGTGTTGGGTATAGGAAATACTGCATCGTTTACTAAATGTTTGTAATATATATAATAATAGAAATAAATGTATATATATATATATATATATATATATAGATAGATAGATAGATAGATAATAGAAATAAATAAATACTGTCAAAAAATACATTTTAAGCTTAAAACTTTTCAGTAGTTTTTCCTATACATGTTAAGACAATATACGTGGATCATCATTATGCTATAAAGAAAAAAATACCTAACGATACCTAACGGTTGAAATCGGGAATCGGGGTACTATGAAGAACTAGCGATTTTTGCCTACTATATATATATATATATATATGGCATGGTACTGCTTTGCTCCGTATTCATCAGGATTGGGATGATGAGTTTTGTTATGTCGATCATTAAGCTGATTGTTCGGTGTAATTCACATTCGTTTGAACCTGGCTTCTTAGGCAGTGCTATAAAAAGTAGACCTGCTTCGATCATTCAGTCACGATATGATGCAAAAAACACCTTTCTCTTCTGCCGCTGAAACAGCTGTTCACGCGCGACAAGAAGGCATCCAATATCGTTGTTTTTAATCATTTCTAATGCTTTCAAAAATTTGTAAAATGCTGTTTGATAAATGAGTCTGCAACTTCAACACAAACAAAATAGACGACTACTACTATCGTCCGTCCGCGAACTGTTTGCTACAACCAACACTATTTTCATCTTTGATAATGGCTGATGTAAGCTGAAAGCTCAGAAAGGATTAAATAAAAACATGTATCAATATTGTGATTTTCTTTTCTCTTTCAACGATAATGCTATCAAGCTCATCAGACGATTGGAAAAAAATTTACATAAAATAAATCGACAAAACTTGTCTATATTATTTAATGAAACATGCATCAATATATATATATATATATATATATATATTTGATTGTACATTACACTAGTGTTAGTTAGTCATCATTTATGAGAAAAAGAGGAGTATGAAGCATTTTTATCTAACAGACGTTTTTAAAAGTCATGTTGTAGTGCACAACATTCACACGGGAAGCTCCAAAATGAACTTTTCAGTGGGTTTAATTAGGATACCATGCAACAAGTTTCTGCCCCATAACTCTGAAGCAGGTGTGACCAGTCACGGCTGTCAGATAATTTCAGCACCCACATCACCTCTTAAAACTAGCTTCTTATCTCGCCAGTCTGCAACTTCTTGACTATTATGTACGGGGTGCAGTTAAAAGAGAGAGCAACAAAACTTTTTCATAACACTAAAATGAACTGGAGACAAGAATTAGAGTAGCATTCACCAATTTAACATGGAGATCCTCTAAAAGAGATAAAGAAAATACCCTATTCGTCTGGAGTCCGTGGTTCAAGCCGGTGGCGAATTTTTTAAATAAATAAATTATTTAGTATTTCACAATATTTGTGTATCATTTTGTTAAATATTTCCGTTAAAATGAGATTTCATGGTTATTTTAATTTTTGCGTCATTTAGACAACAAATTTTCCATCGCACCCTGTATTTTTATGATGTGATGGCACCTTATCTGTTTGCGTTTTCTGACCGAAAAAGATGTGACGTGAATTCACCGATTTAAACTGAATTGGCGTGGCGAAGGGAGCATTCCAGAAGTTGAGTAAAGTATTAAGATACAGGACAATTTCGCTAGAAACAAGGAAGAGAGTACTGGATTGCTATGTGTTTTCCATCCTTCAATATGACAGTGAATGCTGGATAATGCCATCAAATATGAAGGAAAAACTTGAAGCAACTGAAATGTGGTTCTACAGAAGGATGTGGCGAATATCATGGATCGAGCATGTGAGCAATGATGAAGTTTTGGAAATGATGGAAACGAAAAGGAAATTAATACTCAGCATCAGGAAGAGTCAGCTGAAGTTCCTGGTACACGCAATGAGGAAGGAGGGCTTGGAGAATCTGATACTAACAGGCCAGATAAAGGGAAAAAGAGACAGAGGAAAGCAACGGATAACATATTTGAAGGACCTAATCAGGTGGATGACGGAACGCGGATTGCATAGTGTAACAGGAGAAGGCGTGCTCAGAGTCACCAGGGATAGGGAAACGTGGAAGGCCATGATCGCCTACGTCCTGAAGGGACAAGTCACTTGAAAGAACAACACATATATTACAAAGCAAATAATGAATAATAAAAGAAGGAAATAATAAAAATAGTAAAAGTTTAGTCACCACAACAGTACTACTACAATACAGAATCTGGATTTTCTCCATTAAAGTAATAATAATAATAATAATAATAATAATAATAATACTCCAGCAGCTTCTTTTCCCGCATTTCCCGCCTGTGGAACTCCCTTCCGTATACTTGCTTTCCTGACGGCTGCAATCTTCAGGTATTTAAATGCAAAGTCAATATCCATCTCTTTTCCACTTGACTCCAGTCCTTTCTACATCACCCCGTATATTTTGTTCTTTTCTTTCTCTCTACCTTCGCAACTGTCTTCACACCTGTGTTCACATCCTTCTCTTGCCCTTTCTCTTTCACCCCCTGTAGCTGGTTCATCTTTGTCTTCACTCTCCTCCTGCCTAATACTTAACCTCTCTTATGTAATTCCAGTCCTTTCTACATCACCCTGTGTATCATGTTCTTTTCCTTTCTGTCTACCTTCGTAACTGTCTTCACACCTGTGTTCACATCCTTCTCTTGCCCTTTCTCTTTCACCCCCTGTAGCTGGTTCATCTTTGTCTTCACTCTCCTCCTGCCTAATACTTCACCTCTCTTATGTAATTCCAGTCCTTTCTACATCACCCCGTGTATCTAGTTCTTTTCTGTCTCTCTACCTTCGCAACTGTCTTCGCTCCTGTGTTTCCATGCTTCTCTTGCCCTTTCTCTAACACCCCCTATAACTGGTTCGTCTTTCTCTTCTCTCTCTTTTCGTCTAAACTTTTGCTCTTATGCAGCCCCCTGCGCATCAGTGTCGATACCGCCTTGCTTGAGGTGAATTGATGAAAAATATGGTATCAGTGAATAATACTAATAAAGCATACACTGAAGCGAAATCTTCTCGTGATTCAAATACTGAGGAGAATAACTCTCACATAAATATCAGACAGAAACCAGCTTCCAAAAATGAATATGACAATCCCTAGTCAACATATTGTGCAAACATATAACGCTCGACTGCAAACACTGTTAACGTAAAAAAATCCTCGGTAAACATCACAGATGTAAATAATGTCAAATACGCCACAGCTTTAGCAGCGACTGAAAACCTTGGTGTCACGTCAAAAATCAAACAATAGATAAGATATTCCAGCTTGGAATGAATAATTAAAACGTGACATCGATAAAATCAGATATGAATTATCGATACTAAATAAGATTTCAAGAAACCCAAATGTTTAACACGCAAATGCAGGAAGATCAAGGCAAGATATAAAATTAAATTACTAAATGAAATTACACCAATCAAAGCAATATTTAAACCGAAACAGCATTTAAATTCACAAAAAAACAAAAACAAGACGAAACGTTGTATACTATCGACGTAAATAAAACAGCCCAAAACTGACGATCGTTTTGCTGATAGATCTAAATACATTACACTTTTATTATTTTCTTCAGTGAAGATGGCGTGGAGTAGGGGTGTAGCTGAAGAGATGTCGACGGTTTGTGTTCGTCTTCCCTTCTCTCCTGTCTTTGATCTGAAATGCATTTCACCACCCTCTTAAAAAGGCCAGCTTTGTTTGACACGTAATGCTTTCGCTGTATTTTGTTATATTTTCAGTGCTTATTTTCTTGACCTCGGCCTCTGTTCTTCGAAAAAAAAAAACACCAAGCCTGCACTAGGGTCTCGCACTCACTAACATTTCAAAACAACAACCATTTTCTTTCATATCTTACCGGTCCAGCACCGTTCAATGAGAATACATTTCTGGGAGTTGTTATATGGCGTTTCGAACGGACCCTAAGATATTTTACATGGTAACTGGAATTGGAGTTACAGAAGTCAAAAAGCCACCATCTATGGGTACGTTATCTGGAACAGCCCAAAAATTAAAACCCCAAAGCAGAATTAATTAAACGAGAAAAAGAAAGAATCATTGATAAGCATCTACAAAAATAAGATATAACGTTAACCAAGCCCACGAAATCCTAAAAGTGAAAATCCCCAGAAAATGACAAGGTAACTAATTTTTGGCTATAGCATCTGTTATCAATACATAAAACCATTGATGCAACATTATTAATGCTAATTAATAATCCCAAATGAAGATCCAGAATTCATCACTAAATTATTACATGTCTTCTACTAAAAACAAGTGAAAGCAATACCCACTGTAAATTACGTCAATCCTGTAATTACATAAATATTGATGACATCTGTCCGGACAAACTGCACATACTCTTTTCTTGATGAAGACATTTTTGCTCGGGAAGAGAAGGCATGACAAAGAGGTTCCTATAGTTGCAAAGTTCACCTAATAATAAATAAAATAGTCCTAAAAAATTGTAGGTAAAAAGGTAGAAATCTTACCACAGCTTAGATAAACTAATGTAAATCTTTTCATGATATGCCACACTCTTGGATCCTTAAGGCCTTGAAAATGTACAAATTCTCCTCAGTGATAGTAAATGTACTTAAACAAAGCATAGAAGTCAAATTATTTCAAAATCACAAAAAGACACGCCCACTTATAACCTCATTAATACAAAACGCGGAATATTAAAAGAAAACTCCTTGCTATCTCTTTGGTTTTATCTGTCTTTAATCTCGGTTTCAAACAATAATAGCTATGCTCATAAAGAAAAGAAGAAGGTATTTAATTATCATGGATGACAAAAATGAGTTAAAGGTCTCATACTAAATAGATCTAGATCTTGTCACAAAGATTTGCTGGAAGAAAAAAACGACTATATGTGCCTAGGAATTAGCGAAGGAGATGGAATAAAGCATATCTAAAAAAAAAAAAGTCTGTTAAGTGCCATACGTGATACACGCTTGGGCGATCATGTCTTCAAATAGACATGACTGACTGGGCAGAAAATTATCCCGCAGTAGGTTGCCATTGCTTTCTGCGGTAGACTGGTTGCCAGTCAAGGCTCTAGAGCCCAATCTGTCCTGTTATTTGACTCATATCTGGAGGGAGAAGAGATCGATTATATTATTAAGTAGTAATTAGTGGGGGATTAGTTTATTACTTCATAACAATATAAAACTGACCACCCACTTTTTTCCCAGTAGAAGCCTTAATCATGTTTTCAACTATCATATTCAGTCAGTTAAGTGCCATACGTGATACACGCTTGGGCGATCATGAAAATTATCCCGCAGTAGGTTGCTATTGCTTTCTGCAGTAGACTGGTTGACAGCTAAGGCTATGGAACCCAATCTCTCCTATTATTTAACCCATAATTGGGGGGAAGAGACGGATTAATACCTTTCCCAAAGGTATTTGTGCGTAAATGAATGCAAGGAATTCAACTGGAATTCGAACTCGGCCTCCGATATCCACTGCACCACGATGCACATAGAGTAAGAAAGAATACAACGGGCATCTGCGTCTGGTATTGAATACCGAGTTAAATTTACAAAACAGAATT
Source organism: Ascarosepion bandense (assembly GCA_037127315.1). Lineage (NCBI taxonomy): Eukaryota > Metazoa > Mollusca > Cephalopoda > Sepiida > Sepiidae > Ascarosepion > Ascarosepion bandense. Next base: position 2,327,577 of record JBBBDQ010000348.1, read on the forward strand.
CGAAGGGCTTTATTCATATAAAATTACTGTGATTTTCGTAATTTTTTTAAAATAATAAGGGGAAAATAATAAAAAATAATAATAATAATAATAATAATGTCATGAAGAAAAAAAGTGTAACTTATCGCAATTGTCTTGGAGCTCTGAACTCTGTAATTATTGAAATTCGGAACCAGAGGACTTTATATTTTGGATCTGTCTGTACACTAAAAACCCTTAAAATCATGCCGAAAATTTTCCACCTCAGTCCGCTGGTTGTGTACGGATAATTCTTTGTTTTGATATCTCGCAAAATGGCTGTTCTTGGGAATCAAATAATGTAAATAAACACCAATTCTATTATGGTACAGCATCTGCATTTCCCTCTCCCCACCTCTTTCTCCCCACTCTCTCTCTCTTTCTTTCTCTCTCTCTCTCTCTCTCTCTCTCTCTCTATCTATATATATATATATATATATATATACAATACAATATTAATATAAATACAGATATTAATAATTGTATAAATTTCAGTTGATAGAGTCATGGAATCCGATAAAGTTACAATATTTAAAAGTTACTTTTGACTCTAAGTAAAACGAGTCCGTCACTTAATTGCTATATGGGATAATCGCTTGGGCGATCATGTCTCGAAGAAGACTGACTGGGCTGACGATTTTTTCGCAGTACTTTGTCATTACTTTCTCCAGTAGACTAGTTGCCAATGAAGGCTACAGAACGCAATCTGCCTCCTTATTTAACACATAGCGGGAGAGAAGCGACGGGACTTTGCCGCAGTCATTAGTCAAGTGACATACGTGATACACATTTGGACAATATGTAACGAAAGAGACGTAAATGACTGGGTAGAAGAATTTTCAACAGTAGGTTGCCATTATATTCGGCAGTAGACTGGTTGCCAACCAAGGCTTCAGAAACAAATCTATTCTGCTATTTAACCCATATCAGGGTAAAGAATAATAGATTCATGCCATTAGCAAGGGCATTTGAACGTAATGTGTATTTTTCCTCCTTGCATCTAGTTTCTTCCATTATTCCACATCGATTAACGAGTTATTTATTTCAAGCTTTTCCAAACTTACATTTTTGGTATCGACAGGCATATGAAAGACATTGTGATTAAATAATATAAACAAATGGAATCAATTGTCACAGATATTGTAGCGCCATCAGATAAAAATAATACAGAAAATGAACAATCAATAAAATGCATCGATCTTGACAGGAAAATGGAGTAGAGAAGAACATTAACAACATCCCTAGAAAACAGTGTTTAGAACAAAATTTTAAAAAATGATTACATTGTGTAGAATCGCTCGTCTATTCAGAAGAATATTATCAATGTAGAGAAGACACAAACACAGTATACAGTCACATCACATCAAAAATTGTGCAATCACAATCAGCCTTTGATATTTCACTCGCCTGATCGACTGTAGATTAAAAACTTAGTTGGGCGATTAAAGTTTATTGCTTTACTCGCCCGCGGTCGATTAAAAATCTCAAATACAGAAAAAGGAAATCTGATTCCTTTTACAACCCAAAAGTATACCAGTGAAGATTCACAAGTTACTTAGAATGACCTAAAATGACATTACTGAATTCTTGGTTTTTATCATCAGTGTAAACTTTTGTTTTATTAACGCTTCCAGAGTTGGGTCAAAATGTCTCTGTCGCCCAGATTAAAGACGCTCACAGATTTTAAAAAACTTATTTGGAAAAACATTATCCTATATTTCTTCTCTGCTCACGAAAAGTAAAAATGAACGTTTGAAAGAAAGAAAATATATGTATACTTCCGCGCCGAAAAACAAATTATACAAGTAAGTATTTTTTTACAAACAATCGATGAGAAAATCAGATTTTTTTTTTTATCATCTATGAAATGGAAGTTGTAGTCAAACTGAAGAAAGCACCGACGAATTTAGGTACCTCTAATCAATTGCGAAAAAAACAAAACAAAAATAGCATCTCATGATATTAAAAGAACTCAAACTTAATAAAAATAAAGTTTTATCATCAAAATGTTTATGCTAATATTAAGAGGAAAGATCAAATTTTGTCGTTATTATTTAAATTTCTTTCTAACAGGTGCGAAATTTTAATTAAAATTTCATTTTTTGTTTTGCCTCAGCGATTCACGCTATGTTTACGTAAGGTGACTGATTAAGAAAATGGAGTCGATCGAGTAAACTAATTTTAGGGCGAGTAAATTTTTCCTCGCTCTCGACCGCCAGTCAAGAGATTTCTTTTTCAAATCTCAAAGGCTGATCACAATGCATATATTTTCTTTTGCAAGTAATTCCAAATTTAGATAATTGACTAAATAGAGATCAAAAGATGATGATAATAAAATACCAGCGCCATTACTACTACAAGAGCAAAATCTCTGCCACTTGACTCTCCACTCAATCATATTATTTATAATAAGCAACAAAATGACACATGGAAAGAATTCCTAGAAACCCTAGATTAAGTGGTATGCAAAAAATTGTCTTGATCAGCAGAGCCCGCACACTAAGAAGAACTTTGTCTGTATAACGCTAGTTATGTTATGGGAGATCTAAAAACAAATAAAATGTAACCATAAAAATACACCACGACTTGCCGGAGGTTTTTCCGCAGACTTGATTAATAGTAAGACCGTTGCATAAATTTTGATGAAAATGACATAATGATCATATAAACTAAATATAAAAACCAGCATGAGTGAGTAGGCCAAAATCTGCGCTGAAAAATATGCAATTTTTACTGCAGTAAATCTATAAACTAAATATAAAAACCAGCATGAGTGAGTAGGCCAAAATCTGCGCTGAAAAATATGCAATTTTTACTGCAGTAAATCTATAAACTAAATATAAAAACCAGCATGAGTGAGTAGGCCAAAATCTGCGCTGAAAAATATGCAATTTTTACTGCAGTAAATCTATAAACTAAATATAAAAACCAGCATGAGTGAGTAGGCCAAAATCTGCGCTGAAAAATATGCAATTTTTACTGCAGTAAATCTATAAACTAAATATAAAAACCAGCATGAGTGAGTAGGCCAAAATCTGCGCTGAAAAATATGCAATTTTTACTGCAGTAAAACTATAAACTAAATATAAAAACCAGCATGAGTGAGTAGGCCAAAATCTGCGCTGAAAAATATGCAATTTTTACTGCAGTAAATCTATAAACTAAATATAAAAACCAGCATGAGTGAGTAGGCCAAAATCTGCGCTGAAAAATATGCAATTTTTACTGCAGTAAACTGACAAAAAACAAAAACAAAAAACAGGTATGAATATCATACAGACCTGGTTTCAGAGATAAGACCTGAAATGTTTCATGCGGCTCTAGAATACACACAGACAGAACAATCAAAGCTAATCTCTTAGACTTCTTGATAAAATACCACATAAACAGAACTAGCTTTCTTACTAACACGGCTGTCTCTGCCGAATGAAAGATCTTAAAATATCAAATTGATCTTGAAATGAAAATCTCAAAAACACTGCATATCAGGAAATAAAACTTCTACCTGTAAACAGAGCTCTCGGATTGATTGGAAAATGGTTTGATAGATTCACTAAGGGAAATCCTGCTAGCTCATACCGTAAATAAATACAAAAATCATACTCAAAAGTACAACACTTATATTATGAAGAGCTTTATGTATTTGTCAATACTTCTGAGATGAGGTAGTCTTTAAAATATTTACATTGTTCTGACTATTGTTCTCATCTAAGCCAGCTAAGCAGAGAAATGAATACAATGTGGGGGACAGTAATATAAGTGCTAGAGAAACTCGTTAGCTTACATTATCAACTCTGGTAAAAAAAATATTAGAGAAAATCATTAGTGTCAAAGATTGCAATATGAGCTCTGGTAAAAAATTGTAACGGAGACATGAGGTATATAAGTCGTAAAAATGCATACACCGATGTCCTCCAGGACACATGCCTCAGTAGATGTAGGCGTTGGTTTTTTTCAGTGATTTGACTCAAAGACTTGTGAGTTCAAAACCAGGTTACAAAAAACTTAATGAGTTAGGTTAAAGGGAGATAACTACAGGAATGAGAATGATATAAACCAGTGATCAAAAGAAAGGGACCGGTTCGTAATTTCAAGCACCTGAAGAAGGCCAGAGCGTAGAATGTTTGAAACATCGTAAACATGGCAATAAAATGAGAACAACATGTCGAACAATGTGCATAATGAGCTTTCTGTAAGTAAAATGCATTTGTTTTTTAGGGTTATTTTTACAAAACTAATGTGGAAATTAACATGAAATTATTACTGACTTGAGGTTTCTGTTTGGAACCCGAAAAAATACTCGGATACAACTGAATCAAAGGAAAAATAATAATATTTAACAATACCATTGATACTAATACTACAGTACGCATTATGGCTTCTCTCATTTACAAATAATAATGCGATAGAATTGAGAGACATTCTGGAGAGACATGTAAATGTAGACAAGTTAAAACGTAGAGAAGGTTAAATGTAGAGAAGGTTAAACGTAGAGAAGATTAAATGTAGAGAAGTTTAAACGTAAAGAAGGTTAAATGTAGAGAAGGTTAAATGTAGAGAAGATTAATCGTAGGGAAGGTTTTTTTTTTTTTTTTTTTTTTAATCATATCACCCCAAGCAAGGCGGTAACGCCACTGATGTGCAGGGGGCTACATAAGAGTGAGAAGATTAGAAAAGAGAAAAACAGGAAACCGCATCCTAAACAGGAAACAAGGGATGAGCCTCTTCACCTGTTCAATAGACGTGGGTGGAGTGTGAACCGGGCGATAGTTTAGTCTATCTACTCCAATTGAAAAAACAGTGAGAAGATTAGAAAAGAAAAACCGGAAACCGCATCCTAAACAGGGAACAAGGGATAAGCCTCTTCACCTGTTCAATAGACGTGGGTGGAGTGTGAACCGGGCGATAGTTTAGTCTATCTACTCCAATTGAAAAAAAAAACAAAAAAACAGTAAGATTAGAAAGGAGAAAAACCGGAAACCGCATCCCAAACAGGAAACAAGGGATGAGCCTCTTCACCCGTCCAACAGGTGTGGGTGGAGTGTGAACCGGGCGATAGTTAAGTATCTACTCCAACTGAGAACAAAAAAAAAGGTTAAACGCAGAGAAAGTTAAACGTTGAGAAGGTTAAAAGTAAAGAAGGTTAAATGTAGAGAAGCTTAAACGTAAAGAAGGTTAAATGTAGAGAAGGTTAAACATAGAGAATGCTAAATGTAGAGAAGGTTAAACGTAGAGAAGGTTAAACGTAGAGAAGGTTAAACCTAGAGAAGTTTAAACGCAGAGAAAGTCAAAAGTAGAGAAGGGTTAAAATAGAGAAGTTTAAATGTAGAGAAGGTTAATCATAGAGAACGTTAAATGTAGAGAAGGCTAGATGTAGAGAAGTTTAAACGTAGAGAAGGTTAGATGTAGGGAAGATTAAACATAGAGAAGGTTAAACGTAGAGAAGTTTAAATATAGAGAAGGTTAAATGTAGGGAATTTCGAAGGTAGAGAAGATTAACCATAGAATATGTTAAATATAGAGAATATTAAACGTAGAGCAGGTTAAATTTAGAGCAGATTAAACGTAGAGAAGGTTAAATGTAGAGAAGGTTAAATGTAGAGAATTTCGAACGTAAAGAAGATTAACCAAAGAATATCGTATGCATAGAGAAGATTAAATGTAAAGAAGGTTAAAGGTAGAAAAGGTTAAATGTAGCGATTATTCGAATTTTATCTTGGAAAGAAAATTCTGTATAGGATTCAACAGACAAATCTTGGGAATGGCAAATATACAAACAGGAAATTACTACCAAAAGGATATGCAAGGACGAATTTGAGTCCCACTGAATAGTGGAAAGGATGAAGGCTAAGTTAGAAGGACAAGAAAACTGCACATTTAGTCTGTGGTGAAATAAAAACTGAGACAATAATATTCAGTCAGTTAAATGCCATATGTCATGCACGCTTTGTGCGATTATGCCTGAAAAGAGACATGACTGTCTGGGCAGATTATCCCGCAGTAGTTGGCCATGTCTTTCTGCGCTAGACCGGTTGCTAGCCAAGGATATAGAACCCAATCTGTCCTGTTATTTGACTCATAGCTTTAGGAAGAAAATATGTATTATATTATTAAGTAGAAATTAGTGGGGGGTCAGTTTATTACTTCATAACAAGAGAAAAATTATCCCCCACTTTATGACCAATATAAGCTTTAATCAAGATTCCAGCTATTATATTCAGTCAGTCAGTCAGTTAAGTGCCATGCGTGATACACGCTTTGGGCGATCATGATTGTCTGGGCAGAAGATTATCTCGCACTAGGTTGCCATTGCTTTTTTCGGTAGACTGGTTGCCAGCCAAGACTATAGAACCCAATCTATCCTATTTTTTAACCCATAATTGGAGGAAGAGACGGATTAATACCTTTCCCAAGCATATTTGTTCGTAGGTAAATGCAAGGAGTTCATCTAGAATTCGAACTCGGCACCGGATTTGTCGTTCCGAGTAGATATCCACTGCACCACAACCCACATCCTTACGATAATAGAATGCAGCAAATTATGCCAGAAAGCCTTCGGAAATAGACATGAATGAGTAGTGTAAATGATCTACTGAAACACAAGTGGGTTTATTATAATGAAGGGGCTCGAAGCAACAGAAATATATTTCTACAGAAAGATGCTGAGGATGACATGGAACAAACGTGGGAGCAACAACGATGTTTTTGCGGAAATGGAAACAAAAAAATATGTTTAACACCAGGAAAAGGTAGCCGGAATTTCAGGGGCACTTCGTGAAGAAGAAGAGCTTGGAAAATCCAATACTTACAAGACAGTTTCATAGGAAGAGGAACTTCGAAAATCAAGTAGTAACATACGTGATACGCATGAGTAAATGGATGATAGAACAGAGTTTGGGAGATATAACAAAAAGACAAAGCTTATTAAGAACTACAACAGACAGAAAGATGTGGAGAGCCATGATCACGTATAAAAAATAAAACGTTAAATAAATATTTTGGCCCTGACAATGATCAAATGGACATGATCAGACAAGAAGCTAAGAGTCGTACAAGTTGCAAGAAAACTGTGGCACAGTTTTGGGGGCAAATGCTCGTCACTATCGGGTTTGCATTTAGCAACGGGACAACCTGATATGTCTATATATGGATCTCCGCAACTAGTCAAGATCAGGGACTTTTTATTATGGTTTCCGAAACAGTAATATTTATGTTACCTTGTGTAACTTTCCCCTCTCTGCCTATTAGCATCGTAAGTGCTGAGAGAGCAATCGGTTAGGGTTTCCTACCCAATCTCAGTACACACTTTGCTTCCAGTACAACAGTTTTAAAAGAGCCTGGGGAAAAGTCTCTTAGAGACTGAATGTAAAGCTTTAACGAAGAGAGAAATACTTTGTGTAATGTGAAGGTGTAGTAATAGCTACCAAAAAGATATGGGACAATTTCTAAGTACCTAATATAAAGATAATAGAACAGGAATTTATTTGAGACTAAGGAAAAAGTTAAATAATGTGCAAACCATGATTGTGGCAGTCAAATGAAATGCTACTAATGACAAGTGTGACTGTTTTGTCGTACTTATGATAAATGCCATCGTTCAGGAAAAGAATTGAGACAAGTACTAAAATGCTGAAGAAATGTGAAGTTTACAACCATACAAATTGATACGAGAGAAATGCGGGCAGTCCCTGATAACCTAGGACAAAATCTATAGGTCAGGGAAAGAATGAAGGCAAAGGCACCTCGTGGAAATCTGACGTTGAAAGTCGTGCCAATTAGTATCAGAGATGTGGAGCAGTCTTGAAGTATCTAAACTAAAGTCTACAGGTCACGGAGTGAATTGAAATATTTGCCAAAGAGCTATGGAAACTGAGAGTCGTGTCGGTTGTTAACAGAGAATATTTTAATGTATCTCAGAAATGTCTATAGGTCAGAGAGATAATTGAGAATATTGATTGAAAGGATGGCTTGTGTGAATACTTGGTCACCTTATTCTTTTGTAACTAACACATTTACCTTTGGCTGTCAAAGCTAAACCCTTCTACTGGTAGTCAGGCTTGGCTGTGTGCAATCATTTTTTAGACTAATGTATATTTTAAGTTGTTAAACATGGTCTAAGCATTGACAGTGGCCTTTCACCCAGAACTAATAAATTACTAAAAACAATTTTCGAGGAGTTTAAATGCGATTTATTACTTTCTCTTTATGTAGAGAAGCGACACGCACTAGACCATAGATGATTAAATTTTCTTTTGTGAGCCGATCTAGTGTTTTTCATTAGTTTAAGCGAAATTGTCTGACTCGTCTTCACGTTTTTCAAATGCTTTACTCACCGACATTGACGGCTTCCAATTTATCTTGACTTTAATTTAAAATGTTATTCAAGACTGTAACATCCGTTAAGAATGCACTGCTTCGAAATGGCTCTCTGAAAAGGTTCCGTTCATGTGTAAATGTGTGAAGTTTAGAGATTAAAACGTTGCTAAATATGACACTTTTTTAGAAGGTCAAATTACCGTGCACATTAACACTCTAGACATGGTAAGACGTTATACAAGTCTACAATCCGCCCGTGCATTGAATATTGCTGCCATATGTGGTCGGGTGCTCCTGCTATCCACCTAGGTGTCCTTGACTAAATCCAGCGGAGAATCTGTAATGTGATCAATCCCAACTTGGCAGCTCGGTTACAGTCACTTTCTCACCGACGCAGTGTGGCTTCTCTGTGTCGCTTCTACAAATACTTTCACAGTTTCTGCTCCGATGAACTTAGCTCACTGGTACCCCTATATATCAATTTTCTCGAGCTACAAGATTTGCAACTAGGTCCCATTCTTTTACTGTGAAACAAATAAATTGTAAACGCAAATTCTACTCCACCAGCTTCTTCTCTCGCACGTCCCGCCTATGGAGTTCCCTGCTGTTTACTTGCTTCCCCGACAGCTATAATCTTAAAGAATTTAAATGTAAAGTCAATAGTCAACTCCTATCTAACTTGCATCCTCTCTCTCCCTCATGCTCTTTTCTCCAGTATTCTCTTCCTTTTCATACCCTCTTTCTGACACCCCCTGTAACCTGTCACTTTTTTTCATAATATTCCTATTTAACACCCGGCACAACAGTGGCCGTAAAATGCTTTGCTTGGGGCCACACGATTATAAAAAAAGGGTTCGGAACGATATTTTCAATACAGTTCTTTGTCTATTAAAGTAGATGACTTGAGGTACGATTAAATACATGCGGTAAACTGGCTTGCATCGATCTTTGTTGCAGATTGGTTACTATTGTAACCAATATGCAACAAAGGGTTAACACCTTCTCGTAATTAGTATCAAGGTATAAATTATCATTCTGAATAAAAATAAATGGCAATTTTAACGCCGATGAAATAATCTTAATCTCCACTAGGCGGATCCGTGTAAATGACATGGATTTACTAATCAGTCTGTTAAATACCATACACGCTTGGACAATTATGTCTCGAAAGAGACATGTCTGACTGAACAGATGATTTTCCCGCAGTAGGTAGCCATTACTTTCTGTGGTAGACTGGTTACCAACCAAGGCTCTAGAATCCAATCTGTTGTGTTATTTGACCGATAGATGGAGAGAAAATACGGATTAACACCTTTCACAAGAATATTTGCGCGTAAGTGAATGCAACGAATTCAACAGGAATTCGAACTCTGGTCCCTGATATCTTATTGCGGGCTGATATCCACTGCACAATACGGTTTTAAAATTCGCAAGTACGAATTGGACACATCAATTAATGCAAGTAGGAGACACATGAATTATGAAAACAAGATGGCTTTGTAATAATCTGAATAATAGCTAATCAAATTTCTGCTGTAATTTGTAGGTTTTAACGCTTAGAAAATCGCTGATTCTAATATTGTTTATATTTATGAGTGAAAATATGCCATCAGAAATGACAGCAAAATAAAGAATTTTTAGCTGTTTCCTCACAGGTAATTCACCCCAGAGCGTGAAAGCTATATATATATCTCCAAAGCGTTTGACAGAGTCTGGCATGCTGGCCGTCTGTGAAAACTGCAGGGCGATGGTATAACTGGACAATTGTTTGACCTAATCCAGTCCTTCATTTCAAACCGTACAATGAGGGTGGTATTGAACGAACAAGCCTCCCAATACTATCACATGAATGTGGGTTTCCTTCGAGAATGTATTCTAGGTCCTACGCTTTTCCTAATCTCTCAGGTGGGCATATATGCTGACGACACTATGGTTTATTCTCGTCTCGATCAAAAATCTACCGAGGCTGAAAAAGCAAACCTTGCTGCCGAGCTTGGAAAGACCTCCAATCCGTGGTGGACTGGGGTAAGAAATGGCTCGTAAATTTTAAGGCTTCCAAAACGAAGCTGCTATCTAATAACCACCACAGACAATCGTTCCTCCCGCCCATTAACATGGATCAGGATTCTCTCCCTGAAAGCAAAACACTGCGCCTCCTCGGGTTAACACTCACACCAGACTTCAGTTGGAATAACTTTATAGAATCCGTAGCTAAATCCGCTGCTAAGAAAGTCGGTTCTCTGGGAAGGGCCAGGAAGTTTTTCCCGTTCCCGCACATATACAAGTCTACCATCCGCCCGTGCATTGAACATTGCTGCCATATCTGGTCTGGTATAAGTAAGGATGACCGTATTGTTGACCAATATCTGTCTAATATTACCTACATGTTTATGGTTTTAATATCAGACAGATGTTGGTCAACAATACGGTGATCCTTACTCATACACACAGTAAGAGGAAGCTTCAGATATTGGAGGCCATGTACATCAAATCTAAACAACCAACACTTAATAAAATGCATTTGAATACATGGTTTTGTTGTCATTTCGCGCTATCACGCAGTGTGACGTCATAGAACCACATTGCAACTTTGAGAAATGCGTTTGTTATTTTTGGTAACTATTGCCGTTGCCTAGCGGAGTTTTAAGTCAACACAAAATAAAATCGTCGGTGATGGTGGATGTTATTGTATTACCGTCTAAATAACCTCTCTGAAGATGGCTAATGTGAACCGAAAGCTTAGAAACAAATTAATAAAAAAATTATCCAAATCTTGGAGAATCTTTGTCTTTATTTTCAACTGAAATTAAAGCCAAAATACGACGTTTAGAAGGGCTCATGATTAAACATGATAGACATTCATTGTCTCTTATATTTAACAGCATATGTTTAGAAAATCATTTGCTGCCTCGATACAATATATATATATATATATATATATATATATATAAAGTAAGTAGAATCCTTGAAATTTAGTAAGACAAATTCCAATAGAGACAAACTACAAAGAGAAGGGAATGTTAAAATTTATTGTCAAATTTAATAATTTTATGATAATCAGGAAAAAAAGTTAGATATTTTTACAAATCCATTGGTAATTGTATATTTTGCGACTCGTTCCACTGCTCGTCTGACCAAATTCATAGATTCATTGTTGCATGAATTTGGTCTAACGAGCGGCGGAGCCAGCCGCAAAATATATTATTACCAATGGATTTGTAAAAATATCTAACTTTTGTTTCCTGATATATATATATATAACTGATAATTTTCTAAATATATCCTGTTAAATATAACAGAAAATAAATGACTATTATGTTTAATAATGAGCCGTTCTAAGCATCATATTTTGGTATTAATTTTAGGTACAAATGAAGAAAAAGATTGTCCAACATTTGAATAATTTTTATTATACTGGTTCTAAGCTTACGGCTTACATGAACCATCTTCAGAGAGGTTACAGGGAAGTTGACACAAAGACAACCACCATCAAAGATGAGTTTATCGTATTTTGACATAAAACATTGCTATGCGACGATAACAGTCACCGAATAGCAGACGCCGTTCATAAATTTGTAATGCGGTTCTACGACGTCACACTGCGTCAGCAACCAAACTGTTAACAGAACCAAATGCAATGTAATGTGTTGCGACTAGTTTGAAATATGATTTTTATTTAGTGTGCGTTTCTTTGTTTTAGTATAGATGGTTTCGAAGGTTTTCCTCACCGTGTGTATGTGTCAGGATTATTGTGTCATCGACCAAAACCAGCCCAATATTACCTACATGGCCACGTTTTTCAAAGAAATATTGTTTAATTGAACAATGATCAGAAAGGTGGAAGACGACTCCACGGGAGAGAGAGGCCGCAGCAAAACCAACACATGCAGTGGGCGACCACCAGCACCAGAGATACAATCTCCGAACAGTCATACAAATCAACACACCATACTGGCCTTCTTCTAGAGAGCATGTGGTCAATTGCCTTAAATCCCCTAAAATACATGATGAGCCAAATCTGACTGTTACTATTTATTGATTCACCAACTCCACTCACTATATATAGACACACAACTGTCTTTATTATCATATATCAATACTCCATGACATAATTATTACATAATTATTACAATATAATGAGATACAATAATAATTTAATATAACGGTCTGGCCCCACCCAAGTAGGCTGAGGAAGCGTGGGTGTTCCCGGTTGATGAAAAGTAGCGGATGTCACTTTGACCCTATTTCCGACAGCGGCGGAAATGCCTACGCAGGCAAACAAACAGGTGACTCTGAGAATCGCGTGGGCGTCGCGGATCGAGGCAAAAACCGGAAGAAACAATTTCCGCTTTTGGAAGATATATAAAGACTGCGAAAACACAGATAAGTCAGTCTCGAGAAGTCGAAGAAGAAGCTAGACGAGCTAAGCAGAGAGGCCAGCTCCCGTCGAACCCCATTAGAAGCGCGCTCTCAATTCTCTGCCCTTGTGCCACACGGTCCATCGTTCATCAATAAAAATATAAGTCATATATTTTTATATACACCCGTGTTTGTTATTTGTCGCTATATAACAATAAGACACTGTTAAAAAGCAAACACTCGACAAGAGACGATATCCACTGCAACACATCCCACATCCATTTACTAATAAATGGTTTCAATATCGCAATCTGTAATTTTCAAGAGACCAACATTCTCCGATAGTTACAATCAAAGTGACATAGTCTCTCTTAAAAAAATACAGAAATGACCTCAACCGATTTTTAAGCTACGGAACAAGACGTAAAAATTCACTAAAAACTACTATTTTTATCAAAGACGAAGCCCTCCAATCTTTCTCTGTTTCGCACTCTTTTGTACCTCGACGTCTTTCTACCTCTTTCTGCTTTATTCTCTATTTGCTTCCACTTCGGTCGCTTAGCTGCCTAAATTCCATTTAGTCTGTAACAAATTCCCGAAAAACAGAATAAAATAATACAAGATTTTAATTTCAAAATATTACTTGGAATTTAGGTCACCAGATATGATTTAAGCCACCCACCCTCTCACTACAAACAACTGCCTTTATCTACAATATTTACATTGTTTGGAATGTTGCCTTTATCTTTATTGCCATTTTTACGATCTTTCGACAGTTTTACTCTCCGGCCTTTTTCAAGTGCTTTTAACCGAACTCTATATTTCGATCAGTGAGGTAGATGTTCTCGTTCCATGTGCAATGCTACTTCTGTATTCCATGTAAGTATCTTCCCTGAACTCAACAGTCCAACTTGTTTGTTCACTACTGCTGTTGATAGGTATTGAACTCACAACTCTTTGGGTCAAGTCACTGGTACAAACCAAAATCTATATCTACAAGGCCAATATCTGCCTACTGCAGTGTTAAACAAATAATTTAGACAATTCAAAGAAGATAACTACATAGCATCCGGAAGTGACATCGCACACTGAACGAGAACAATCTACCCCAGTGATCGAAATAATGGGTTCGGTTCAAAATTCCTAGAAACTGAAGAAGGCCTGAAGTACAATGAGTGAAACATCGTAAACATGGGAATAAAGATAAAGACAACAGTCCGAACAGTGTAAATAATGTAAATAATATCTCATCTCAGTAATATCGATGAATACTTTCATATAGCATGACCCTCTCTAATCAACTCTGTATCACGCTCTTTTCCCCCTCTACATTCATCTCTCTCTTTCTGTTTCTATCTCTATCTCTCTCTCTCTATCTGTAGCTCTTTCTTTCTATATTCCTCCCCGTATATTGCATACGAAGCGTGACACACACCATGCATAGGTAAAAGCTTCATAGACACATATTAAAATCAATGTATAAGAATGATAACGCATATCTTTTTAATTGTCAAGATACTTGTCAATATTTTAGTAAGCATAAAAAGGAAAATAATCAGTTTTATCTCATTTTAGAACAGAGCTTCCAAACGACCAACAGATTTTGGAAGACACTCTTGGTTGCAGACTTCTTCTTCTTCTTCATGTGCCTCGTCCCTTCATGACGTAGGCGATCATGGACTTCCACTTGTTCCTGTCTCTTTTCGCTCTTAACATCTATCCTCTTGTGATCTCTCTCAAAACTCGTTCCACTATTCATTTGCTCAAACCTATCAAATATATTGCTCACCACTTTCCCCTTGTCTCTTTTTCCTTCTATCCGTCCTGTGAGTATTAGATTTTCCAGACCCTCTTTCTTCATTACGAGTCCCAGGAACCTCAGCTTTCACTTCTTGATTTTAAGTATGCGTTTTCTACTTGTTTTCATCGTCACCAACACCTCGTCATTGCGCACGTGCTCTGTCCATGTTATCGTCATCTGTCTTATACAGAACCACATTTCTCTTGCGTCGAGCTTCTCCTTCATCTTTATAAAAACTAGCTGACATACTGACTGACATATATACATACTAGTCAAGTACTATTTTATTTGTTACCAATTAGATTTCCCTGTCTCTCAGTAGACTGGTTATTTATTTAAAGGCGTCTTTAGCATTACCAATGCGTCTTTGGTTCTCATTATCGAACTTTCAGAATGCTCCCAGGTATTTAAATTTCTTCACTTGTTTTATTTTAGTTTTTTCGACCTCTAGTGGGCATTTTGAGTTCTTGTTTTTGCTGATGACCATACATTTAGTTTTCTTGAAGTTTATGCTCAACCCTTGGACAATTATTAAATGTATGAAAAAACGGCATCTTTTCCATCTTGCACATTTATAAATACTAGCAAAACCCGTGGAATTTCCAAGGAAGGATAATTATGATTTCCTAGAAAAAATTTACTTTGTCATACTACAAATGATAGTAACGTCTTCAAATATAATATTGGATAATACAAATTGATAACAGAGAGTGTAAGTTTGTTAAAATATCTATAGAAGTAATGTCCATAGAAGCCTCTTTACTGTAATCTTATATTAAGCGGCGTATTTTGTGAGAGATTTTGAAAGAGAAAATGTTCTTCTTATTAATGAAAATCATGGAGCTTGTGTCCATTCTAAATAATTTTATCAAGATTTTTAAAAAATAATAATTTCAAAAATAGTGTTATTCATTTTTGAATGAGTAGTGCTGGTTTTATTAAAATCCGACAATTATTTGACTTTTGCAAGAATTTCAAATTTAATGTGTTTGTCACCGAAAAAAAGTGGGTGATGCAATCATTCTGTTTCCATTGTAAAACAGTCGTAACGATTTTTTAGCCGCTAATTCAAATCAAAACAAAACATTCTGACAAAATTCCGAAAATGTTAGAAGGGATTAGTAATGTTTTTAAAATAATTTAAGTTAATTTAAAGGCTCTTGTGTTCATTGTAAACAGAAAAGACTGAGTAATGGCCAAACGACAACACACTTACATATTTTTATAGTATTGTACAGTACACACACATATATACGCACAATTACTCTACAACCACCAGCTTAAGCTGATACTGCTACGGTAATGCTATAGGCTCTCTCCTCCTACTCTCTCACTCTTTACTACCCTTCCGTTTGGCAAAGGTGAGAGAAAGGCTGAGGGGTGATAGAAAGGAAGGAAAAGCTCGTGTAGAGAGTAAGCGTAACAGACGGACGAACTAACTAAAGAAGGAACAAGCAGTATTATAACATAGATACCTTTTGTCTTTACATTGAATACTGTTACCATATCTGATCGGGTGCTCTTGCTATTCATTGCGAGGTTCTTGACAAAATCCACTAACGGATCTGCAATGTAACGTGGCTTCCTTCTGTCTTTTATAGAAATATTTTCATGGCAATTGCTGTGATTAAATTTTACTCTTAGTGCTCCCTCGACGTGAATTTAAGCATGCTACTGGATTGCCATTTAGGTCCCACCCTTATACCGTTGAAATAACTAAATGCAACCGCCATTACTACTTGAAGAGCTTTTATTCACGCATTTTCCGCCTTGGGAACTACCTTCCCTTGCATCCCTGATAGTTACAATCTCCAAACATTTAAATGCAACGTGAATTTCCATCTTCGATCTTCTTGAATCTGATTAATCATTTATCCTTCTTCAATACAACTTGTACCAAATATTTAAAAAAAAACACAAAGAAAAGTCTAAGTGCCCAATGGGAACGTCATACACCGATATTCCAATACCTGAATATTTCAGTAACGTCAGGTTAGCCAAATGCAGACGACAATTCTACTCCTGCAGCTTCCTCTCTCGCACTTCCCGCCTGTGGAACTCACTCCCGTATTCTTGCTTTCCTGACGGCTACGCCCTCCAGAAATTTAAATGCAAAGTCAATACTCATCTACTAACCACTGGCCTCTAGCTCTCTCCCCTCGCCTGTATAACCTTCCCTTTCTCTCCACCTATGTATCTGTCATCGCACCTTCTTTCTCAGCTTTCTATTGTTCCTTTCTAACTAGCTTGTACTCCTCACTCTTTTCTAATTAATCTTTTTACATTTATGTAACCCCCTGCACATCAGTGGCGTTTCTGAAAAAAAAAGTAACGTATGATGGATATGCGACAACGAAATGCGAAGACCAATTAAAATATGATTTTTTTTGGGAAGACAATAAATGAATCATGGGAAAAATTAAAAAATACACAATTTCAATTGGAGTAGATAGATGTTTCCTGTTTAGGTTGCGGTTTCCGGTTTTCTTTTACAATCTTCCCACTTTTTTTTCAATTGGAGTAGATAGACAAAACTATCGCCCTGTTCACACTCCACCCACGTCTATTGTACAGGTGTAGAGGCTCATCACTTGTTTCCTGTTTAGAATGTGGTTTCCGGTTTTCTCTTTTCCAATCTTCCCACTTTTTTTTTAATTGAAGTAGATAGACTAAACTATCGCCCGGTTCACACTCCATGCACGTATATTGTACAGGTGTAGAGGCCCATCCCTTGTTTCCTGTTTAGGATGCGGTTTCCGGTTTTTTTTCCAATCTTCCCACATTTATTTTCAATTGGAGTAGATAGATTAAACTATCGCCCGGTTCACCCTCCACCCACGTCTACTGAACAGGTGAAGTGGCTCATCCTTTGCTCCATGTTTAGGATGTGGTTTCCGGTTTTCTCTTTTCCAATCTTTTCACTGTTTTCTTTTTTTTTTTTTAATTAGAGTAGATAGATTAAACTATCGCCCGGTTCACCCTCCACCCACATCTATTGTACTGGTGCAGAGGCTCAACCCTTGTTTCCTGTTTAGGATGCGGTTTCCGGTTTTCTCTTTTCCAATCTTCCCACTTTTTTTCAATTGGAGTAGATAGACTAAACTATCGCCCGGTTCACACTCCACCCACGTCTATTGAACAGGTGAAGAGGCTCATCCCTTGTTTTCTGTTTAGGATGCGGTTTCCGGTTTTCTCTTTTTCAATCTTTTCATGCCTATGTAGACCCCTGAACATCAGTGGCGTTACCGCCTTGCTCGGTGTGATATGATTAAAAAAAATCCTACTATAATTATTAGGCCCCCCCCCCCAAGTTTTTTAAAAGAAATTATGTATTTCTTATTATTTTTAGCATTTATTGCCGAGTGGATAATTCTAAATGAAAATAGAATGATTTATTTTTTCATACTGCACAATAACATGTGCATCAAATGAACTGTTCTGGTGTCCAGTTTTTGTGCTCTCTTCCCCATGCTAGTCTCTTCTTCTTATTGGCTGGCCAAAGCAAAGGGTTCCTGGCTGCCTTGTAAAATTTTGCAAAGTAACAAAAGACCCATTCTCTTTTCATTTAGAATTATCCACTTGGCAATAAATGCTAAAAGTAGTATGAAATACATCATTTTTTTTTAAACTGGAGTGGCTTAATAATTATGGGTGGTAGCGTGTGTGTATATATATATATATATATTAAGTGAGAGGGAGAGTGGGAGAGAGAGAGAGAAAATGAAGTGTGCGATGGCTAAATTGTCGCTATTTGCTTTGTAAAATTTTGCATAGTAATAATAATAAAAGAATCATTCTATTTTCATTTAGAATTATCCACTTGGCTAAATACTAAAAATGATATGAAATACATCATTTCTTTTAAACAAACTGGGATGGCCTAATAATTATGGTCAGTAGGGTCTTGTTACAAAAAATGAGTGTTAAACGACTATGTAATAACCTCAGTATTTTTCTTTACATCTCATGCCTTCAGTATATCCTCGGGATGTCATATTTTCGAGGCCCACATTTATAATTATGTGTCCCAGAAATCATTTGTCTCTTCTCGATTACAAATATTTCTATCAGTTTCTTTTTCTTTAAGTATTCTTATTGCTCACTTTTTATCCGAGGTGTTCTTAAAAGTCGTCTATAGAACCAAATTTGTGTCGCTGCTAGTTGCCTCTTTATCTGTGAGGAAACTGACCAGCGTTCATTGCTATATAGTAGGAGTAAACTAAAAGGAAACTACAAGACCCCCTACAGAAGGTACCTGAAGAGAATGACAAGAAATGACTGCAAATAAACTGCAACAAAAGCGAATGCATAGTCATCAGCAAAAAGAGCAGCCCAAAATGTCGGATACAGGTGGGGGATACTAAAATCAAGCAGGTATAAAAAGTTAAATACCTGGGAACTTTTCTAACAGAAGAGGGAATGTGCAACGCAAATATCCGAAGGCGAATTGACATGGGGAAGGACGCGTTCCAGAAGCTGAGTAAAGTATTAAGAGACAGGAAAATTTCGCCAGAAACAAAGGAAAGAGTACTAAATTGTTATGTGATGTCAGTTCTTCAATATGCCAGCGAATGCTGGACAATATCATTAAAGATGAAGAAAAAACTTGAAACAATTGAAATGTGTTCTACAGAAGGATGCTACGAATATCATGGATCGAGCATGTGAGCAATGATGAAGTTTGGAATGTATTGTAACGAAAAGCAAATTAATACTGAGCATCAGGTAAAAACAGCTAAAGTTCTTGGGACATGCAATGAATAAGGAGGGCGTTGAGAACCTGATGCTAACAGGCCAGATAGAGGGAAAAAGAGATGGAGGAAAGCAACGGGTAACATATTTGAAGGACCTGATTAGGTGGATGACAGAACGGGGGTTGCGTGGTGTAACCGGAGAAAGCGTGCTAATAGCCACCAGGGATAGGGAGATCGGGGAAAGCCATAGTCGCCTACGTCATGAAAGGACAGTGCACATAAAAGAATGAAAAAGAAACTAACTGAACAATTCTAATGTCTTTTCTTTTCTTTTAAGTAAGTGTTCATGTTTTTTTTAATTCCTTGATTAGTTTTCGGAAAGATTATTTCGTTATATTTCAATGGACCTTCAGTTTTGGTGTCATATTTTCAATCATCCTTTAAAACAGCCTAAGAAATCATTTCTAACCGGATACCTGATTGAAATACACCTGCTCAGTCAGGTCGATAGCCTTACCTTTGAAAAATATTTGGAATATCCACAGGATCTTTATTCTATATTTGTTTCAGATCTCAATATCAATTTTCACTGGTTGTGTTTATTTTGCCCGTTACTACCTGAGGTAAACATTACACAAGATTATATATATATATATATATATATATATATATATATATATATATATATATATCGAGGCAGCAAGTAATTTTCTAGACATATGCTATTAAATATAAGAGACAATGAATGTCTATTATGTTTAATCATGAGCCGTTCTAAACGTCGTATTTTTGCTTTAATTTCAGTTGAAAATAAAGACAAAAATTCTCCAACATTTGAATAATTATTTATTGGTTTTCTTCTAAGCTTTCGGCTCACATGAGCCATCTTCAGAGAGGTAGTTTAAACTGAAATATATGATTAAACATAATAGACATTCATTGTCTCTTATATTTAATAGCATATGTCTAGAAAATATATAATATATATATATATATATATATATATATATATATATATATATATATATATATATATATATATATTATTATTATTATTATTATTATTAAATTACTTTAACCCGAAACGGAAAAGTAGGAAGGTAAATTCCAAGAACCTGATCCTAATTAATATTAAAAAAATTAATATTAAAAAATGATACAGGAGGAGGGCTCTATGTAATTAAAAATACAGAGCCAATATAAATTAAAATAAGTTTTCAAAATTCAAATATGTTGAATGAACATTTCAACATGAAATCCCTATGAGAGATTTCACGTATCCTCAGTAACAGACAGTCTGTATCAAAATGGACAAAAATAAGAATAAAAAGGAGATATAAAAAGATAAAAGAATAAAATAAATAAAAGGTTAAAGAAATAAAAAATAAATAAAAAAAAAAAAATAAAAAAGTAAATAAAACTTTTTTTTATTTTTTTAACGTTTTTTATTTTATTCTTTTGTTGTTTTCTTTCTCCTTTTTAATCTTATTTTTCCCATTTAGATACAGACTGTCTGTTACTGAGGATACAGGAAATCTCTCATAGGGATTTCATGTTGAAATGTTCATTCAACATATTTGAATTTTGAAAACTTATTTTAATTTATATTGGCTCTGTATTTTTAATTACATAGAGCTCTCCTCCTGTATCATTTTTTAATATTAATTTTTTTCAATATTAATTAGGATCAGGTTCTTGGAATTTACCTTCCTACTTTTCCGTTTCGGATTAAAGTTTAATAATAATAATAATAATAATAATAATAATAATAATAATAATAATAATAATATATATATATATATATATATATATATATATATATATATATATATATATATAATTATTAGACCAACCCAGTTTTTTTAAAGAAATTATGTATTTCATACTATTTTTAATATTCATGTTGAAGTGGATATTTTTAAATGAAAATAGAATGTTTTTTAAATACTGCTCAATAATATGTGCATCAAATGAACTGTTCTGGTGTCCAGTTCTTGTGCTCTCTTCCGCATGCTAGTCTCCTCTTATTGGCTGGCCGAGGCAAAGGCTTCCTCGGTGCCTTGTAAGATTTTGTTAACTAAATGAACCATTCAATTTTCATTTTAAAATTATCCACTTGGCAATGAACACTAAAGATAGTATGAAATGCAACATTTTTTTTAAATCAGGGGTGGCCTAATAATTATGGCCGGTAGTGTATATCTATCTATCTATCTATCTATCTATCTATCTATCTATCTATCTATATATATATATATATATATATATATATATATATATAAGCCAAACAGTTGGAGGTCTTAGTTCTCATACACTTTCCGAAAGATGATAGTTTGAACTACCATTTAACCCCAGAGTTCATTCATTTTTCGATAATACTTTTCTTAGTTATAGATGATAAAGTCTAAAGCTGACAAGTTGTTTCACGCTCGAATATATATATATATATATGTGTGTGTGTGTGTGTGTGTGTGTGTGTGTGTGTGTGTGTGTATGTGTGTGTGTGTATGTATGTATGTATATATATGTATAAATGTGGTAATGTGTGTAATTATATATATGTATATATATATGTGTGGGTGGGGATGTCTGTGTTTATGTATTTAAATATGTGTAAGTGCATATGTATATATATATATATATATAATATTTATTAATAAATTATAACATTGATATGTTATAATATCACTACAAAAGTAGCTATTTTGTTTCGACACTTTTTGTGTCTTTTCAAGTGATGTTGTTATTTCGAAATGAATCTCTCTATATATATATGTGTGTGTGTGTGTATGTGTATGTACATGTATATATGTGTGTATGTGCATGTATGCATATGCATGTATGTGTAAGGATATGTATGTGTATGTGTATATGGGGTGTGGGTATATGTATGTGTGTTGGGGATGTATGTATACGTATAAATATTATTTTCCAAATTCTCATTTTAGCCGATAATATTACTCCATTTTTTGTTTTTTTATTTCATAAGATTTTAAGCTACTACAATAATGCGGCGATATTATTATTTTAAACGAAATTGTTTATTTAATAAATTTTTAAAAGAGTTAAATCTATAAAATATTGTCTCGTTTCTCTATTTTTTCCTGTTTCCTTTTCTTTTTTCCTTTTTTATGTAGTTTTCGCTTCCTTTCACCATCAGAAGTCAGCATTCGTCTCTGAAGCTACCGAAGATTTTTTCATCTTCTTAATTTTTTTTTAATGACTTTTTCTCCTTTAAATCTTCCCCTGTCTACCCAATTTTTCTTTTCGCTTTCTTTTTTCTGCCCCACCACTTGTATTCTTGAGACACGGTCACATTTTGATTTTTGGATTCTTTAATACAGAAGTAATCTAAATGTATTCTTCTAATATCGAGTTTTAAATCTCTTTTTTTTTTTTTTGCTTTTTTGTATACATGT
The DNA here is from genome assembly GCA_037127315.1 of Ascarosepion bandense. Classification (NCBI taxonomy): domain Eukaryota; kingdom Metazoa; phylum Mollusca; class Cephalopoda; order Sepiida; family Sepiidae; genus Ascarosepion; species Ascarosepion bandense. Next base: position 2,350,184 of record JBBBDQ010000348.1, read on the forward strand.
ATGAAAGACATTTTTTCTGTTCTTAAATCCTCCCTTTTTATGTAAACTTCGTGTGTATGGATATGTTTTTGAGATTCTTTTGGTATGTGAATTTTTGTACCGTATTTGTTTTTGATCGTTGCTGAAAAAACGTCATTTTTCTCGCTTAAATAGCTATACAACGTATACATGGATATTATTAAACATAGGTTTACGTTTACAAATATTTAAAAAAGAAATCTGTCGCTTTCTGCATCACGTGATGTAAACAATCTCTCTCCACGAACGATCTCGCGAAATACGTTTCTAATTTAAATTTTAAAATCATTTGTTTCTGATGAGAGACCGAGGGACGGTCTGAAATATCAAATATGATAATAGAAATAAATTAATACTATCAAAGAAATCCATTTTTAAACGTACAAGTTTTTAGTAGTTTTTCATATATATATATATATATATATATATATATATATATATATATATATATATATATATTATGAATTATGTTTTAGAACATGTACATAATTTTTTCTATATTCACAGCTCTATACATCATATATCGAGCACTGTTTTAAATTAATGTTTTGGACGGAAAAAAATTTCATTCCTCGTTCTGTACTCACTCATATATTTATATACTACCGGCTATAATTATTTATATACTACCGGCTATAATTATTAGGCCACTTCAGTTTCTTTTATAGAAATGTTGTATTTCATACTATTTTTGTATTTATTGCCAAGTGGATAATTCTAAATGAAAATAGAATGTTTCTTTTGTTATTACTACTTTGTAAAATTTTGCAAGGCAAGGTAGCAAAGATGAATTCGTCTGAATCACCCTAAACTTTCTTCTTTACTTTATTGATTAAACTGCAATGTAGGTAATTATTAAATATTTAGAAATTCATTTGATGCACAGGTTATTGTGCAATATTAACGAAAGAATCAATCTATTTTAATTTACAATTATACACTTGCATTGAATACTGTCGCCATATCTGGTCGGGTGCTCCTGCCATTCATCTTGAGGTTCTCATCAGAATCCATCTTGTACATTTATAAATCTAACATTCCTCTGTGCATTGAATACTGTTACCACATTTACTCAGGTGCTCCTGCCATACATCTTGAGGCTCTTGTCAGAATCTATCTTTCACATTTATAAATCTACTGTTTGTCCGTGCATTGAATACTGTTGCTATATCTTGTTGAGTGCCCCTGCTATTCATTTCGAGGTTCTCAAAAAAGGATCTGCAATGTAATCGGTCCTGACATGGCATCTCGTTTACAGTCATTTTCTCATCGCCGTGACATTACTTCCGTCTGTCTTATCTACCAATTTTTTTTGGTAACTGCACTGATGAACTATTTCTGTGCCCTTACCACATGAATTTACGCGTGCTTCTTGATTGGCATCCAGGTCCTACTCTTTTTCCGTTGAAATAGTTAAATGTAACCTCTCTTCTACTCTAACAGTTTATTCTTTCGCATTTCCCGCCTGTGGACATCACTTCCTTATACTTGCTTCCCCGAGAGTTGAACTCTCCTAAATTTTAAATGAAATGTCAATCGCCATCTTCTTTCTCTTTAAATATTATACATCTTTGATCATTTCTTCTACACTCCTTGTACTCTGTTTTTATCTCACTGTAATCCCGCGAGATTCCTCGTTGCTTTGGGTGAAATGATTTTAAAAAACCTTGGTGCATTACGCGTAACAAAATCAATTATTTCTGTTTGATTGCGTTGTTCTAAAGACTATTTCATAGACCGAAATACTTATTATAAATTACTGAATGCCACTAATTATCAGCCAGAATGTGATTATTCTCTCGGATTTCTTGCTAAATTTCATATAATGTCAATTATTTTGTGTATTTTTCATTTATTCATTAACTATTCAGTTTTGCTTTATTGCTATTAAATGTACTTTATTGCTATTAAATGTACTTTATTGCTATTAAATGTACTTTATTGCTATTAAATGTACTTTATTGATCCCTCATACATTTTCTTTTATTTGTTTAATATTTATTATTTAATATTTATTTCCTTAATTTTTTCTTTATTTATTACATTCAATATTTACTTTCATTTATTTTACGTTTAACATTTTTTAAAGTTTTATTCAATTTATTCATTTTTCGTTTTTTAAAATCATTTTTAGCGGTATTTAAATGTTATTTTATGATTTATTGTTTAAGTTTTTTCTTAAATTACATTTCGTTATCAATGTTGCACATAATATATTGGTATTTTTCATAGCGATGTTTTATAAGATCATGATTTCAATTTTTAAATTACCCGGTAAAAAAATTTCTTTGCAATCAAATGAATGTGATTTGATTAATATTAAGAGAATTTATCGAAAGCTTAAATTGCTGGAGCCTCTATGCCGACAAAAACAACGTACCATTTATAAGCCTAACTTCCCAGAATTTAAGAGAATCATGTGACAGATATCGTATCCTATGACTAAATAACTACACATGTTATTATGGTGAAGATTTTTATAAGGAAATTATGTTAAACAAATTATCATGTTACTCTCGTTCCAGCATCCACAGATCCTTCTTTGTTCACGTCTTCTTAAAAATACCAGTGTTTTGTTTCGTTAGGCTTCTTTTTTTTTAGAAATATACAGTGAGAGATGTGTGTTGTGGTGCATTGGATATCGGATATCGAAAGGGAACGAGAAATCGGGGAGCCGAGTTCGAATTCCAGTTGAATTCCTTGCATTCACTTACGCGCAAATACCCTTGGGAAAGGTATTAATCCGGCTCTTCCTTCCAGTTATATGATAAATAACAAGAGAGATTGGGTTCTATAGCCTTGGTCGGCAACCAGTCTACCGCATAAAGAAATGACAACCTACTGCGGGATAATCTTCTGCCCAATCATGTCTCTTTCGAGACATGATCGCCCAAGCGTGTATCACGTATGGCACTTAATTGACTGACTGACAGTGAGAGACGATAGCAGAAAAAGGAAAGTTTCACATTTGTTCGATTTATCTTCGTTTCACATGACACAGAGGCTTACGGTCTATCACGTTGAATACACTGGTTCTCACTCGATTATCGAAGGCAAGCAACTTTGAGCCTGGTCAGTACTTGGATGGGTGACCACTTGGGAATACCAGGTGTTGTAAGCGTTTAGCGACATATTTGCGTTGTGCTGCAGTGGATATCGGCTCGGAAAGAGAAATCGGTGAGCCGAGTTCGAATTCCAGTTGAATACCCTGCATTCATTAAGCACTGGTACCCTTGGGAAAGGTATTAATCCGTTCCTTCTCTCCCGTTATGGGTTAAATAACAAGTGTAGAACTTGGGGACCCTGCCCTTAAAAAAAATCCCGATGAATCTTGATACTCGAAAAGAAAAAGTATTACTGGACACAAAAACTTATATAAAAACAACAACAATAAATTGATGATAGAAAAAGGTATGACCAGCAATAAATAAAAAAGTTTCCTTGGCAATAAATGACCCGCTGAGGTTAATCTGCCATAAAAACAAAACAAACAACCAACCATCATAACACAGTGTCGGCTTCGTCTATCTCCAAAAATCGCGCGTGACCTTCTTCTTCTATGTGTCCGGTCCTTTCAGAACGTAAGCGATACGTCCCCTATTCCCTCGTGGCTCTTAGTACGCTTTCTTCTGTTACACCACACAACCCTCGTTCTGTCATCCACCTGATCAGGTCCTTCAAATATGTTATCCGCTGCTTACCCCTGTCTCTTTTTCCCTATATCTGGCCTGTTAGTATCAGGTTCACCAAACCCTCTTTCCTCATTGCATGTCCAAGGAACTTCAGTTGTCTCTTCCTGATGCTCAGTATTAATTTCCTTTTCGTTTCCATCCTTTCCAAAACCTCATCATTGCTCACATGCTCAATCCATGATATCCGCAGCATCTTTCTGTAGAACCACATTTCAATTGATTCAAGTTTTTCATTCATGTTTGTTAATATTGTCCAGCATTCACAGGCATATTGAAGAACTGACATCACATAGCAACCCAGTACTCTTTGTTTCTAGCAAAATTTTCCTGTCTCTTAATACTCTACAAAGCTTCTTTAACGCGTCCTTTGTCATGCCAATTCGCCTTCGGATCTCTGTGTCACACTTTCCGTCCTCTGTTAGAATAGTTCCCAGATATTTAAGTTTTTGTACTTGCTTGATTTTAGTATCCCCCACCTGAAAAATAGTTTGGTTCTTGGATCGCTTTTTTTCCTTTCTAGGTATTTTACGTGCAAGGTATGTGTGCTTTTAATCTGTTCTTGGGTTGTGCTTTCGTTTCCAGTACAATAAGGAAAGCTCGACTTTTTTTTTCCTTTCATTCTACTAACGAAAAAAGTAAAATACCCAACAAAAGTACAACATTGTTTATGGTATAACTAAATAAAGAATTCAGTAGCTGTACAGAGGGCGAACGTATAGTATATTTATTTATTGGATCATTCCAGTGGTTAACATTCCACTCATGCGAAATCCTATTAATTTTGAATGCTGGAGATGGTTACGTTATTATGGCCACGGGATTTACCTGAATGACAATCAGCTGCCCTTTGTTAAAATAAAGGGGACGTCATGGTTATCATCAGTGATTCAAAGATATTAGGATTAATAGCACTGAATCAAAAGTACGAGGGTCATTCAATAAATAAAGTGAATTTTTAGGAATAAGGACTTCTCATACAGATAGAAGCTTACTTTTTAAATTTTTTTTCCTTTACTTCTTTTTCAAAAAGGATTTAATTTTTTGGCAGATTGAGAAAAAACTTTGAGAGTTTTGGAGATTAACAAAGATGACTGACCAAGAAGCATGATCCAGGATTGAACAGAGGTCGATTATCAAGTTTTTGATTGTTGAAGGGTGCAAACAAGTTACAATTCCTAGGAGAATATCAACTGTGAATGGTGCTATATGTTTCAGCCAAAAAATGTTTGCAAGTGGGATAAATTGTTTAAAGAAGAAGGACGGAGCAGTGTTGAAGATAAGACAGGCCTGGGAGACCTACAGAAATGAGATCTCCTGATGTGATCAAATCAGTCAATAACCTCATTCAGTCTGAGAGAAGGGTGATAGTGGATGTCATTGCAAGAATTTAAGCCTATCTATTGGGACAGCACACAGAGTGGTCCATGATGACCTTGCCTACTCGATGGTCAGCTACCGGTGGATGCCAAAGGTGTTCACTGCAGAGCACAAACAGAAAAGAGTCGAGTTGTCCAAGCAGGATCTCTCCTTATCCTCCTGACAGCCCAAACCTTGCCCCTTCAGACTTTCATTTGTTTGGTCCCCTTGAAAGCGTTCATGAGAGGCCTTACGTCCTGTGACTTATTGGCTGAGACATCAGTCCAAAGATTGTTACGATGAGGGAATACGGAAGCTTGTGCACAGATGGAAAAGTGTGTGACACTGCTGGGAGACGACGTCGAAAACAAAAGTAAGCTTCTATCTGTATCATAAGTCCTTATACCGAAGAATTCACCTTATTTATTGAATGACCCTCGTAGATGTCCTTATACCGAAAAATTCATCTTATTTATTGAATGACGCTCATCGATGTCCTTATATCGAAAAGTTCACCTTATTTATTGAATGATGTTCGTAGAAGTCCATATGCCAAAAAATTGACTCTCGTAGAAGTTCATATACCGAAAAATTCGCCTTATTTATTGAATGACCCTCGTATTTCAAAACTTACTCAGCGAAACTCAAGATTGATTGAGCGAGAAATAAAAGATGAGTCATAAATATAGTCTTGACCTTCGAGGCCATTATTTTTCTCCTATACAAAGACAACTAATTAAGATGATTAAAGACCTTACTTAGTGAATCTTTCACGTGAAACTAACGCTTTGTCCAATCGGCTCCGGATTCAAAATTGCATTCATTTGGACTTGAACATTATTCCCTAATCGAAAAAAATTAAAAGTTAGGATTACACTAAAATTGTTTGTATTTTCCGTGACGATGTAAATGGTTTTGTGGTTAACAAGAAAGAAATCATATTCAGTGTCATTTGTTCTGCTTTTAAATTGAAATAAATACCAATTTCCAAAAAGGTCATCCAAATGTAATTCCTCATATGACGTAAATATATGTTTTTCTCATGGCTTTTCTTTTTACCATCCGCTAAGCTAGAATGGTTGTCTGCAAAAGAAGCAATCTAACGTATTGAGGTGTCATGTTGTGGATTAAATAACACACTGTCGGTGGATTAAATAACACACTGTCGGTGGATTAAATAACACACTGTCGGTGGATTAAATAGCACACTGTCGGTGACGCAAATGATCTTTTCAAGACACTTAAATGAAGGATTACTGTGAATTTAAATTTAGTTAGAGTCAGTCTTTTTTAAAACCTCTAAAAACTGTCTTGAACCTTGTTCTTTTGATTTCAAGTCCTGTTTTTGACATGTTCACAGTTTTCACGAAGGATTTATTTTTGGCCCAGCTGTCCGTTAAGTTTATTTTATTTTTCGTAATTTTTGTTTGGACTGAATTTTTCGATTATGTTTTTTTTTTTTCATTTTTTCTTTTTTTCATTTTCACCTTTTCAGCTGCCATTTCACTTTTCTTTTTTTTCTCTGGTCTTAACCAGACAACTGGTTTTGTTATTTACTCCTTTTGTGTTTATAATTGACTTTTTTATTGCCTTATAATTCTTAGTTTTATTTAGAAAAAGGAACCCATTTTTATTTGACGCTTAAGCAATTTTTCTTGTCATCCGTAATTCTCTCCAGTTTTCTCTTATCCTCCCCGCCATATTTATTTTCGTATTTTTCGTGTGTAATGCTATTCTAGCAGATGTGCGTTGTGGTGCAGTGGATATCGGCTCAGAACGAGAAATCGGGGTGTCGAGTTCAAATTCCAGTCGAATTCATTGCATTCACTTACGCGCATATACCCTTGAGAAAGGTATTAATCCGTCTCTTTCTTCCAGTCATGGGTTAAATAACAGGACAGATTGGGTTCTATAGCCTTGGCTGGCAACCAATCTACCGCAGAAAACAATGGCAACCTACTGCGGGATAATCTTCTGCCCAGTCAGTCATGTCTCTTTCGAGACATGATCGCCCAAGCGTGTTTCACGTATGGCACTTAACTGACTAAATGCTATTCTATTTGTTGCGCTACTGTTTTTTATATAATTCTTTTTGCTTTTTGTGTTAATTTTTTTCTTAACTTAAACACTCGTCTATAACACCCTTTTTAGACTAAATTTTATTTTCTCTAGACCTGTTAATATCCTTTCTAATTTTTTTTTTTTTTTGCTTTATTTCGGTCATCTTATTGTCATAATAGCCGAAAGTTTTATTCTTCACTCTGGTCTTAATCACTGGTTTTTCTTCTTTTTTTTATATTTTTTTTGTGCTTGTACATTACTTCATTAGATTTTTAATAACTGATTGTTACATTTAAAAAAAATAATATATTTAAAAAAATAATATATTTAAAAAAATAATATATTTAAAAAAATAATATATTTAAAAACATAATAAGTTTCTTGTCAACCGTCTAATCTTTTTGTTTTTCCTCTTCGGTTTGGATCGACATTTTTTTCGGCAAATCTTAATTTTTTTCTTATATTTGGATGAATATGTTTTTTTGCTTTTGATTTATTTTATTGTATTTTTTTGTATACTTATATTTTATTGTCAATTATTTTTCTAATTTTTGTAGTTTTTCTTTGTAATTTTTTTTCATTTCCAATCGCCTTTTTCCTATTCACTTTAAGTTTTATTTTTATAAGAAAATTTCCCAGTTCTAAATTTTTCGGCGATATACAAAAGTCGTCAGTGCAAAAAGACGTCTTTGGGTATGATTCAAACGTTGAGCCACCAAGTAAAATTAGATCAATATGGGGCCCCGGGAGAAAATAATCGAAAAATTAACGAACCAAAAGAAAAAAAAAAAGAAAAAAAAGAAGACAACTGCTACGGATGTCACCGAAGCAAGTAGGGAACTAAAGAACAAGACCTCCAGGGATTTGCTGTCCTACTGGAAGTCTCCTCTAGTTGTATTATAAACATTGTGAAATTTCTAGAAATGGCTAAACGCTAAGACCATCTCCTGATAGAGGGCGTGCTTATAGGGAAACCCACAGAAATTACAGAAGTTTGAAAATAAAATTGTGTCGATCTTCGTGACGGACAAGCGTACGCGTAGACTTTATCGCTTTACGAAAGATGCAGGGATTAGACGACTGATGTCCCTGAGGGTCATACCACAAAGAATAATTTTTTCATGTGGAACGTAATGCTTTATACACCCGATATTGTTTGGAATAAAGTTATTTCTCGAAGAAAGTTGTTAACTAAAAACCTCATATTGGTATCCGAATATGAGTGTCGATGGACCCTATAGCATTATATGTGATCTCTTTTCACCTGGCGGGGGAACATCTTGCTTGCTTTTTGAGTTAGTAGACTAAATACTGGCTACCTCTTTCGACAACTTGAACATATTGATTTCTTGTTTGAAATTCTTCTCTATCCCCAACTTTATCGCCGTCGTCCTGCGGCCTTGGCCGAGATAGAATTCACTATATCCCTTCAGTATTCCCTGTGCATTTGGAACCCTGGCGCAGTTTATAGCGAAATTCATAATCTTGTCAAATAGCTGAATACTTGATGCTTCGCCAGGGCTACCAAGGGTGTTTTTATTGTGAAACCAACATTGGATGGGTTGCCTCCAGTCCCTACCCTGTTATTTAATCCATAACTGAAGGTAAGTGACGGATTAATGCCTTTCCAAAGGGTACCAGTGCTTAAGTGAATACAGGGTACTCAACTGGAATTCAAACTCCGCTCACCGATTTCTCTTTCCAAGCCGACATCCACTGCACCACAACGCATATCTCTCACCGAACGCTTACAGCGCCTGTAGTTCCGCAAGCGGTCACCAATCTAAGTACTGACCAGGCTCACGTTGTTTTAACTTCGGTGATCGAACGAGAACCGGTGTAATTAACGTGATAGGCCAACTTATTGGACGTCTGCTGCCAGTTGAGTCTCGGCATATATTCTAGCCGAATCCAGCGCCTTCTGCACGTGTGAATAAGAAAAAGAAAGAAGAATGGCACATTCTTTGTAGAGATAAAAGAAAAAGTCATTTGGGGGGCTCAGTCTCCGGAAATGTTCTGTGCAGAAAACAACCATAATCTGTCTGATAATGTCTCTATGGTTAGCTAGATTAAATGTCCGTGGCCTGAAGTCGAAGTCTCGCAGGGCAAGGTCACTCCTGATCTTCAGCGGTGAGGGTGAATGTATCATGCATGCAGGAAAACCGATATTTAATTACGATCATGGACAAATACTGCCTAAGGCTTTGTTATTTCGTTAGCATGATGGACGCTCTAGAGAAACTTTCTGTCTAATGAACAAATTTTGGATGTGGCGTGTGTTCTTGTCTTCGCGGATCCTGTAGACAGGCTTTGCTCTCTGGATGTTAACATAAAAGAAAAAGGCTCCTCGTCTCATTTATGTGCCTAATAATCATGCTGAGGAGCCTGATTTGTTTCGATGGATCGAGCTGTTTTTGATAACATCTCGTCGTGTAAATTTGCCTAGGGATTGAAATACCACCTCCGGGAAGCCATTTTGAGATTTAATCGACGGAATTAATATTGTCTATAAGTATCGTAAAGAGCACACCTTGGGGGCAGTGTGGTTTATTAGGGATAGCTTGGTGTCGGTGGTGCGTTCATGTTACTTGGACAGAGTCTTAGTTAAGAGAGTCGATGTAAGGTTGTCCAAATTCCATATATTTTACACGGTTACTAGGTTCGCCCGGGTTTGCGTTAACTTAGATAAGCCTAAAATTAGGATGACTGGCTACTGAAAATTGGGCGAAGTACTGTTTGATGATCGAGATTTCCAAGGCCGGTTTCTACTCATGCTACAGCGGGAGCTGACGTGGGGTATGGTTGGGAATGTATGGTGGGATAAATTAAAATCGAAAATTAGGTCGTTTGCTGCTGATTGTAGTGGTCGACTCAGTCTAGCTAGATTAGTAGCGGAAACGGCAACTGAGGAAAATGTTTACCGAGCCATGAAATCCCTTGTTAGGGAGGAGGTAGCCTTAGTTAGAATTAAGCTGTCTCCGTGCTTATCAACATAGATCAACATCTGGTAGTTAGCGCAAGGTTAAAAGAATGTCTTCCGAGGCGACGAATATAACCGCTGAATTGCGCACGGAAAAAATTAGAAATGTGTCTCGATGACATGTCGTGTACCTCACATTGCCAGATAATTAGACCATGAAAAAAAAAACGCAGGCATATGAAGGGCTTTTCGGGACTACTTTCAGGAGGTGGTTACAAGTTTGAGGCCCATTTGACCGACTTCCACCCTCTTGGCTGAAGTGGCTGCTTGCGAGGATCCAATTAGAGAGTCAGAAATCTAGAAAGCGAGGAAGATGAAATTCCTAGATAAATCGCCTAGTTCAGATGTTCAAAGTCGATACGAATTGTACGAATTGTACTTGAGAAAGTTGCCCGTTCTTGTTTCTTTGCTGGAGTTGATTTTCAAAAACTGGATGAAGCAGATGTCGATACCTCAACGCTTCACCAGAGGTATGATCAAGTTCCTACGTAAGAACAAGAACGAGGCGGATGGGATAGGCAACATTCGTCTTTTACCGATCTTAGAGACTGAAGTAAAAGATTTCAACCATGTCGTTCGCAGGCTGTCCTCTATAGCTTGATTGCCTCCGAACAGACTTGTGCTGTGAGGGGCAGAACTATTCTGGACAACCTTCATATGGTACGCTTGAGTATCGAGCATATCGACTTTGAAGCAGCGATGATCAATTTAGACCAAAGTAGTCGATAGGTTTGACTGTCGAATTTTGGAGTCTGTCCTTTCCGTTGCCCGCAAATTAACGTGACATTGAAGATGGGGCTATTTTGTCTCCCTATGTGCTCATGGAAGTGAATGATGATATACCCAAGTGATTGTAATAAAGGGTTTGTTTCACAATTCCTGGCACCTGAAGAAGGCCCCAGTGTACAGCGGCCGAAACGTCGTACAAATGGCAACAAAGATGAGGACAATAATGTAAATACTGTACAACAAATTGTTTAAAATGTGCTCAGTCGTTCTTGATTACGAGTTTAATGGTTTCTGTAGACCTGATCTGTCATGGCGCGTCACAATATCGGACTGAGATGGGGGATAAGCGCAGAAAGTAAATTTACTACATCAAAATTATGAACACCTAACACCCACCCCCCCAAAAAAAACAAAACGATGCCTTTCAGACTCTGATTATAAAAAAAACAAATGAATAGTAAATTTGCAAGATTTCACGTGATCGCATTCGTAGATGAAACTCCACTAGAAAAACTTTTTCTTTCCTGATATTGAAAAGGATTTCCCCTGTAGGATTAACCCCACCAAAAATCAGTTAGGAAACTGAGACACGGCAGTTTGATGGGAGATGTTGAAAATAGAAAACACACCAAAAATAAAATAGGAGAGCCTTTAATAACATCTAAAAATCTTACCCCCAATAAAAAAAGAAACACTTCTAAAGTAGTCATTACAAGTGAAGAGTTTTCTCTAACCACACCTGAGGAAATCACATCTACCTTACAAAGCCAGTGAAGCCAGTGATTACCGTAGAATCACAATTAAAAGAAAAGAATAAACTATTAGTTATGGTAATTTACCCACGCTCACAAGAAATTCTTAGTAATATATATAAGCAGCAGTTTCTGCTTTGTGGCAGAAGTCTATTCAAGCTGAGGCTGGAATACAATCACCTCTCAGTTGCGTCTCTGTCCTCGAGCAGAGTGCGGTATGGTTGTATGTCTGTCCGAGGACGGACATGCAGCTGAGAAAAATTAAACTGTGGAGTTCCAGAACTTAGGTGACCATACCCCCAGGCTTTACCTCTCCTACGGGAGGGGGCTGAGTTTATTGTCCGACGTCTGTGGCATCTCCAATATGGAAAGTGCCGTAAGAAATTATAACAGAATACAAAATTGATTTACCGGAACAATATATTCCTGCTCCACTAAGGTCTTGTGAGAGCCAAAAATTTGGATATCATGGGGATAGCGGGAAAAGTCACCCAACACATGGAAAATATGGGTAGAAAAATTCAGACCATACTGAAGACTGCCAAAATGAAGTCCAAGAAAACGTCCAAGAAAAGCCATTCGCTATACTCACGATCAAGCGGCTTCTGGATAATGGAAAAAGAAATAGCGGATTTGAAGTATAAAAAAAAATTTCTCATTTATAGAAGCAAGGCAAAGAGTATAAATATACATGAAGGGCTCATCTTATGTAAAGTAACCGGAAAATAAATGCAAAGAATACCAGTCAACCTGACAAATAAAGAACCCTTTTTGAGAAGCTTGTGCACTTAGCATCGAATGATTGACTAAAAAACAAACTAAAAAACATATTCTCCAAGTAAACATTGCAAGTTAAACTACAAACTAAATCCAGTGAAACAATTGAAATGATAAAAAAACAAATACAAACAACTATCGCCAAACGCAAAACACTCCTCCAAGAATTACAAAAATTCCTACAAAGCAAAGGTCACAGCAATTTTAACTCCATCCAGCAAAAACATTAAAGAATGCTTTAAGAGCTTATCTTCCAAGAAAACAGAACAGAGCAAAGAAAAATCCTAAATTCACAGTAACCAAGTTCCGACGAAAAATTGATTCTACAAACTGGAAGAAATGAAGGTTGAAAGACAAAAAACTACGAACAGTCAAAACCTCCAAACTCAAAACCTCGGAAGACCTTTAGTAAATATGTATCAAATAATCCAATGGAACTGCAGCGAAATAAATGCGTATATACAACTTAAACGTAAATGAGTGTATACAACTCACACATGCACGTAAATGCGTGTATACGCATTTACGTGTGTTTGTGAGTTGTATGTGTACATATGTATGTTTTTTTACATTAACGTTATATTGTATTATAATTGTACCGATGACCGAATAATTTTCGTACATTAGTAACGTTATATCCCATTAAAATTGTACTGTTAACCGAATAATTAGTATAATTTTAATTATATAGTGGTGTGGTAGTAATTGTGATTAAAACGAATTAATTAACTATTATATATTTTTTTTTAAATTTTCTTAGATTTTTTAGATTCCAATTTCTTAATCTTCTACTATTAATATGTTAAATTTATTTTTAAAGTGAATAATTAAGTTTAAACAACTAAATTTAAATACAATAATTAGGCTTACTTTAAAATTAATTTTTTTTAACTTTATATTGTATTTTATTTGTTTTGCTGAATGTATAATTAGTATAGTTTTGATTATATAGTGGTGTGATGGTATTTGTGATTACAACAGATTGATTAGCTATTATCTCTTAAATATTTTTGATTTTCTTAATTTTTTAGATTCTAATTTCTTATCCGTTCACCGTTAATTTATAATACTTATTTTTTATTTCTTTATTTTCATTTTCTTCTCTCAGCATTTCTTTCTAATTTGAATTTATTCCTCTCTTCTTTCTTCTTCTTTCTCTTTTCCTTTACACTTTCAGTTACTATATATCTCTCTCTTTCTCTCTCTCACCTAACCTCCTTTCTTTCCTTTTCAAATCTACATGTCAGCAGTCTAACAGACTTGCATAATGTATCTTTGACATCCGCTCTTACGCGTGCTCTTTGATTATATGTTGGGTATATATATGTTTATGTATGTGTGTGTATTCGCCGAACTGATGTAATGATGTATTTTTCTTAAATGTATCATTTAAGTTTTTTTTTGGGGTGGGTTCTTTGTTTGTGAATTTCATTCGTGTAAAATCTTCTGTACAATAGAGACAAAAGTTGATGATGGTTCGCCTGAAATAGGCCTATGTTTCCGATTTACCATGAAATAACGTGTCTGTCTAATTTTTTCTTATATTTGCTCTATATGTATTTATATACATATAATACATATATATTTAGAGCTCTCTTAGAGAGTTATCCTACCACTATATGTACAGGATACTCCTTTAGATTCTTCTATATCTACACCGCATGCTTATATATATATATATATATATATATATATATATATTATAAATAATTTTTTAGAACATGTACAAAATTTTATGTATCCACTACAAATCGTACATTTGTTTCGACATTGAAACTACTATGTCTCCTCAGGTGGTGGAAAGCCTCTTTTCTTTTATTTGGTGAGTTGTGTGGGATGGTGGTGGGGGCACTAAACCCCACCCAATATCCCACACCACAACCCCACAATATCCCACACACAACTCACAATATATATATATATATATATATATATATATATATATATATATAGATATAGATATATATATATATATATTACCTCATGAATCGAAGTGCAGCAAATTTTATCACTACTACATTTCTTGAGGTATGAATAAAGGAGTGGTTAGATGTTATATTTCTATGATAATAGAAACCTCCAAAATTTGCCCTCCTTGCTTTTCTGGGTTGAATCATCTAGGCCTCATTCAGTCAGTTAAGTACCATACGTGATACACGCTTTGGGCTATCATGTCTTGAAAGGGACATGACTGACTGAGAAGAAGATTATTCAGCAGTCGGTTGCCATTGCTTTCTGATGTAGACTGGTTGTTATTTAACCCATAACCGGACGAAAGAAACAGATTAAACGGATTTCCCAAGGGTAGTTGCGCATAAGTGAATGCAACGAATTCAAATGGGATTCGAACTTGGCTAGCCGATTACTCGGTCCGAGCCGATATCCACTGTTATGGGTTAAATAACTCGGCAGATTGGATTCTATAGCGTTCAATCTATAAGCATCATTTTTGTCTCTGTTTTCTTTCAAACGTCCTCCTTATGTAGTCCGTTGTAACCTCAGCATCCTTCTGTAGAACGAAATTTCGGTTACACCAAGCATCTTCCTTTGCTTTCTTTAAATACTCCACCAATCAAGGTGGACTGTCACTAGTGCGTAGCGAGTTAGAGTTAGAGTAAAAGACTGAATACAGGGATTGAAGAATGGATAAAAAAAAAAATAAACGCGATTCAAGAAGATAGAAGATGGCAATTGTCGTTGATATTAATTCTTTGAAGATTGTAGCTATCAAGAAACCAATTAAAAGGAAGGGAGTTTCACAGGCGCAAAAAGAAATTGTTGGAGTCAAAATGCAGTTAATTTCAGCGGTAAAAGGGTGGGACCTAAATACCAATATAGTAGCACGTTTAAATTTCTATGGTTGGACTGCCAGGTAAAAAAGCTTGCCAGTCTTCATGAAACTATTTCTAGATAAGACAGAAAGTGATGAAAGTAAGACAGAAAGTAAGATGACAACCACTAATAACGGCAACAAATGGTAGGAAATTCTGGAGAGCCCTCTTTGCTCACGTCCAGAAGGGGCACTGCACACAGAAAAAGAAAAAGGTAAATTGTCAAATATACAGTTATCAAGATGTTAAATTAGATTGCAACATTTTTAGTACTGTAATTTAAAAAGTGCGAGAAAAGAAGATGTTTGAGTAGACGAGTGGGGGTTACATTTAGTCAATCAGCCAGTTAAGTGCCATAAGCGATACACGCTTTGGGCGAACATTTATCAAAAGAGACATGACTGACTGGACAGAACATTATCCCGCAGTAGGTTGCCATTGCTTTCTGCGGTCGACTGGTTGCCAGCCAAAGCTATAGAGCCCAATCTGTTATTTAACCCGTAACTGGAGGAAAGAATTAAAACCTTTCCTAAAAGTATTTGTGCGAATGTGAATGCAAGGAATTCAACTGGAATTCGAACTCAGCTCACAGATTTATCGTTACCAAATATCCACTGTACCAACCACACGGGGTTACCCACGAGTTATTGAGATAACCTGTGGACTGTTTGATCTCTCTATTAACAATGATGGGCTTATTGCTTCCTTTCCTTGTAAAATTTTATAATACTAATAACAAAAGATCTATTCTATTTTTACTTGGCAATAAATTCTAAAAATGTTATGTAATAAGGCATTTCTTTAAAATAAACTGGGATGGCCTAATAATTAGGGCCGGTAGTGTATATATATAGTCAAAAGGAAAATTTTTCTTTACCAACACGATTCATCTCCTGACTTTCCCAATTTAAAAGGGGGAATTTCTTTTTGTAACTTTTTTCATGCACATACAAAAATAAAATCCGTGCAATTTTTCGATGATTAGATTTATAAGGCCAGAAGTAGTGACGAAGGTTGAAGCTAAGGTCTTGTAGGAGGCGAAAATATTCAATAGTAATCAAGAAGGCTTTTTTTTATTTACTATATTATTCGATTGCCGTTAGCGATCTGGAGTTCTCCGTTGAGTGTCTGAAATATCTTTTCTGCACCTGGCTATCGATATTGATTCCTTAGCTAATCTCTGACGTAATAAGATGAACAAGACGGAAGGAAGATAGGATACATCCGCGGAAACTTTTTGATGTGCGCTTGGTGTTCATCTTTTCATTGCTGTGCAGTGGATATCGGCTCGGAACGGGAAATCGAAGAGCCGAGTTCGAATTCCAGTTGAAATTATTCCATTCACTTATGCGCAAATACTCTTGGAAAATGAATTAATCCGCTGCGTCTCACCCCATCTCTGGGTTAAATAGCAGGGCAGATTGGGTTCTGTAGCCTTGGTTGGCAACAAGCCTACAGCAGAAAGTAATAATAACCTACTGCGGGGAAATTTTCTGACCAGTCAGTCATGTTTCATTTGAGTCATGATCGTCCAAGTGTGTATCATGTATGGCACTTAACAAACTGATTCATCTTTTTGAAGTTATCATTTCATTAAATTGTGCAGTCTGAAATTGTGTTTGAAATTCAGAACAATGCTTCTTTCATTATTTCACAAGATTTGCAGACAAGAAATCTCGATGTTGTTAATACACAATTCGGACAATGGATTTTCGGTTTATTTATTCTGGTGAAAACTGCTATTTCATCTTGTTTTAATGGTAAACCCAGTAGAATTGACAAAATAACAAACGGCAGCTGATCTCCAAAACAACCGGTTGTTAGATGGGGGATGAAATATCTTAAAAATGCCTCCAAAAGAAAATGACTAATGACTAACATTTTCTACAGAATTATTTTTCGATAGCGAAGAAAACGGTGACTTACCTCGTCAAACCAAGCGGCAGCGCGTCGCGGCGTTAATACTACGACGGAAAATGCGGCGAAAAAGAAAATTACAGACCCAAACAGAAAAAAGGGGCACATATTCCGCATAACATGCTGAAGACGGAATATTTAAGAAAAAAAAAGTCCGTCGCAGGAGTCGCTATAAAAATATATGCAGATATTTAGCGTCCTCTCTTAGTTGTCGGATAACGGAAAAGATTTATCTTCCGATAAAAGCAGTCGTTGTTCCCGAAGTGGGCAAGAAGTTTTTTGGGGTCTAACTGGTTACGTTGATAGCAGTTCGCGAGATTGTACCGTCGAATTTAATTTTCGGCATTGTCTTTGTTTGGCCCGATACTCGAGTCTAAACATTGTGTGATTTTTCTCTGCGTTGTGGAAGTAATTTGTAAGAAAATATTTCCTTGCAATACCAGATCTCCTACATTTTCCTTACATTAACATAACCGATGCTAACCTCCAGGAGAGCAACATATTACCCCTAAGTGGAATGATACTTTTTCATCTATGTGCCTTGTCCTTTCAGGACGAAGACCATCATGGCTTTCCATGTCTCTCTATCCCCAGACGCTCTTAGCACGCTTTCTCCTGTTACACCATGCAACCAACGTTCTGTCATCCACCTGATCAGGCCCTTCAAATATGTTATCCACTGCTTTACTCTGTCTCTATTTCCCTCTATCTAGCCTGTTAGTATCAGGTTCTCCAAGCCCTCTTTCCTCATTGCATGTCCCAGGAACTTCAGCTGTCTCGTACTGATGCTCAGTATTAATTTCCTTTTCGTTTCCATCCTCTCCAAAACCTCATTATTGTTCACATGCTCAATCCTTCAGTAGAATCACATTTCAGTTGCCTCAAGTTTTACCTTCATCTTCGATGATATTGTCCAGTATTCACTGCCATATTGAAGAACTGACATCTCATAGCAATCCAGTTCTCTCTTCTTTGTTTCTAGCGAAATTTTCCTGTCTCTTAATACTCTACTCAACTTCTGGAACGCAACCTTCGCCATGCCAATTCGCCTTCGAATCTCCGTGTCGCACTTTCCGTCTTCTGTTCAAACACTTCCCAGGTATTTAAATTTTTGTACCTGCTTGATGTTAGTATCCCTACCTATATTTGGCATTTTGGGTTGCTCTTTTTGCTGATGACCATGCATTCAGTTTCCTTGAGTTGATTTGTTGTCCTTTCATGTCAGTTTCTTCAGCTACTTTCTGTTGGAGGTTTTGTAGTTTTCTTTCCGTGTCTGTTATCAACACTGTATCATCTGTGTACCTTATGTTGTTCAAATTATGGCCGCAAATCCTGGCATAACATGTACGGTCCCCAGAATAGTCTCACTGTACAAGTTGAATAGATCCGGTGAAAAGACACATCTTTGTCTTACGCCCCTTTCTATCTTTGTATATCTGCCGAATTCGTTTCCTGTCAGTATGCAGGCGGTTTGCTGCCAGTAGAAATTCATGGTTACTCTTAAGCCCCCTAAATACGAATTTGCACGAGATACTAGATTAGCAACTAGATCCCAACCTTTTACAGTGAAACCGATAAAATGCAGCCGTAACTTCTACTCCAACAGTTTCTTTCCTCACACTTCCCGACTGTGGAATTCTCTTCCAAACGATTGCTTCCCCGACGGCTACAATCTCCAGGAGTTTAAATGTAAGGTCAATACACACCTCCTAACATACTAACCTGCTCCCATTCTATCAAGCACTCTTCCCATCTGCCCGACCCTCATCCTCGCTATCCTTACTCATCTGTCACCTTTCTCCTGACATTCCCTATGTCTATCCACTCCTTCTCTTTACCTTCCCCTATGTAGCCCCATGCGCAATAGTGGCAGTGGAATGCCTTGCTTGGGGTGAGATGATTAAAAAAAAAAAAAAAAAAAAGTCTTTCCCAAGTATGTCGAGACTGCCGAGCATCTTGTAGCGTATTTTGTCAAAAGCCTTTATGATTATATTTGCTAAATTGCTCGGTTTGTTGCTAAGAGTATGGTCCGCTGTCGTACTAGATAACCTTTCAGTAGAAAATCTATCTTTTGCATTTATAAATCTACCATTCGTTCGTGCAATGAATATCGCTACCACGTCTGATTCGATAATCCTGCTATATATCTCTAACTTCTAGATAAAATATGCAGAATGGTATGTAATCTTATCCATCTGGCATCTCGAATCTTCTCGCTTCTGTTCTGGTTTCTTGATTTCCGGATACTAACGATTTTCAAATGTTTAAATGCAAAATAATTCCCCAACTTCTGTCCTTCGGAAAAACTTAAAATTTAATTTTTCCGTCACTAAAGATTTTCGTCTTTTAGTCGCAGTAGCATTATCGCCTAAACTTGAGTTAAACGATTAGAATTAATTTAATATGTAAATATGTCAAATAAAGTTTTATTTTTTAACTGATGTGTTATTCGGACGATTCTGATATTGTTTATGACAATATTTTAAACATTGCTTCCTCGATTTCCTTCATGTTTTTGAAATTTTGAACGTAAATGTATAATTCGATTCTTGAAAATATCAATATAATATCCTTATTTTTTTGTTGTACTTTTATGGAAATCATTCAGACAACCAAATGAAATTTCAATCGTAACGTTATTTTACAAACAGAAAATGAATAGTTCATGTAATAATTGGAGAATTTTGGAATTTACTGTCCAATTACTTTTGTTCTCTCTCGTTCTGTTTTACCGTTTATTTTCTTTCTTTCTTTACTTAATTATTTTTTTCTATAGCACTTTTTTTTTCTTTTCTTGTAGCGCAAGGAGCTGGTTAAAGTTTCTTTGATTCGGCCTACAGCTTACAAGTTTTATGCAGAGTTATAATCATCAGAAGATTTTTCATCATCATCATCAGGTTGGTTGTCGGCAAGTTGGAATATGAGGAATTGTTTGGAACAGCGTAAGAAGAATGAAATATACATTTTGCATTTTAAAATAGAAATTTATTAAACGGAGAGACTAACATAAGTTGTAGGAGTTAATGTGCAATTAAAAACATTTAGAGGTTAAGGGTAGAGTTCGTACAAAATGTTCCGAGTAGTAATTGTTGTAATAGATAAGGAGAAAGAGAAAGAGATCGCTTGAAGTTCAAAGTTACATTTTAAATGTTTGTCTCACGGGTCCCAATGACTCTCTGGCTGATTGACGGTGATGAAGTCCTTTTATTGTACTCTAGATATTTTTGCACTTACAAGCGAAGTTCTTTTGGTCTTGCAAGTTGCTCTTATTCATCAAAAATCATTTTAACACCTACCTGCGAAATCTGGTTTCGACTTTTTCGTTAAGCACATGGGCAATCCTTTTTCTATTTGGCAAAACCAGGATTTCACACATCGTTGTGAATTTCTGTAAAAGTGAAGAAGGTTGATTTTAATTAATTGCTTATCCGCTACATTCTCTTGACCTGTTTTCTTTCCCAGCCCTTTTAATTATCTCATTCACTTGATTCAGTTTCTCTTTTTTTTTTTTTTCGCATCATCTTTCTCTTCGGGTTACTTTTTTCTCATTCTCTTTCTTTGTTTGTCTTCTTTTTTTTTTTTTACCTCAGTGTGTCTTTTTGTCTGTTATTTTAATTCATTTTTCTTTTAGCTTCCTTTTTTCTTTTACCTTGTTTTACTTTTTGTCACTCTTTTCGTCTTTCTTTCATTCTTTCTTTCTTTTCTTTCTTTTTTCTTTGTTCTTTCTTTTTTCGTCAGTGTGTTTTCTTTCCTGTTATTTTAATTCATTTGATTCATTTTACATCTGGTTTCTTTCTTTCTTTGTTGTTCTTTCTTTTTCGTCAGTGTGTCTTGTTTCCTAATTTTTAATTCATTTGATTCATTTGTCTTTTTGCTTCCTTTTTTCTTTCGACTTGTTTTTATTTTTTTCACTCTTTTTTTCTTCTTTCTTTCTTTCTTTTTCTTTCTTTCTTTTTTCTTTGTTCTTTCTTTTTTCCTCAGTGTGTCTTCTTTCCTGTTATTTTAATTCATTTGATTCTTTTTTCATTTGGCTTCCTTTTTCCTTTTACCTTGTTTTACTTTTGTGTCACTCTTTTCTTTCTTTCTTTCTTTCTTTCTTTCTTTCTCACATCTCTTATTTCGTTAGATCAGAATTATTTATTGCATTCTATTACATATTTCTTTTTTCCTTAATTCTTTTTTCTTTCTTTCTTTATTTTCAATTGTACATATTCGATCAATACATTTCGATATTTTTCTTCACCTCTCATCATTCACTTCCGCACTACTTTCTTTTTTATCCACTTCTTTTTCATTTTATCTTTTTTTTCTTCTTACCCTTCTCATTTTTCTTTCCTTCGTTCTACTTTTTGATTACATCTTTTATTTTCTTTTTCTTCTCTCTTTCTCTTAACGTTGTTTCTTTCATTCTTTAGTTCTTCATACTTCACTTCATTATGACTTTCGTTAACTTTTCCTTCTATTCTTTCTCTCCCTCTGTCTGCTTTCCTTCTTTTTATCATTCCTTGCTTTTTTCTTCTTTGTTTTCTTTCTTTACTTCTAGATTTATTCTTTCATTAAATTAAGCTCTCGTTCTTGTCTCCCCCTCATTCTTCCTGTCTTTCTTTTTTTTATTCTTCTTTCTTTTCTTTCTAATCTATCTAATCTCTTTACTTCGTCTTCCTTTTCTCAACTTGACTTCATTATTTTCTTTCTTACCCCTTATTCTTTCTTTCATTCTCTCTATTTTTCTTTCTTTTTTTCTTCCTTCTTTTTTCTAATCTATCTAATTTCTCTTTCTTTATTTCTTTCCATTTTTATACTTTTCAACAATACAATTTCTCTTTTATTTTCATTTTCATCGCTTACTTCAGCTTTTATTTCTTCTTTTCCCACTTTCTTATTCGTTTTATTTTCTTTCTTTCTTCATTTCTTTCTGATTATTTCTTTTTATTCGTTCTTCTTTCTTCTTCTTTTCTCCTTTCAGATTATCATTAATCTTTTCCCGATTTTTACTTTTACGATAAACATCTGATCGCCACTTTCTTTCTTCTCTCTCCTTATTCTTTCTTTTCGTCTTACTTTACAATCTTAACTTCATCGCCTCTCTCTTCCTTTACTTCAATTTTTCATTTTCTCTTTAATCTTATTATTTTTTGTTTATTTTCGTATTAAATCTCCTCTTCTTTTTCACCACCCTGCAAAATAAACCGCCTATTTTCCCCGACTCAAACCGAATTTTTATATATATAAAGTCCTATTTAAATGTACAGTAATTTTTAGCAACACAGTTTTCCGTTAAATTTGTTACTATAATTCACACCCCTGAAGATGATCTCGGAAAGAGGTTGAAAGTACGTGGGTACCTTAAGAATTGTATGAAAATAACATCTGTCAAAATTACAGCTCATTTCTGGCATCTTTTGATTGTAATACGCGAAAGATTATCCATGAGTATAAACGGATATAATTAAAATAAGCAAACATTGTTTGCAATTTATTTAATCTGAATGGTTAACAAGAAATTTTGTTGCCTAAATACACAAAAGTCCTATTTGCATACATCAATATGACATCAAATTTGATTTCATCAATGGATGCAATTTTATTACTTTTCATTTTTCTTCTTGCATCTTAAGCAATTCCTTCTTTTTTTCTTCTATTTTTTGTCATTTCAATACAAATCACGAAGTGGATCTGTATTTCTCCGACTCATACTTTTTTGTTCTTCCATATTAATTTTTGTTTTCTATCAAATAAGGCTAACCTACAAAAGACGAAAATTCAGATTTCGCCAGTGTTCTTCTCTTTTAGATTGAATTTATATAGACCAATAGCCAAATAATTGCCAAAAATGTAAATAAATCTCTTTTGTTTCTACACTTTATATCAATACATAACGCAAGTAATAAATAAAAAAAAGCATTAAATCAATCAATAAATTATTATTTTTTTATGTATATTATTTTTATTTATGCTGATTATGTGTAGTAACCGAGTAAAGTGGTGTGGCAATAATTTGAAGTCAACAGGGGGCGCTGATCGTGGTACTGATGTAAAAAACAAAGCTAAGTAATATACAAGTAAAAATAGTCTATAAAAAGTAGAGATGCAGAAATTATAGAGTTTAGAGAGAACAGAGAAGAGTTCAGAAGTACATTTATTCTGGACAATGACAAAATTCCGTGGCCTCTTTTCGACTTAGGAAGGGGGCAAGATTTAAAATTATCTTAGGGACCAGATAGAGGGGGGTTATATAAGCATCCCTAAGTCGAGCCTCAATTTTAAGAACCAAGTCGGGTGCGGATACATCAGACGAAGCAAATGTGGAGTTGGACGAATATCTGCGAGTTAAGCACTCGGCCTTGTCTGCAGGGGCTGTGAGGAAGGATAAACACGTTTTCCCAGGGGACGTTGCATAGGAAATCGCGGAACGAATCTCAGTCTGCTCTTCGGTAGCAGAAAGAAGTTCTGCTGATAGGTGCTTAGTTGGAGTGGAGGGGGAGAGAAATATTAATGGAAATGACTGCATCATCAGAGATTTCAAGAGGGCAGGCTCCAAGGCTTGGCAAGAGTCAGCCGCAGAGGTGAAGCAGAGATCTAGCAGAAAACGGTAAGATACTAGGGAAGAGCAAGGGGAAGTCCACAAGATTGAAGTCCACAAGATTAAGAGATTGAGCAATTGCAAATTCATGGCATGAATGCCAGCAGGAACGGTGACGGAGTTTTTCAGCCACTTGGCATGGTGGGCATTAAAATCACCGAACACAAATATGTTAGTGAAATGGTGGGAGGAAGTAGCCTTATCTATATTTACAGAGATGCTGTCTAGGAGGGAACGGTCGGGAGAGGAAATGGAACGGTACAGAAAGAAAAGATACACAATAGATTTTAGTAGCGAAAGACAGTGATACATGTATGAGTGGTCAGGAGATTCGAGAGAATTACCCTAGCTGAGAGGTGTTCACTGTCTTATAACCCATCCATGCATGCGGACAGTGGAGCCCCTTCATAAGAGGGAAAGTTAGCCAGGAATTGAGAAGTCGGAGGATGGGACTGAAGGGTTAAGATTAGTTTGGTTAAGCATAAGGGTGTCAGGAGACTTTTCATGGAGGAATGATTCCACGCTGCAGAAGTTGTTATGCATGGTACGTACATTCATAAAGGAAAGTGTGGTTTAGGTGACTTTTGTCTATATTTCTGAGATGCGAGAGCATTTACAGTAATTACATATTTCGGACCATTGTCCTCATCTTTGTTGCCATTTATCCGAGGTTTAATAATAAATCATTCTATTTGTCTATATTTCTGAGATGAGGTAGTATTTAGAGTATTTACATTTTTCGGATTATTGTCCTCATCTTGGTTGCCATTTGTACGACGTTTAATAATAAATCATTCTATTTGTCTATATTTCTGAGATGAGGTAGTATTTACGTTATTTATATAGTTCGGACTATTGTCCTCATCTTTGTTGCCATTTGTACGATGTTTAATAATAGATCATTCTATTTGTCTATATTTCTGAGATGAGGTAGTATTTACATTATTTACATTATTCGAACTATTGTCCTCATCTTGGTTGCCATTTGTACGACGTTTAATAATAAATCATTCTATTTGTCTATATTTCTGAGATGAGGTAGTATTTACAGTATTTACATCATTCGGACTATTTTCCTCATCTTTATTGCCATTTGTACGACGTTTAATAATAGATCATTCTATTTGTCTATATTTCTGAGATGAGGTAGTATTTACAGCATTTACATTATTCGGACTATTGTCCCCATCTTGGTTGCCATTTGTACGTTCAATTAAAAAAGTGAGGCGTGTGAATCGGGTGAAATTTGGTTTGATACGTAGCATGTAAGGCGTCCTCTGAAAGAGGCGATAATTTCTTCAATAAAGGTAATCTATTTGTGACAAAAAACCACAGTTCTGTACCGAGCATTGCAATTCCTACCATTCTACATTTTTCGTCACTTGTGTAGATTATATGAGGTTATTTTGATTAGAAACAACAAGGTATGCAGTTTTTCATTTTCTGAATTTTTTTGTTTTAGAGATTTATGAAAGAAATATGGAGATTAATAATTTTTCGTTTAGAGAATTTCTTCGGCTTATAATTATTGTGCATCTGGTTGAAGCAAGATATGTCGATGTTTTTTGTAATGTTTTTAATACTGGTGCCGTGTATTTTTTTAAGAATAAATTTATTTGTTTATCAATGATGCAGTTGGGAAAATTATTGCTCTATTAATGTTGCTCTATGTGTTTTAGTTTGCTCAAAATCATTCTTTGGGAGAAGGAATGTTAGTGTGATGTATTTATCTTCAATGCTTCTCCGCCACGTCTGTCTTGGGCGACCCACTTTACGCTTTCCTTGAGGGTTCCAGTCAAGGGCCTGTCTGGTGATGTTGGATGTAGGCTTCATTGAAGCTGAGACGAGGGCTGCTGGGATGACATAGGCCGAGCTGAAGAGGACCAACCAGAATCGAGTGCGTTGGAGGAGTGTCGTCGCAGTCCTATGTTCCCCAAGGTATCAACTGGCATAAGGAAGGAAGGCATTTATCTTTCCGAGGATTGGTTATTATAGTTTAGAAGACAAGTATTCTTACTGGTGGATTTTTTTATACTAGTAAATTTTAAATTATTGATTTTTAGTTCTACATTACCATCAATGATTGGGATTTAGTTATTGTCTATGAGTTCATAAATAATTTTAGAGCTGAGTTATTTTCAAATTATAATTTCGTCCCTATTTTTATTAAAACAAAATAGTTAACTGGTGGATTGGGGTAAGAAATGGCTCGTAAATTTCAATTCTTCCAAAACGAAGCTGCTGTTAATTTACCACCATAGACAACCACACCTCCATCCCATTAGCATGGAACAGGCTTGTCTCCCAGAGAGTAAAACACTACGCCTGCTTGGCCTAACCCTCTCAGCGGACCTTAAGGTGAATGACTACGTCGAATCCATTACTAAATCCGCTGCTATGAAAGTCGGCTCTCTCTGCAGGGCCCGGAAGTTCTTTCCGCCTGAATCCATCCAGCACATATATAAATCTACCATCCGCCCGTGTATTGAATACTGCTGCAACATCTGGTCGGGTGCCCCTGGTATTCTCCTCGGGGTCCTTGACAAAATACAACGGAGAATCTGTAACGTGATCGATACCGACTTGGCTGATCACCTGCATTCACTCTCTCACCGGCGTGACGTGGCTTCCCTGTGCCTCTTCTATAAATACTTTCACGGCTTCTGCTCCGATGAACTTAGATCACTGGTGCTCCCTAGGTATGAATTTTCACGAGATACTAGATTAGCAACTAGGTCCCACCCTTTTACATTGAAACCGATGAAATGTAACCACAATTTCTACTCCAACAGTTTCTTTTCTTGCACTTTCTGCCTGCAGAATTCCCTTCCGCATACTTGCTTCCCCGACGGCTACAACCTCCAGAAGTTTAAATTTAAGGTCAATAGACAACTCCTAACACACTAACTCGCACCCATTCTCTAAAACACTTTTCCTATGTACCTCCTTACTCGTCTATCACCCTCCTTCTGGCATTTCCTATATCTAATCGCTCTTTGAAACCCCCTGCGCTATAGTGGCAGTGGAATGCCTTGCTTGGGGTGATACGATTAAAAAATACCTTGTATAGATTTCTTGCTAATCAGTTGTTTTAAACACGTTGTTTTCGAAATAGGGCATGACAATGTTAGAGAAAATAGGACGTGGGCTTCTCATACTGACACTTAGTTTGGTTGGAGGTGTTATCATTATGGTCATAAAATAGGGTTTTTACGGTAAAGGCGATGAGTAGTTTCCATAGAGTTGCTGCTTGTATTTTTAAGAGGGTTTGATAGGTGTTTGTAGACAAAATCGCTAATTATATTCATTTGTTCTTCAACTGTGACGTTGGTAAATTGTTTTTCTTCATCCAGTAAATCTAGAGTATTGTCGTTGGAATTAGTTGCTTTTAATATACGAAGGAGTTCATTTATTGAGGCAAGGCAGTAATTGTTATGTATTAGGGAGAGATTATGAGATTGAGATTATGAGATTTATTTGATATACAGGTGTAGGTATTTGTGATATAATAGGATGAAATAGTAAACTTAATTTATGGGATTTGACACGACCGTAAATATATTCTGGTTGGTAATTACTGACGATTTTCTAGATTTTTAAGCATCAAAACTGAGTACTGTACGCTGAGATTAGTTTATTTTAATGAATCTTTGGGATTTTCCGAAATTTATTAACGTCTAGTATTTGTCTATATTTCTGCGATGATGTAGTATTTACAGTATTTACATTATTCGGACTATAGTCCTCATCTTTATTGCCATTTGTACGACGTTTTGGCCGCTGTACGCTCCAACCCTCTTCAGGTTCTAGGAATCTCGAACTTTATTACAATCACTGGGGTATATGAACTCCATTCCTTGCCTAAAGCCTCGATTAGAAGTCATGAGTTATCTCCCTTCAGCCCTGCAAGCCACTTGTTCTCCATTGCTCTTTAAGGGCAGGTGGTCCAGTGGATATGAACGTTGGTTGGTTCTTGACTTGACTCTTATAGTTGTGAGTTCAGTACCCCATTGATTGTAATAAAGGTTTCGATTCGAGACTCCTAGCACCTGAAGAGAGCCGGAGCGTACAAAGGCCGAAACATCGTACAAATGGCAACAAAGATGAGGACTAGTCAGAATAATGTAAATACTGTTATTATCTTCTGTTGTCATCTCGGAGGGATTGTAATTTTTTGTTGTAATCTAGTCGGTTGAGAACTACATAGCTATTGGTTTTATTATCACGTCTGATGTTGACTTTTGCGTAAGTTTTTTTGCATTTGATTATGGTTGATGTGCGAGAATATTATTGTGTTTGATGCAGGCTTTTCAACCTTCCCCAACCTGCGAATCCAATCAGAGGTTTTGAGACAGGGTAAAGTTTATTGTCATACCCAGGTCCCAAAAGCCACCCGTAACCAAGTAATATAAAAAATTAATACAGATCATGTGTTGCATGTTATTCAAAGATTCCGGTCCTGTATTGAAGTCATCATTGTGTACACATTACCGGCCATAATTATTAGGCTACCCCGATATTTTAAAACAAAATGACGTATTTCATACTATTTGTTTTTAGTATTTATTGACAAGTGAATAATTGTAAATGAAAATAAAATGGTTCTTTTGTTAATACTGCACAATAACATGTGCATCAAATGAATTTATAAATAATTAATAATTACCTTTATTGCAGTTTCATTAATGAAAGAATGAAGAAAGTTTAATGTGATCCGGACGAGTTCATCTTTGCTTCCCTGTTTTGTAAAATGTTGCAAAAACTTTGCAAAGTAATAATAACAAAAGAACCATTCTATTTTTATTTAGAATTATACACTTGGCAATAAATACTAAAAAATAGTATGGAAGTTTATATAGAGGAAGTTTACATAAAAAAAGGTGGGGTAAATTAAGGAAACATTTTTAAGAAAAGTAGTGTGGTGTGGTGTGGCCTAATAATTATGGGCGGTAGTGTGTGTATATATATATATATATATATATATAGAAAGAGAGAGAGAGAGATAGAGAGAGAGAGAGAGAAAATCTACAGGGTGCGATGGATAAATTGTCGCTATTTGCCTTGTAAAATTTTACAAAGTAATAATAACAAAAAAAAACATTCTATTTTCATTTAGAATTGCCCACTTGGCAATAAATACTAAAATAGTATGAAATATATCATTTTTTAATAAACTATATATATATATATATATATATATATATAGGGTGCTATGGGTAAATTGTCGCTATTTGCGATGTAAAATTTTGCAAAGTAATAATAACAAAAGAACCATTCTATTTCCATTTAGAATTATCCACTTGGCAATAAAATAAAGATTAAAAAAAACACACGAAACAAAGTAATGTTAAATAATAATACAGACCATGAATTGCGTGTTATTCAAAAATTCCAGCCTTGCATTGAAGTCGTCATTGTGACTGAAGTCGGCAACATCGAATATAATCAAACAATTACTACATCTTTGTACCAGGTTTTGTATCAATAAATTTAGCTGTTTCAACAATTTTGCTGTTTTTTTATGGAATTCCAAATGTTCTGAAATACCTGACACACCCAGAATATATTTACAAGTCTAAAAATATTTATAAAAGATAAAGGGGGTAAAGAACAAATTTATTCCTATTATATCGAAAACTACAAAGAAAAACGAAGCTGACTGTAGATCGCCACTACTTCAAATTCAGCCGAGGGAAAACATTACATCTTGCCCATATATGAACGTTTGTTGGCGTAATCTGGGGAATATGATGGTTATCAAACTTGTGGAATGTCGTGATTGCTCAAAACTGTTGGACAAGTCCTTTTCACTGATAAGACCACTGTGTTGTAGTGAGGCAAAATCACACTACACACTTTCCTTCAAAACATTGCTATAAACAATGGAAGAGAATGAGATGTTTATGACTAGGTGCTATGCGCGGCAGCGTTCAAGGTAATTCTATGCTAGGTGCCTTCACTCTCCGTGATTTTACCAGCAAATCCGATACCTTTTTGATCAGACCTATAGGGGTGTCTTTGTGAAAAGCCTAGCAGTTTAGGTAAGAATATTTATATGCACCTATACGATGGAAAAAAAATGAAATGAAGTAAAAATGCTCAAAAATCACTAAAAAACGAACCCCCTTTTATAAAAATATAGAAAGTATAATTAGAAAAACAAATGCCGATGTTGAGGCTTTTTTCTTCTTTTCCGTTGACTGGCTTGTAAAAATTTCACGTGTGGAGTCAGTCAAGAACATAAAAATCATGATCAGTCAATTAAGTGCCATACGTGATACACGCTTTAGGCGATCATGTCTCGAAAGATACATGACTGACTGGGCAGAAGATTATCCCGCAGTAGGTTGTTATTGCTCTCTGCGGTAGAATGGTTGCCGACCATGGCTAAAGAACCCCATCTATCCTGTTATCTCCCTCATAGCTAGAGGAAGAAGAGATGGATTATATTATTAAGGAATAATTATTGGGGCATCAGTTTATGACTTCGTAACATTAAAAATCCGATTCCCCACTTTATTCCAAGTAAAACCTTAATCATGTTTTCAACTACAGTCAGTTAGTTATGTACCATACGTGATACACGCTTCGGGCGATCATGTCTGAAAGGAGACATGACTGACTTGGCAGAAGATTATCCCGAAGTATTCCATTGCTTTCTGCGGTAGACTGGTTGCCAGCCAAGGCTATAAAAAACCAATCTGTCCTGTTATTTCATCCATAACTGGAGGAAGAGACAGATTAATACCTTTCCCAAGTGTATTGAGCATAAGTGAATGCAAGGAATTCAACTGGAATTCGAACTCGGCAACACGATTTGTCGTTCTGAATTAATATACACTCCACCACAATGCACATCCTATAACAATCATGATACTGAAAGCAAAATCAATGAAGGCATTAGCAAGCAACTCATATTCTTATACTGTTTTGATGAAATCGAAGCGTTTGATAACATGAGATATCGACTGAGCGTCCGGCGATTATAATAATCATATTCTAGCTTCAAAATCATGGTTCACACTCCACCCACGTCTTTGAACAGGTGAAGAGGCTCATCCCTTGTTTCCTGTTTAGGATGTAGTTTCCGGCTTTCTCTTTTCCAATCTTTTCATTTTTCTTTTTTTTTTTCAATTGGAGTAGATAGTCTAAACTATCGCCCGGTTCAGACGCCACCCCCGTCTATTGAACAGGTGTAGAGGCTCATCCCTAGTTCCCTGTTTAGGATGTGGTTTCCGGCTTTCTCTCTTCTCGTCTTTTCACTCTTACGTAGCCCCCTGCACATCAGTGGCGTTGCCGCCTTGCTCGGGGTGATATGATTTAAAAAAAAAACTAACGAAAGTTCATTTTCTATTTCTGACCGGTTTTCTGTTTACCAAGGAAAAATATCAATACAATTTACCCAATGCCTTCAGTTTCATAGATAGATAGATAGATAGATAGATATGAACATACTGAGATAGATAGATAGATAGATAGATAGATAGATAGATAGATAGATAGATATAAACATACTGAGATAGATAGATAGATAGATAGATAGATAGATAGATATGAACATACTGAGATAGATAGATAGATAGATAGATAGATAGATAGATAGATAGATAGATAGATAGATAGATAGATAGATTTCCATCTGAAGAGAACAGTTTTATAATTCGGAGTTTTCCGGCATTTATTTTATAAAACAGGGCTCAAAACAACATATATCGTAGAACAAAATGTAATTATAACTAAATTTGTTTTTATCTAAAATTAATTTAATTTATACTGTGACTCGAAAATTTCTATGTTTTGAGATTTTACCTCATTATCAGTCAAAGTTGATTTATTGTTGTGGAAATGATTTATATTTGAATGTATAAAACAATACGCTTGTTATTTAAAGACTTGGTGTGGATGCGGGAAGACAGAAAAATATTATATGTGTGTTTAATTTAAGTAAGGTGAATGAAGTTAAATATTTTAATTTGAAAATTTAGGTTATACGTTTCAGGAATATAGTTTTCTTTCCATCTTAATGGAAATGTGTCAGTCAATTACGCCACCGTCTAGACTGCACTTTCCCTTACAGAAAAGCTACAAAGAGAAAACACTCCACCACAATGCACATCCTATAACAATCATGATACTGAAAGCAAAATCAAGGAAGGCATTAGCAAGCAACTCATATTCTTATAGTTTTGATGAATTCGAAGCGTTTGATAACATGAGATATCGACGGAGCGTCCGGCGATCATAATAATCATATTTCAGCTTCAAAATCATGGTTCACACTCTACCCACGTCTCTTGAACAGGTGAAGAGGCTCATCCCTTGTTACCTGTTTAGGATGTGGTTTCCGGCTTTCTCTTTTCCAATCTTTTCACTCTTTTATTTATTTATTTTTTTTTCAATTGGAGTAGATAGATTAAACTATCGCCCGGTCCACACTCCTCCTACGTATATTGAACAGGTTAAGAGACTCATCCCTTGTTCCCTGTTTAGGATGTGGTTTCCGGCTTTCTCTTTTCCAATCTTTTCACTCTTACATAGCCCCCTGCGCATCAGTGGCGTTACCGCCTTGCTTGGGGTGATATGATAAAAAAAAATAACATTAGTCAGCCTGGGAGCATTATTATTTTTATTATTATTAATTTTTATAATACAATTTTATAAATTATTTCCATTTATTACAACCTCTTGAAATGGGTAAACGTGTTATGCGAAAGAGTTTTTTTTAATTTTTGATTTAATCCCTTTTTTAAATTAGAATTTCTCTGCAAGCATGAGATATTTTAAGATAAGAAATGATGATCCTAAATATAAAAAGCGTGATATTAAGAACATTTCGCGGAATCGAGCCTGTGAGCAATGACGAGGTGTTGGAAAGAATAGAAACGAAAAGAAAATTAATACTGAGACAACTGAAGTTCCTGGGACATGCAATGAAGAAGGAGGGCTTGGAGAACCTGATACTAACAGGACAGACAGAGGGAAAAAGAAACAGAGGAAAGCAGCGGATAATATATTTGAAGGACCTGAGCAGGTGGATGACAGAATAACTGTTGCGTGGAGTAACAGGAGCGTGCTAAAAACCACCAGGGATAGGGAGAGGTGGAAGGCCATGATCGACTACGTCTTGAAAGGACAAGACACATAGAAGAAGAAGAAAAATAAGCACGAAGGAGTACTAACACTATAAGCTGGGATTTGAAGTCGATTCATCGATCGTATTAAGATGTAAAGAAAACGTGAGCAATTTATCACAGCTATTGGAACGAGAAATCGTGGAGCCGAGTTCGAATTCCAGTTAAATTCCTTGCATTCATTTACCCGCAAATAACTCTTGGGAAAGGTATTAATCCGTCTCTTCCCTCTAGCTATGGTTAAATAACAGAACAGATTGGAATCTATAGCCTTTGCTGGCAACCAGTCTGCAGCAGAAAGTAATGACAACCTACTGTGGGATAATCTTCTGCCTACTAAGTGATGTCTCTTTCGATACATGATCGCCCAAAAGTGTATTACGTATGGCAATTAACTGACTGAAGCTTTTAAGTGACATTAAATAGAAACAAAGGACACTGTTAACATATAAAGTAAAATGATTTGTAATTTGAATATAAATGGATAGATTTTTAGAGTACCATACGTGATAAACGCTTTGGGTGATCATGTCTCAGCAAAGTTATCTGTGTCCTTCGTTTTGTCACAGTAAAAAAGTTAAATTTCGCATTTGGATTTTGAAGAGAGTTCAGAATCTCTACTTAGTTATGTGCCATACGTGATACACGTTTTTTGGCAATCATGTCTCGAAAGACACATGACTGACTGGGCAGAAGCTTATCCTGCAGTAGGTTGCCATTGATTTCTACGGTAGACTGGTTGCCAGTCAAGGCTATAGCACCCAATCTGTTCAATTATTTAACTCATAACTGGAAGAAAAAAAGCATTAATACTTTTCCTAAGGGTATTTTTGTGTAAGTGAATGCTAGTAATTCAACCCCCGATTTGTCGTTCCGAATATCCACTGCACCACAACGCACATCCTATGATTTGCGTTTCTGTTTGGCTGCTCAGGCAAACGCAATCAATTCTTCTGAATAGCAGACACTTTTCTCAGTATGAAGTCTGACAAGAAATCTACCTAAACAAAGAGGCTTTTTTAGACAACAGAGAATCGGTACCAGTGAAGAATGTCGAAAATATAATGAACTGAACATGCGTGTAAAGAGGAAATTTTAAGAAAATGGGAACAAAAAAGGACGTACAGTAGCGGCCATAATAAAAGGAACAGAAACAACAAAGACATAAATATGTGTATTACTTAAAACTCATGCATGATTAGCAATGGAATTTTTACTTAATAAAGATTAGGTGTAATGCATAAATATTATACAAAGTTACCAAAATTTACATCATAGATTTTTTTAAATAAAGATTAAATGGAACAAAGAAAATAAGCTACTGGACAAAAGTTAAGGATCGATGTTATTTATGTCTTTGTTGCGTCCGTTCCTTATACTATGGCCGCTAATGTATATTTAGAAGTCGAATGCTTCAGTCGATGTTTCTAGTTCTTCAATGTGCCCTGTCCCTTCAGGACGTAGGCGATCATGGTTTTCCACGTCTCCCTACCCCTGGTGTCTCTTAGCACGCCTTCTCCTGTTAGACCATGCAATTCTCGTTCCATCATCCACCTGATTAGGTCCTTCAAATATGTTATCCGTTGCTTCCCCCGAGAAAAGAAGCTTTTACAGAAATTGTCTCTTACAAGACGGGAAGAAGAAAAGAAAACAAAAAGCAAACTCGATAAATAGTTTGTAGAAATTGATAGAAGAATATGGAATACGAGGAATAAGGAAATCCTCAAAAATATTAAGATCTAGAAATAATAAGACGTTAAGGAGAGCCATAATCGACCACAGCACATTATTTTGCTTAATTTCTTGAATGCTAATAGAAAGCTAGAAAGAAGACTTTCTAGTTTTAAATAAATATATTTTTATAATTTAAGAGAGCAAAAGGTGAGGCGTGAAGCAAGGAAGACGAGGAAAGTAGAGAATAGATGAGATCTGAAGATCAGCAATATGAAAATAACCAAGAAGAAAATGAGAATGAATGTGCAATGCATTGTTCGCGAACTGGTGAATAATTGAATAACAGGCTAAAACAATGCGATCGTAGTGTTTCGTCATCGCGTGTTCAATTACATTAACTCGGTTCCTGTGAGCTAAAGTCATACAATAAATAGTGGATTAGAACTGAGATATTTTGACTCCCAAACCGGCAACGGAAGATGGGTAATGTGGCGGTGGAATCGGAAAGAGATAAAACAGGTCAAATAAATAGTAGATAGGATATGTTTCATGTAGCAAACAGCGAGGCCGGAAGAGAATTTTCTTGCACAGTTAAATAATTGGTTAGTATCACAGTGATGGCGGCATTGTTATTTGTAAAACTGAATGAGAAATATTGTTTTTCAATGTGTTAGTTCAGGTAGCAGTATATTAGTATCTTATATTTAAATCTTGTGTTAAATGAGTAGTATTTATAGACTCTTCCAGAGTTAGAATTTTTTAGTAAATAAAGTTTATAGTATTCTGTGTCCAGGGTATTTTTTACGGTGATACATTGTAATATTTGTCATTTAAATTTTCCTTGTGATCTTCTTATTTAGATCCAAAAGTTCCATGTCAACGAAAAATGCCAATCACAAAGTATATAAATGTGCACTACCGGCCATAATTATTAGGCCACCCCAGTGTTTAAAAGAAATGAAGTATTTTTTGCCAATTGAATAATTGTAAATGAAAATAAGATGATCCTTTTGTTAATACTGCTCAATAACACGTGCATCAAATGAATTTATAGATATCTTATAATTACCTATATTGCAGTTTCATCAATGAAGAACATTTAGGGTAACTCGGACGAGTTCATCTTTGCTTCTATGCCTTGTAAAATATTGCAAAGTAATAATAACAAAAGAACCATTCTATTTTCATTTGACATTAAATACTAAAAATAGTATGAAATCCATCATTTAAAAAAAACTAGGCTGGCCTAATAATTATGGCCGGTAGTGTATATATATATATATATATATATATATATATATATATATACAATGTGTGTGTGTATATATATATTGTTATTAATGAAACTTGGTTATAGACAACCGACAATTTGAAATGATTTGTTTGAACATTATTTTTGATCGATACTCATATTTAAGTAGATATTCTGTTTTTTAATTAAACAGTATTATATATTTATATCTACTGGCCTGATTATTTACGATAAAATTTCATTACGAAAATGTGCGCCATTCAGCAGGATTCGAACCGGCGACCCCTATCCACATAGAGGGAAATTATCATTTGATCTGGTAACGTCTTAGAACGCTCGATCAGGAATAGCCTCCAGTCCAAACGAGGTTTTAATCAAGCCTATATAACACAATTTTCGATTCATCGCAACAACCATATCTGCTTTGAAATGTATCGTAATGTCAACAAATGTAAACATGTTACGGAAATTAACAAAGATTAACGAAACCTGGTTATAAACAACCGACAATTTGAAATGATCAGCTCTGAAAGACCTTTCTGATGACAGGAATCGATTACTTTCGAGACGGAAGCCTCAGAAAGAAGCAACTGGAGAAAACAAGAGGAGAGCAGTCCACAAAATAACATCTTTTGAATGCACCAGAAGACAAATAATAAAGAAGAGAAGAGATCAAAGAAAGATCCAAAGCTCTCCATTCCCTGAACCCGCCTAACGTTCCATGTGATGGCTTCGATCGTCTATTCAGATCCAGCGTAGGATTCATTAGGACGATTCTGAAATGCCCCTTACATGGTATTATTAGCACCCTTCTGAAGATTCATGTATCTCTCGCCTCAACTCACCTCTTTGTTTTTGAGGCTACCGTTGACCATTCTCTGCCATTTAGAAAGAATTCAATTATATTTTCATGTACCTTAATTATTTAATTTACTTTTAATTAATTCATCTCAGGAAAGGCGATTATGCTATTAAAACACAAGAGTTTAGTTGGTGTGGAAGAGAATAAGATAACATAAGAAGGGATCTGAAATTCAATTCTAAACCGAAAACAAGGGATAAGCCTCTACTTCTGTTCAATGAAATTTAACAAACAAAATAGCAAGCCTAAACCAGCTAGTCGTAAATCGCCCAAACCTATCTGCGTTACCTTCACAAATATACGAGGTATTCGCACTAACTTTAATAGTGTAGAGTCTTTCCTTCTAACTAACTCACCCGATATCTTAGCTATATGTGAGACTAACCTTGACCCTTCTATCCCCTCTTCAGAGCTGTTCGTTCCTGGTTACCTTCCTCTCTTCAGGAAGGACTCCAATGTCCATATGCATGGGCTTGGTGTATATGTCAGCGAACAACTCCCCCTAGCCAGGGTCACATCTCTTGAATCCCTTGATCATTCCTTCATGTGCTTCCGTCTCTCACTTCTAAGCTCGGTTAGCTATCTCTTCTTCCTCTACCGCTCCCCCTCCTCCTCTGACTGTACGTTACTTGATTGCATCTCGACTAACATCGACAGGGCCATTTCTTCTCACCCATCTGCCCATATATTTGTGTTTGGCGATTTTAACGCCCACCACACCAAGAGGCTTGAAAACTCAGCCACCGACCTTGCTGGGATCCGCACCATGCACTTTTCAATAGCCCAAGCTCTAACGCAAGTGGTGGACTTCCCCACGCGTTTCTCTAAAAACCCTAACGGAAGGGACTCTTTACTCGACCTTTGTTTTACCTCCATCCCAGACTCCTGCACTACCAGGCAACTCTGCCCCCTTGGAAACTCTGACCACGCCGTAGTCTCCGTAAACATATCAATCCGCACTAACTCTACCCAAGAAAACCAGACCAGCAGAATATCATACTGCTACCAAAGAGCCGACTGGGACTCGTTCAGGGACTTCCTCTGCGACGTCCCCTGGAACAACGTCTTTGATCTTCCTGTCGAAGACTGTGCCTCCGAAGTCTCCTCTTGAGTTAAGGCTGGCATCGATGCTTTTATCCCTGCCAGAAAATTCCAACTAAAACCTAATTCGTCCCCCTGGTTCTCACCCGCTTGCTCGGCCGCTATTGCCCACCGGAACCATTTCTTCCGGCTCTATCGAAGCTGCTCGTCGAACAAAACAGGCGCCTTTTCACCTCAGCACGGAACAAGTGTAAAAAAGTACTGAACGAAGCCAAGAGGGCGTTTGCTACCAGAATTAGGCAACGCATAGCATCCTCTAAGTTTGGCTCCAAAGATTACTGGCGTCTCTGCAAAAGCGTGCTCAGCAGGAACAAGACTTCAATACCCCCACTAATCAATGAATTTGAAGTTCTCAC
This sequence comes from Ascarosepion bandense, assembly GCA_037127315.1. Classification (NCBI taxonomy): domain Eukaryota; kingdom Metazoa; phylum Mollusca; class Cephalopoda; order Sepiida; family Sepiidae; genus Ascarosepion; species Ascarosepion bandense. The sequence continues at coordinate 2,388,256 of JBBBDQ010000348.1, forward strand.
CTCCCCAGCCGACAAGGCTGAATGCTTTGCCCGTAAATTCTCAACCAATTCGACACTGGACTCGTTAGGATTACCTACACCAGACTTCCCACCCAGAACTAAGGCTCAACTAAATAACGTCCTCATCTCACCCTCGCTGGTCGCCAAGATAATTGCGCAACTTGACCCACACAAAGCGAGCGGCGGTGACGGAATCCCAGTCATAGTACCGAAGAAATGTGCCCCAGAACTCTCCTCTGTCCTCTCTAAACTCTATAACCTCTGCCTATCTGCTTCCTGCTTTCCTGCCTGTTGGAAGTCCTCCTGCGTAGTACCTATATTTAAGAATTCTGGCGAACCCTCAGACCCCGCCAATTACCGTCCTATTAGTCTCCTTCCAATCTTTGGCAAAGTTTTCGAAGCCATTATCAACGCCGAGGTGATTCAGCACCTTATGACCAACGGGCTTCTCTCTGACAAACAGTATGGGTTTCGCTTCACCAGGTCTACTGCTGATATGCTAACGACCATTACCGAGTACATATACCAGGCACTCGACAAGAATGGTGAAGCCCGAACCGTTGCCTTGGATATCTCCAAAGCATTCGACAGGGTCTGGCATGCTGGCCTCTTGTGCAAACTGCGGAGCTATGGGATAACTGGACATCTGTTTGACCTCATCCAGTCCTTCCTCTCTAACCGCACACTAAAGGTGGTATTAAATGGGCATGCCTCCCAAAACTACCAGACGAACGCGGGCGTCCCTCAAGGTTCTATCCTAGGTCCCACGCTATTTCTGATGTACATTAATGATCTCCCCGACACCATTAGATCCCAAGTTGGCATGTATGCCAACGACACAACAATCTACTCCCGCATCGATCAGAAACCAGGTCTGGACGACAAAGTGAACCTCGCTGCCGCACTGGAAAGGGACCTCCAATCCGTAGTGACCTGGGGTAGGAAATGGTTGGTAAATTTCAATGCCTCCAAAACAAAGCTGTTATCAACTAACCACCATAGACAATCGCATCTACCTCCCATTAGCATGGGACAGGCTAGCCTCCCAGAGAGTAAAATACTACGCCTCCTTGGCCTTACACTCTCGGCGGACCTCAAATGGAATGACTATATTGAATCCATTGCCAAATCTGCTGCTATGAAAGTCGGCTCCCTGTGCAGGACCCGGAAATTTTTCCCACCTGAAACTATTCTGCACATATACAAATCTACCATCCGCCCGTGTATTGAATATTGCTGCCATATCTGGTCGGGTGCCCCTGCTGCTCTCCTTGGGCTTCTTGACAAAATACAAAGGAGGATCTGTAACGTGGTTGATACTGACTTGGTAGACCGGCTGCAGCCGCTCTCACACCGGCGTGATGTAGCTTCCCTGTGCCTCTTCTACAAGTACTTTCATGGCTTCTGCTCCGATGAGCTTAGATCACTGGTGCCGCCCAAGCACGAATTTACACGAGATACTATATTAGCAACTAGGTCCCACCCTTTTACAGTTAAACAAATAAGATGTAACCGTAAATTCTACTCCAACAGCTTCTTTTCTCGCGCTTCCCGCCTGTGGAACTCCCTTCCACAAGTCTGCTTTCCCGACAGTTACAATCTCCAGGTGTTTAAATGTAGGGCTCAATAGACACCTCCTATCACACTAACTCCCAACTACTCTCACAACACTCTCATCTACCCAACCCTCATTCTCGGTATCCTCACCCGCCTATCACCCACCCTCTGTTATTTCCTATATTTAACCAGCCTTTCTCCACTCTACGTAGCCCCCTGCACAGTAGTGGCAGTGACATGCCTTGCTCGGGGTGAAACGCTTATAAAAAAAAAAAGAAAAAAAAAAGAGAAGTGCGAATCGGACGAGAGGCGAACCTGCCGTCCGGTTCATTCTGCTTAGTAGTCTTGGTTATGACAGTACACTGCACCCGGCAGCAAGGCCTCTGATTGAGTGGTTGTGAGGAGCATGGAACCATCTCTTAATTGCTGTTGTTCCCAGGTTCACCCTGTCCCGGAGAGGTAGCACCAGTTATGGTCTAAGCTATGGGCAAACAGTTAACCTCAAACTGGGATGAAAACACTATGAAAAAATAAAAATGGGCTTTTATAGAAATATATACACTTTTGAAGAAAAAATATTACCAACAATATATTTTGAAGGAAAAGATTATTACCTGCAATACTTTTTTAAATACAAAAGTAGATAACATCTTCAGTTTTCTAAAATAAAAAAAAAATTAAATCTTAAATTTTCAACAAAATTTGACTAAAGTAAGCTTATCACTATAACGGTACAAAAAGATTCCTGAAAACCCCTAATTTTTTGGCATTAAATGACCCACAGAGATTAATATGCCGTTAAACAGAATTCAAGCTCAAACTCATGTTGCTTAGTCATATTTTAATATACCAGTGATACTTAAGATTTCGGCATCACATTTTCCGTGAATAGGAAAAATGTTCTCATCTTCTTCTTGAATTGATGTCTTCCATTACATGTAAACATTTTATTTACACGTGGCTGGAAAATGGCAAACAGTAATGAAAAAAGATGTTCTCCTAAAATATTTCAGTTTGATTAAACAAGCACATGAAGGAAGCCATCCTGCACATATATAAATCTACCATCCACCCGTGTATTAAATACTGCTGTCACATCTGGTCGGGTGCCCCTGCTATTCACCTCGGGGTTCTTGACAAAATCCAACAGAGAATCTGTAATGTGATCGATACCTACTTGTCAGCTCGGCTGCAGTCGGTCTATCACTGGCCTGACGTGGCTTCTCTGTGCCTCTTCTACAGAACATTTTACGGCTTATGCTCCAATTAACTTAGCTCACTGGTGGCCCCTATGTATAAATTTACACGAGCTACTAGACTGCAGTCGCTCTATCACTGGCGTGACGTGGCTTCTCTGTGCCTCTTCTATAGAACATTTTACAGCTTATGCTCCAATGAACTTAGCTCACTGGTGGCCCCTATGTATAAATTTACACGAGCTACTAGACTAGCTACTAGGTCCCACCGTTTTACAGTGGAACCGATAAAATGTAATCGCAATTTCTGCTATAACAGTTTTTTCTCGCAATTCCCGTCTGTGGAATTCCCTACCATATACATACTTCCTCGATAGAAGCAATCTCCAGAAATTTAAATGTAAGGTCAATAGGCATCTCCTATCTCACTAACTCGCATCCTTTCTCTCAAGCTCCTTTTTCCATCCACTCTAACCCCCATTACACCGGTATTCTCATCCGTCTATTACTCTCCACCTGATAGCCCCTATAACTAAACCCGCTTTCTCATCACTTTCCCCTATGTAAACCTCTGCACAACAGTGGCAGTATAACTGCCTTGCTTGGGGTAAAATAATTATAAAAAAAACAAATCAGAAACAATACTGATGCATTTGATCTGTTGTGTCACTTTTTAAACGGTTTACGGCCATATCACATTGAATACACCGTTTCCCGCTCGATCACCGAAGTTAAGTAAGGTTGAGCCTGGTCAGTACTTAGATGGGTGACCGCTTGGGAATACCAGGTGTTGTAAGCGTTTAGTGACGGATGTGTGCTGTGGTGCAGTGGATATCGGCTCAGAAAGAGAAATCGGTAAGCCGAGTTCGAATTTCAGTTGTATACCCTGCATTCACTTAAGCACTGGTACCCTTGGGAAAGGTATTAATCCATCGTTTCCCTCCAGTTATGGGTTAAATAACAGGGTAGAACTTGGGGACCCTGCCCTTAAAAACAAATCCCACTGAATCTTGGTATTCGAAAAGAAAAAAGTATTACTAGACACAAAAATTATATATATAAAAAAAAAACAACAATAAATTGTTGAAAGAAAAAGGTATTATAGATAAAATTTAGTTGGCAATAAATGATCCTCCGAGGTTGATATGCCATAAAACAACCAACCAATAATCATTTTTTAAGACTTTATCTCTATGATTTAAATTTTTAGTTTGAAAGGATAGCAACTGGTTCAGTAAATCGACGCAATTGATTCTCGATTACAATGTATAAGGTATGAAAAACGAGACCGATAATAATACATAACTGAATCGTACGATAACACGTTTGACACCTGTATGATTAAGAGACCCGCCTATAGGCACCTGGATTTATTCACCTGCTCAATTAATGCCGATTACACTATGTAATCTTGTTCTTTTATTTCACTTCTAAAACTCCTATACTAACCAAATTTCACCTTTTATTAATCTAGTTTTACTTCTATTTTTTTCTTTTTGTATCATGCCTGTTCAGAACATAAATAGAAGTAGCTCTCCACAACGTCCTCTGATTTTTGCTCTAAGTAACTACTGGTCTTATACTAATAATGTGTTCCAGTTCGGTCATCCAATCACACAAGCTTTTTCTGTTATTCTTTGGTTATTCCTGATTCTCTTGGTTTAACTTGAAGACGTTAATATTTATAATGTTACCCTTCAAGTACCCTTTCCTCATTAATATTTATAATGTTACCCTTCAAGTACCCTTTCCTCATTAATATTTATAATGTTACTTTCTTCAAATACCCTTTCCTCATTAATATTTATAATGTTACCCTTCAAGTACCCTTTCCTCATTAATATTTATAATGTTACTTTCTTCAAATACCCTTTCCTCATTAATATTTATAATGTTACCCTTCAAGTACCCTTTCCTCATTAATATTTATAATGTTACCCTTCAAGTACCCTTTCCTCATTAATATTTATAATGTTACTTTCTTCAAATACCCTTTCCTCATTAATATTTATAATGTTACCCTTCAAGTACCCTTTCCTCATTAATATTTATAATGTTACCCTTCAAGTGCCCTTTCCTCATTAATATTTATAATGTTACTTTCTTCAAATACCCTTTCCTCATTAATATTTATAATGTTACCCTTCAAGTACCCTTTCCTCATTAATATTTATAATGTTACCCTTCAAGTACCCTTTCCTCATTAATATTTATAATGTTACCCTTCAAGTACCCTTTCCTCATTAATATTTATAATGTTACCCTTCAAGTACCCTTTCCTCATTAATATTTATAATGTTACTTTCTTCAAATACCCTTTCCTCATTAATATTTATAATGTTACCCTTCAAGTACCCTTTCCTCATTAATATTTATAATGTTACTTTCTTCAAATACCCTTTCCTCATTAATATTTATAATGTTACCCTTCAAGTACCCTTTCCTCATTAATATTTATAATGTTACCCTTCAAGTACCCTTTCCTCATTAATATTTATAATGTTACTTTCTTCAAATACCCTTTCCTCATTAATATTTATAATGTTACCCTTCAAGTACCCTTTCCTCATTAATATTTATAATGTTACCCTTCAAGTACCCTTTCCTCATTAATATTTATAATGTTACCCTTCAAGTACCCTTTCCTCATTAATATTTATAATGTTACCCTTCAAGTACCCTTTCCTCATTAATATTTATAATGTTACCCTTCAAGTACCCTTTCCTCATTAATATTTATAATGTTACTTTCTTCAAATACCCTTTCCTCATTATTCATTCCGGACATATCTATTTGTACTTCTGCAACTTAGGTATCAGTTTGTAACTTATTTTGTTTCAAACTTCCCCTGCTCCTAGTGTTCTCCATCGAGAAAACAACATGAATTTCGGTTGAATTTTTTTCTTTTGCGAAGAGATAGTTCAAAATATATTTGCCATGTAGGTGATTAGATATTATAGCAATTAGGCACGTCTTTCTTTCTTTCTTTTCTTTCTATTCATTCATACTTTTTATTTATATATTTTTACATGCACCATTCTATATGAGTCATCTATCGTCCTCCACAGAAGAACACACATTTTCCATTAAAATTTCATATTAATATCTTTCTACAGCGGGTTTAATATTTATTATTTATTTAATTTGGAACTGTACGAGATTAAATTATACCGCACTACTAAGTAGGGGGATGTGCGTTGTGGTGCAGTAGATATTGGCTAAGAACGAAAAATCGGGGAGCCGAGTTCGAATTCCAGTTGAATTCTTTGCATTCACTTACGCCCAAATACCCTTGGGAAAGGTATTAATCAGTCTCTTCCCTCCCGTTAGGAGTTAAATAATAGGACAGACTGGGTTCTATAGCCTTGGCTGGCAACCAATCTACCGTAGAAAGCAAAGGCAACCTACTGTGGGATAATCTTCTGCCCAGTCAGTCATGTTTCTTTCGAAACATGATCGCCCAAAGCGTGTATCACATATAGCACTTAATTGACTGACTGAATATAATAGTTGAAAACATGATTAAGGCTTCTACTGGTCATAAAGTGGGGGATCAGTTCTATATTGTTATGAAGTAATAAACTGATCCCCCACTAATTACTACTTAATAATATTATACATCTCTTCCCCCTCTAGCTATGAGTCAAATAACAGGACAGATTGGATTCTATAGCCTTGGTCGGCAACCACTCTACTGCAGAAAGCAATGGCAACCTACTTCGGGATAATCTTCTGTCCAGTCAGTCAGGTCTCTTTCGAGACATGATCGCCCAATGCGTGGATCACATATAGCACTTAACTGACTAAGTAGGGATTCTGAACTCTCTTCAAAATCCAAATTTGAAATTTAGCTTTTTTACTGTGACAAAGCGAAGGACATAGATAATCTTGCTGGGTAAGTTAGACACTACCTTTATTTACAAAGTTAACCCTTGTTTGCCAGAAAGCTTAAAGAGTTTGGTACCCAGTGATCAATAAGCTACATAGACTAACAAAACGGCCTACGTGGATGTGATTTCTAAAGATGATGCAAAGACACAAATTTATTTAAATTCATCTTGACAATGTTCCATAATCAACGAACTAGAAATAATTACACTCATTAAAATAGTTCGCTGATCTGCAAGACCAGATTGACAATCATTTCGCTACAGAAGACCTGAGACGTTTCTAATGTCGAAACTAATAATCGACAGGCTTCAAACAAAAACTCATGGACAGTTATATTCTAACCAATAATATAGATTCAATTGTAAACTAATGTAAAATGTAAAGAACAATAAAAAACACTTTTCTCCAATTTTAATATAACATTTCTCCTACAGAAGGTAGCTGAAAAGAGTGACAAAAAAGAACTACAAATAAACTTCAAGAAAAACGAATGCCTGGTTATCAGCAAAAAGGGCAGCCCAAAATGCCAGATACATGTGAAGGGTACTAAAACCAAGCAGGTACAAAAGTTTAAATACCTAGGAAGTGTTATAAGAGAAGACGGAGAGTGCGAAACAGAGATTCGAAGGATGGCGAAGGAAGTTGAGCAAAGTATTAAGAAACAGAACAATTTCGCTAGAAACAGAAGTGTGTACTGGATTGCTATGTGATGTTGGTTCTTTAATATGACAGTGAATGCTGGACAATATCATTAAAGATGAAAAAAAAAACTTGGAGCAACTGAAATGTGGTTCTACAGAAGAATGTTGCGAACATGATGGACTGAGCATGTGAGCAATGATGAGGTTATGGAAAGGATAGAAACGAAAAGTAAAATTTATACTGAGCATCAGGAAGAGACAGCTAAAGTTCCTGGGACACGTAATGAGGAAAGAGGGCTTGGAGAACTTGATACTAACAGACCAGATAGAGGGTAAAAGAGACAGGGGAAAGCAGCGGGGTAGAGAGAGGTGGAAAACCATGAGAAGAAAAAAAAATATGTGTGTGTGTGTGTGTGTGTGTGTGTGGATGAGTGATAACATAAAAACCAATTAAGAATATATAATTAAATATACCAAATATACGAAAATCTCCATGAATTTTCATAAAGACTTTTGTATTTGTTCATCTTTTAATGATTTTGTCGGTTTTAATTCAGAGCAACGCAACATACAACTGTTTATCAGTATATTCTATGCATTTAAGGAACAAATGTTCGTTAAGGAAGATATTGTTTAAAACAGCAGACATTTGCTTCAATCAATTTCACTGATTAACTTTTCCAAATTACAAAAAACCTAATCAGACAAAGAGAGAATTCTCTTCAGACATTGTCGTAAGTTCATCTGGAAATAAAAGTACAATCAATTTGGTCTGAGGATTCAAATTTCCTATGCCATCATCAGAGTAAGTAGAACGGATTTCAGTGAACTATTGTGACATAGTCAAAGAATATTGTGACGTTGCGAAAGATTGTTGTGATGTAATTTTAATATTATAATTTTAATTTTAAATTAATTTTTTTATCTCCATGTGGACATTGTCAATTTAAATTTTACACTTGTTATTAAAAAGCACAAATCCAGCAACAAGCCAGCATGTAGAGATTGAGTTGAAGGAAATGCCTCCACCACGGTCGTCATCCCTAAAGAGAGGTCATTAGAAGGAGCAGGAGGATGGAGTTGAAAAGAAAGGAAAAAGAGACTTTGTGGAACGTAGTAAAAAGGAATGGGGCAGAGTTATTACTAAGACTGAGTCCGCGCCGGTCTCACCTGAAAGAACAGTGGCCGTTTCAGAGAGAAGTCAGTCTGCCTCTCCATTTAGGAAAAATTCGTCCCCTATCCCCACATATTCCTCCATACAGGAGGCCTCCTCTTCTAAAATGGAATCATCCTTCTCCTAACATGAGATACGCTCCCCCAAAGTCGATCATCCCCTCCCCAATATAGAAAATTCCTTCCAAAAAGGGAAAAAAGAAAATGAATAACCCATTTAGACATCCAGAGGTCTGGAAAATAGATCGACAGGCCCTGAAAAAGGACCTTAGTTCACAAAAAGGCCCTTCTGAGGCCCCTTTTTAAACTTACTTCGGTAGACGGTAAGTTAACCGAAGACTCAGAAAATTTTCCTGAGGCTCCCGGGGTTTTAACCCTTATTAGAAGTACTGGGGGTACTTTGAAGATTTGGGATTTCGTCCAGGGAGCAATAGAAGCGTTCCCTAAGATTAAGATGGGCCAGATGGGCACAAACTATTTAAGAAAATTATCGATTTATTGTGCCGGAAGGGTCCCTGTTATCCTCCCCCTCCTTATATAGAGCGGCAAAACTAACTTTCCCCACGGACGTTGGCGGTATTGTCATGGACGGACGAATTACGTCCGATATTGGCATCGGTTCTCTGGGACAATCCGTCGGGGTCCCTGTTCCCACAGATTTTCGCTCCGTATGTGACCAGAAGTAATTTTCTGCTTTCTGGTCTGATCCAATATTTTGAACATCAGCTCAAAATAAGGATTAGAAATGACTGGAAACGTTTGACTTCGACAGACTTCAGCAAAAGGTGGATAAATGTGGCGAGCCTCGTTCGCGTGAACGGGGCTAGCCTTCATTTTCTTTTTTAGATCTGCTGGTTACATCGGGGAGAATTCCTTTGGAACCCTCCGCTGGTTAAGGTAGCTCACTTTTGTGTACCTAGTTAATGTGAATGAATGTGTTCCTAGCCTGTACCTGGCCTTCTGCTTTGTTATAATCCAAGTCGAGATTCCCAACCTCCCCAGTTTGTTTTGGCCTCCTTTTATCTCGGCTGGTTCAGCTTTTCATTGTTCCATTCCATTAATTATTTTATCCATCCGACTCCCTTAGCGGGTGTGCTTCTTAATTTTGCTGTTTGGCGGAATACTGCGGCCACTCTTTTTCTGGGATGGACGGGTCTTACTAACATTGTTTATTATTTTAGCTTAAATCTTTGTTGTATTTTTAGTTTGATTTTTTGGGGTTCATCCCCCTCACATCATTTCATCTTTCATTAAAATGTATACAAATATATTTATTGTCATGTTTTTCCCCCTTTTTTAGGTGCCCCTGGTAAATATGTGGTATTGTGGTGTGTGAAGGATTGGGCGATGATAGATGGGTTCATGTGGTGAATGCGCAAATTGTAATGAGTAATTGGGTCGTGAAAGTGTTTAGCGAGGTATAGGAGAGTTCAGTGAGTACCAACCTCAATCTCTCCTCTTTTCGACCTTGTGCCACAATTTTTGTATTTTTTAAAAAATAAATATTGTTTTTAAAAAGAACTAACCTAACTTTATAAGATTTAACGCCCATAAATATCGAATGAACTTAAATTAAAATCTATTTAAAGGTCAGTTTGTAATATGCACCTGATGATTGCATAACGCATGAAACTCCGAGTTGTGTGATCGACTCAGGACAATATGTATATTTATTAATATCTATATATATATATCAGCCATCAACATAGAAGCCTGCTTCGCAGCATCACAGCTCACCAGTGTGGATAAACAAATCCACTTGCTTCTTGCCGGGATCGAAACATGACCAATGTGGTGCCAGTCGGTGTCGTTACTTACTAAGCCATAAGCGCATGAAACCAGTGAGTATATATATATATATATATATATATAACGTGTCTGTCTTAATTCTAACTCACACACACACATATGGAATAGCATGTCTGTCATTATATATAATGATATATATATATATATATATATATATATATATATATATATATATATATATATATATCATTATATATAATGACAGACATGCTATTCCATATGTGTGTGTGTGAGTTAGAATTAAGACAGACACGTTATTCCATGGCTAGGTTTAACCATGGAATAACCTGTCTGTCTTCATTTTTACATATATTTGAATTCTTCTATATTTACACCGCGCATATATATATATATATACTCTTGGTCAAAAATTTAAGACCACTTAAAAATCTTTAAAAAGAATTTTTTTGTACCCCATAAAAAAGAAGCTGGAGCAACATACCCGCACCTTAATGGAAACGCTTATTTCTAGCATGCCCGACAAAATTTTTGAAGTCATCAAAAGAAGTGGAGATAGAACTCATCATTTGGCTTTTTAATGTTTTCATACACTTTTCATACACTTTTTGTTCAATTTCGTTGACTTTTTGTCTCTGGTCTTATAACTTTGATCTTGTGTAAATCGCTTCATTTTATGAAAATGTAAATTTCTAAATAAACTGTTTGGAATGTAGCTTTTTGCTTCCATAACATTTTAGATTGTAGCATTGGTAACCTTAAGTGGGAGGAGCTTAAAATCTATTTGTAAAAAAAAGAATTCTTTTTAAAGATTTTTAAGTGGTCTTAAATTTTTCATCGGGAATGTATATATATATATTTCATTTATGAACGAGTTATTTCGCTACCTTGGTTTCTACCACGAGTGGTTTCTTCGGGTGATTTTTAATAACTGATTTTACCTTTTACCGTTTTTCTTTTTAAGAACGCTTTTTTTAACGGTGTTTTATTTGAACGTTCACGTGGCAGAAAATTTATGAATGCGCATTGTTTAAATTCAAACGAATTATGCCGTTTTCATCCATGTTTATATGTTTATATATTTCATCAAATATATATATATATATATATATATATATATATATTTGGAGGAATGTTAGACTTTGAAAAAACACTAGCTACTTACGCATCTACGCATCGCTTCCTCAGTAATGAAGTTGAACACTCTCGGCTACTGCCGTGTGTTTACATTGCATATAACACGCTAAAGTTCGTCTTTCTCTACCGAGCATCTATAGATGAGAGGTAGAATTGCCGACATGTCAATCTTGGCTAGAAGCAATCGGATGTCTAACCGTACATATGAACTGTGATACGGCGAAACAAATCTGTCATCCGTTCTTTTTAAGTTACAATTCTCTTTCCTTTTTTTCTTTTCTTGTTTATTTGATTTTATTTTGTTTTATCTTTTTCTTTTTCTTTTTTTTTAATTTCTTTGCGAATCTATTTAAAAAGGAAAATTAGACTGACTTTTCTCCAGTTTCTGAAAGGATTTTTTTGTTGCTGAGGTGATGTGTTATCCCCCGTGGGGATTTTCATATAGAAATGGTCATCCAACATCCTTGAATTAATCCTATTTTAATTTATATATATATATATATATATATATATATATATATATATATGTGTGTGTGTGTGTGTGTGTGTGTGTGTTTAAATATCTACCAAATAGCTAGAGTAGTGATACAGTGATTAATTAGATTTGCTATACAGTATTAGGATAAAAATAAAGCAGGTGAAAGCCAACTGAAATCGATTTTATTGTCAGTCAGTAAGTTAAGTGCTATACGTGATACATGCTCGAGTGATCATGTCTTGAAACAGACATCACTAACGGGGCAGAAGATTTTACCGCAGTAGCTCGACATTCCTTTCTCCTGTAAGCTGGTTGCCAACCAAGGCTGAAAAACTCGGTCTCTCATGTTATTTAAACCATAGCTGGAAGAAAGAGACGGATTGCGACCTTTTTCAAGAGTATTTGAGCGCAAATGAATGCAATGAAATCAACTGCTATTCGAACTCAGCTCTCCGATTTCTCGTTCCAAGCCGATATCGACTGCACCAAAAACGCACATTTTATTGTGGTTGGCATAACTAATAAAATGAAATCGATATTTCCGTTGATCAATTAATAAAAGATGAACCATCGATTTGCTGATATCTCACCTGCTAAGGTAAAACGAATTCTATTCCAGTTCTTATTGGGCTGATACTTAATGGTTTCCGGCTTCTCATTATAAATGTTTTGAATTCATTCTTGAAATACAGAAGACGCAAGAAAAATGGCGCCTTCAAGAAGTTCTCGCATAGATTAGTGTTATTATATTTATTTCTAATACCATGAATAGTCGTAAAGATGTTAGTATTAGTATTATTAATAGTGGCAGTGGTCATAGTTGTCATAGTGTTATCAGGATTAGTAGTCGAATGGATGGTAGTACAGTACTAGTATTATGAATGGTAAAGTTTGAAAAATGTTATTTTAATAAAGTTCATGATGAATAAGGCCTAACAAACCACTTAAGATAGAGAATTACTGAATGGGATTTTCATATGAAAGGTAAACGTTTAAAAGAGTGTTTGTGAGAGATAAGTGTCAAAGTAAAGATTGTATTGTTCGAGAGAGTATCCTCTTGGGAGTCGGAGCCCAAAAATGTGAATAGAAACTATTCGAGGGAAAATTACATCTCAGAAATGGAGAACGAATAAAAGCAGATTTTGTTCGTCTCAGGGTGCGTTTCAGAGCGGGTTTTGCCTGTGAGCGCTGAAGATGGCGGTACTAGGGAATATAGCTCACCTGAACATTTTTTTTTTCAAGGAAACGAGTGTCCTGCAGCTTTCCGTCTGTAGGGAAAGTGACTGCAGAGTAGAAAATGTGTCGTTGCCCAACCGCTTTTATATTGCAAGATTCTCGCTATGTTGACATAGAAAGAGAAGACATTAGACAATCGAGATATGGTTCTACAGAAAGATTCTGAGAGTAATATGAGCATGCGTGCAACGAAAACATTTTAATGAAGATTGACACATTGAAGCAAGAGGCAAACAGTGAGTAATCTACCTAGCAAGTATTTATATAAAGAAGAGTCAATGGGGATATTAAGAAAAAAATCTTTGCTAACAGTAAAAAAGAATAGGAAATTGTAGAGAGCTATAATAGCCTCCATTTCGAACAGACTTGATACATGAAAGAAATAATGGTAATATAACTATTTGTAGTAGATTGGTAAGTGTAATGTGAGTACTGAAGCTGACTAGAATGATTACAAGTGTAGTACTGGCTAAATTGTCTACTAATCTGTAATATCTTATCTCCTGTAAATAAAGAAGCAAGCATCCTGAAAAAACAGCCAGAAACAGGGTTCTATATCGACACTACATGTGAGTAAGAGGCATGTTTGAAAACCAAATCATTTGCAAAGAAACAACTAGGAAGAAACTAGCAAGTATTTATAAAAAGAAGAGTCAATGGAGATATTTAAAAAAATTGCTAAAAGTAAAAAAGAAAAGGAAATTGTGGTGGACTATAATTGCCTCCATCTCGAAGGGACTTGATACATGAAAGAAATAATGGTATTATAACTATTTGTAATAGTTAGATTGGTAAGTGTAATGTGAGTATTGAAACTGACTAGAATGATTACAAGCGTAGTACTGGTTAAATTGTCTACTACTGTGTAATATATTATCTCCCGTAAGACCAGAAATGATGAAGCAAGCATACTGAAGAAACAGCCAGAAACAAGGTTCTACATCGATACCACATGTGAGCAACAGGCATTTTTGAAAAACCAAATCATTTGCAAAATAAACAGCCAGGAAGAATCAGGAAGAAATAAAACTGTATATAATGAAGCCAGCTTTGGGAAACAGCGAAAAGCAGGCTTGAGTAAATAGCACAAAGACCTCAAAGAAAAAGAGATGAAAGAAACAAGAAGCTGTGAGGAGCCATGATCACCTTCATCATTGAAGCCAGTGATAGATAAAAGAAGAATGTTAACTATTAGTCGTATCGAACAGATGACCAGATCGTAAGTCGGTTTGTACTATATTACATGTTCAACAATATCTGCAGTATAAAGGTAAGCTCACATGCACACAAAATAGTGAATTTTCCAACTCTAAGTCAGTGTTTTAACCTAGGCATATTGAAATAATTAAATGTAACCCGCACTTCTACTTGAACAGTTTCTTTTCTCGCATTTTCAGCGTAAGAGGCTTCCTTTAACTTGCTTCCCTGACAGCTACAATATTCAAAGATTTAAATGTAACGTCAATTGCCATCATCTGTATTCTTGAATCCCGTTTAGCTTGTATCCTTTCTTCAATACCACCTGTACCCAGTCTTTTCTCTTACTGTAACCCCTGCACGATAGTGTCAGTTTCGCATTGCTTGGCGTGAAAGGTATACTCCTCCTACCCAGAAGATTTGCTCACCACGGTCTTTCTAGCGCTGTTTTTAATTGGCATACTGCAATTTCAATGCTTCTAAAACGAAACTGCTATCTGACAACCATCACAGGCAATCTCTCCTGTCTTCCATAAGCATGGACCAAGCTTCCCTGAAAGCAATCCACTACACCTACCTCGGCCTTAACCTATCTTCCAACCTCAGGTAGAATCATTACATTGAGTCAATAGCTAAATCCACTGCTAGGAAGGTTGGGTCACTGTGTCGGACCAAGAAGTTTTTTTCGCCTGAATCCATCTTGCATATATACAAATCAACCATCCGACCGTGCATGGAATACTGTTGCCATATCTGCTCAGGCGTCTCTGCTGTTCATCTCAGTGTTCTCGACAGGCTCCAAAGGAAAATCTGAAATGTGATTGGTCCCAAAATGGCAGCTCGACTCCAGCAATTTTCTCATCGTCGGGATGTGACTTCCCTCTATCTATTCTATAAATATTTTCATGGCTTCTGCTCAGACGAACTTGGGTCACTGTTGCCCCCTCCACGAGAATTTACTCGGGCAACCAGACTGGAAACAAGATTCCACCATTTTTCAGTTAGATCAAACAAATGCAGCCGACAATTCTACTACATCAGCTTTTTTTCTCGCATTTCCCGCTTGTAGAACTCCGTTCCATATACTTGCTTTCCTGACGGCTCAAACCTCCAGCAATTAAAATGCAAAGTCAATTCCCATCTCTTAACTACAGCCCTTTCTACATCACCCCATATATATTGTTCTTTTCCTTTCTCTCTACCTTCGTAACTATCTCCACTCCTGTGTTCACAACCTTCTCTTGCCCTTTCTCTTTCACCCCCTGTAGCTGGTTTATCTTTTTCTTCACTTTTCTCCTGTCTAAAACTTTTATTCTCTTATGTAGCCCCCTGCATATCAGTGGCGATACTGCCTTGCTTTGGGTGAAATTATTTAAAAAATGCTTGACGAAAAACAGATTTATGATCACACAGGAAGACCCCTCACTTTTTATTAACTCAGCCAACCAGAAGTTTTTACCACCATTGACAGCCTTGTCAGTGAAGCGGTTTTTAGATGCATATGATCTTTTTCGGAAAATTGTAACATTACAGTCTGTTACTATTTTATTACTGGCATGCCGCGATTATTAACGAAAAAATGGGCTTCTTAGTACATGGGAAAACCTCTTTTTAACTAACTTACCTTGTCAGTCATTTAAGGGACATACATGATACACTCTTGGGAGATCATGTCTCTTTCATGACATGACTGAATAAACAGAATATTGTCCAGTAGTAGGTTGCCATTTCTTTCTGTGGTAGACTGGTTGCGAACCAAGGCTATAGAACCCAGCGTATCTCGCTATTTACTTTGTAGAATCACTTCTACATGCATGTACATACTTATATACATATCGCCATGTACGCATGTATACACACATATACCCACATACTCTTACCTTAGTACAGCACGTGAAACCTCTTTTTCCCGCATTTTATTCAGAAATATATAAGCTGATGTTCACACGTGCTTAGATCAGTTGGATCCTGCTTTTCGGAGCTAACAATCCGAATGCCGTTAGTTCCTTTCCAAATCACATACTGCGCTAATTGTGTTCAGCAAGTAGCTACACCAAAAATATTTCTCTCTCTCTCTTATAAGCATACATCTCTACATTTATAATTATATTGAATTACTGATCAGTAAAAACATTATTATTCCTTTTTTCAGGAACTCTTCCAGTATGAACATTAATACATATTCTTCAATATCCAACAGAGAACTTTCTTCCTTATATCTTCCAGGCATAAATTAATCAATCCTGTAACTATCTTAATACATTTTTATTATTTCTGTTACATTGTTCTTGATTTATTTCATTATAAACTAGCAGTATAGCCCGGCGTTGCTCGAGTGTAATGAAAGCTTTAAAACTAATCCATAGTCCTGGAGCTCAGACTTTTTGGACGTTGGCACGAAAGACTAAAAAGCAATAGCTGTTTTCAGTTAAAGCGATACCGTAGACTGAAAGATAAATGAATGGATGCAAGTCAAATTTTGATTTCCTGGTATCGAGATTATAACAGTTTATTTCGTCTTAAACTGAATTTTGAAGGCTAAATAAGTCCTCTGAGTAAATGGTATCATGGCTGAGACCAAGAACCACAGTTATACTTACTTAGAGCCAAACCCGAAGCAAAAACTAAAATAAAAGGCCGAAAAAAGTACAGACATACAGGCAGATAAACAGACACACACACAAACATCTTGCCTTTTATATATATATATATATATTATCGATTTTCTGCACTATTGTAAGAACTGCAACCTTGAAACTTCTGAATATCGTTTCTTATGTCTTTGTCTATGAGTGTACCAAATTTGATTAAAATCGGACCACTCCTTCTATAACCCGATTATTTCGATTATCGATTTTCGATAGTTATCGGGGTGCCTCGACACAAAACCTAGCTAAGAACACTCGCAGACGCTTATAGTACAACTGTGTAATTTTTCAAGAAAATCTGTTCAGCCGTTTCAGAATCTATAGGTAACGGACATACACACCATTTATAAATAAGTTCCATTTATAAATAAGTTTAGATGTAGTGGATTGGACAACCAGTCTACTTTTAAATGGTGACTACCCTTTAAAAAATTACTACCACGACGTTCGAGCTACAACAAATATTAATCGCGTTGTCCAGTCCACAACAATTTCATAGATGGACGAAGAAGAGACGGATTAATATTTTTCTCAAAAATAAGTGAAAGTAAATGAAATGAATTTGAACTCGACCTACCGATTTTCATTTCAAGCCGATATCCAGTTCCCCACAATGTAAAATTCAGAAACTATTACCACCATTGACAGCCTCGATAGAATTCAAAATTAGCATTGGTGGGGTGTAATATGATTAGTAAACGGAGATGTGGTGGTTAGAGTAACGCTTACTCTGCTACCTTTCCAAAGCCGCTCGTCTATCGTTGGTTAATTTTAGAAGGTGTACTGTTACTTTACACTGCGATCAACTTACCCAACCATAGAAATCACAAATTTTCCGGTGACGAGATTTTAAATACTTTCTAAATCGGGAATCGAACATCTCTTTCCGGCAGCCCGAATTCCTTGTGATAAACTTAGCAACAGAAGGGAAACACCAAGAGTTTCACATTATTGGTGAAATCATGGCAACTGGCAACTAGCAACTAATGAAAAAACCACCCAACCGTGTCGCCAAAACTTGTTTGGATTTATGAAAAACAGCAGGTGGTTTTATTTCACAGGTATCAAGGTCAAAGAGAACTACCATTAGTAAACAAAGTCGAATAGGTTGTCAATCTTATTCATTCTTGTAAAATCAGCAGTGGAAATATAACAAGCAGACGATACTCTGTCTCTCTCTACATTTTTCTCTCTCTCTCTCTTATTCCCACACACATTCACGAAGACACACACACACACACACACACACAAACACACACACACACACACACACACACACACATATATATATATATATATATATATATATATATATAATTATTTATAAATGGAACTTTGCCTCTGTGTGTGCGTGTGTATCTGTGAGTATGTGTTTCCGTTACCTATAGACTCCGAAACGGCAGAACCGATTTTTCTTGAAAATTTACACAGTTGTACTATAAGCCTCCGCGAGTGTTCTTAGCTAGGTTTTGTATCGAGGTACCCCCGATAAATATCGAAAATCGATAATCGAAAAAATCGGGTTATAGAAGGTGTGGTCGGATTTTAATCAAATCTGATACACTCATAGACAAAGACATAAGAAACGATATTCATAAGTTTCAAGGTTGCAGTTCTTACAATAGTGCAAAAAATTGATAATGTATATATATATATATATATATATATATATAAAGGCAAGATGTTTGTGTGTATGTCTGTTTATCTGCCTGTATGTCTTTATTTTTTCAGCCCTTTTTATTTTAGTTTTTGCTTGGGGTTTGTCTCTAAGTAAGTATAATTGTAGTTCTTGGTCTCATACCATTTACTCAGAGGACTTATTTAGCCTTCAAAATTCAGTTTACGACGAAAAAAACTTATTTGACATCGATACTAGGAAATCAAAATTTGACTTGCATCCATTCATTTTTCTTTCAGTCTACGATTTCGCTTTAACTGGAAACAATTATTGCATTTTAGTCTTTCGTGCCAACGTCCAAAGAGTCTGAGCTTCAGGACTATGGATTAGTTTTAAAGTTTTATTTACACCCGAGCAACGCCGGGCTATACTGCTAGTATATATATATATTGATTCATCGATTTATTGATTGATATAATTAGTAATATCTCGTTTACAAATGAAATATATATATATATAGAAAGAAATCTTACGGAAAATTACAAAATGGTATTAACAGACCTATTTATTTACAATTATTTGTTTGAACTTTATTTTTAATGGATACTCGTATTTAATGAATCCTCTTTTTTGCTTTATTTTTGTTTTGTTTTTTACTAAAATTAAACAGTGCATTTACATATATCCACCGAACTGAAGATTCGGGAAATCCAATATATCCTTAAGCCATGAAATCTTTTGCTGTCCAGTGATCGGATCTGACTGCATTCTTAACGTGATTTCTCGAATGTTCAGGCCAGACAGTCAGTTAAGTGCCATACGTGATACACACTTGGGCGATCATGTCTCGAAAGAGACATGACTGACTGGGGAGAAGATTATCCCGCAGTAGGTTGCCATTGCTTTCTGCGGTAGACTGGTTGCCGACCAAGGCTATAGAACCCAATCTGTCCTATCATTTACCCATAACTTATAGAAAAACAGACTATCCACTCAAATACTAGTATCTCTTAAAAATAATGTTCGAACAAATAAATATATACATATATATTCACATTTTGTTGAGAACTAACAAAAGTTAATTTTCCATTTCTGACCAGTTTTCTGTTTACCAAGGAAAAATATCAATATAATTGACCCAATGTCTTCAGTTTCATAGATAGATAGATAGATAGAGAGAGAGAGAGAGAGAGAGAGAGAGAGAGAGATATTTCCATCTGAAGAGAACAGTTTTAGAATTCCGAGTTCTCCGGCATTTATTTTATAAAACAGGGCTCAAAATCGTACAGGGAAATATAATTGTAACTAAATTTGTTTTTATTTAAAATTAATTTAATTGATATTGCGACACGAAAATTTCCATGTTTTAAGAATTTACCTCATCATCAGGCAAAGTTGATTTATTGTTGTGAAAATGATTTATATTTGAATGTATAAAACAATACGCTTGTTATTGAAAGACTTGGTGTGGATGCGGGAAGACAGAAAAATATTATATGTGTGTTTAATTTAAGTAAGGAGAATGAAGTTCAATATTTTAATTTAAAAATTTAGGTTATACGTTTCAGGAATACAGGTTTTCTTCTTTCCATCTTCATGGAAATGAGTCAATCAACTGAGCCACCGTCTAGACTGCACTTTCCCTTATAGAAAAGCTACAAAGAGGAAACCAAACGGCAGTGGGAAAGTGACTGAAGTCGAAGCTAGATAAGGACAAATAACATTGTTAATTTTTCTTTGGATTTAATCAAGGAGTACAATGTAAATCGCAAGTGATAGCAATATCGTATGTATGGACAAATAATCCTGCACATGTACAAATCTACTATCCGCCCGTGCATTGAATATTGCTGCCATATCTGGTCGGGTTCTCCTCCTATCTACCTAGGGGTCCATGACAAAATTCAGTAGAGAATCTGCAATATGATCGATCCAGACTTGGCAGCTTGGATGCAGTCACTTTCTCACTGGCGCAGTGTGGCTTCCCTGTCTCTTCTACAAGTGCTTTCACGGCTTTTGCTCTGATGAACTTATCTCACTGGTGTTCCCTATACATGAATTTACTCGAGCCACAAGATTAGCAACTAGGTAGACATACGAGTCTATTTTCACGGCTTCTACTCTGATGAACTTAGCTCACTGGTGTTCCCTATACATGGATTTACTCGAGCCACAAGATTAGCAACTAGGTAGACATACGAGTCTATTTTCACGGCTTCTACTCTGATGAACTTAGCTCACTGGTGCCCACTACACATGAATTTACTCGAGCCACAAGATTAGCAACTATGTCCCACCCTTTTACTGTGAGACTAATAAGATGTAAACGCAAATTCTACTCCATCAGCTTCTTTTCTCGCACTTCACGCCCGTAGAATTTCCTGCCATTTACTTACTTCCCCGACAGCTATAATTTCCATGAATTTAAATGTAAAGTCAATCATCATCTTCTACGTTACTAACTTTTTCTCTTTCATGCTGTCATTTAATTTCTGCCGTCTTCTCATCCCTCTCCTATCCGCCTCCTGATCTCGCCTTTATTCTGTCCTTCTCATGACCTTCCTCCAATGTAACCCCCAGCACAACAGTAGCAGTATAATGCCTTGGTGAGGCAGCAGATAATTTTCTAAACAGATACTGTTAAATATCACAGACAATGAACGTCTAATATGCTTAAACATGAGCTGTTCTAAACATCGTATTTTGGCTTTAATTTCTGGTGAAAATAAAAACAAAAATTCTCCAAAATTTGGATAATATTTTATTAAGTTGGTTCGAAGCTATCGGCTCAAATGAGCCATCTTCAGAAAGGTTACAAGGACGGTAATATAAAAACATCCAACATTTTATCGTGTGTTGACATAAAACTTATAATAATCCTCACTCATACACACAGTAAAAAGAACCTTCAGATATTGAAGGCCATGTACATTAAATCCAAAAAACCCACACTTAATAAAATCACGTTTAAATCTGGTCATAACACAATTCATTGCATTTAAATATATGTTTCTGTTAACATTTCGATTTCTCACGCGGTGTGACGTCATAGAACCGCATTACAATTTTACGAACTGCGTTTGCTATTTTTGGTAACTGTTATCGTTGCCTAGTAAAGTTTATGTCAACACAAGATAAAATCGTCGCTGATGGTGGATGTTTTTATGTTAACGTCTTTGTAACCTCTCTGAAGATGGCTCCTATGAGCTGAAAGCTTAGAACCAACTTAATAAAAAATTATCCAAATGTTGGAGAATTTTTGTTTTTATTTTCACCTGAAATTAATGCTAAAATACGATGTTTAGAACCGCTCATGATTAAACATAATAGACATTCATTGTTTCTTATATTTAACAGTATATATATATATATATATATATATATATATATATATATATATATATATATATATATATATACTCAAGAAACAAAATTATGATATTTTTACAAATCCATTGGTAATACGGTATTTCGCGGCCCAGCTTCTTTTCAAATCAAATCCATACAACAAGGAATGTCTCAAATTTGTCCAGACGAAGTCACGTGGAATAGAAAAAGGGAAAGGAAAGGTTAAATATTAAAAAGAGAAAAGAGAGAGAAAGAAAAGTAGAGGAACAAAATAAAGGAAAGAGGGGGTTAACTTTAGGTAATTGATTTTAGCTTTGGGCAATATCTTTGATCTAGATATACAAAAATCTTTGTTGGTGAAAGAGTTGAACTTTGACCCGAGTTGCTTGCTGACCGTTTTAGATGTATGGTATTGGAATTTAAAATTTAAAGATTATGGGTTGAATTTACGCACGATAAATGATTGTTAGTTTTTCTATTTAACATTAATTGTAATGGTAACAGTGTTATATTATTCTAGTAATCATAACGTGGTACTAAAGAAATTAAAATCTACAGACCTAGAATAATAATAATTAAGAATTAAAAGATTAAATTATTTTAAAAAATAAAATAAATAATTAAAAAATTAAATAAAAGGAACCATTAAAGTGTATAATAAAGGAATAAAATATTTTAGCGATGAGTGAATAAATATGTCATTTATAGTAGAAACATTACTAATAATAATCATAGAACTGACAAAAGTAATAGGGATAAATTTTAATAAAACAAATTTGTTTTAAATTCGCGGTTGAAGACTGTCTCTATTAAAATTTACCTTACCAAATTTCAAGGATTCTACTTTATATATATATATATATATATATATATATCTCCTTATATATATATATATATATATATATATATATATATATATATATATAAAAGAAAATTTTCAAAATTCAAAGGTGTCGGATGCAGATTTTGACATGGGATCTCTAACAGAGATTCCACGTCACGTCAGCGACATTGTTTTGTTCCAAATGGCGAAGGCCCTGGGATAAAGGAGGAAGAGGCCAGGTTAACAACGGTCAAGAATTGAGAGTTCCCTTAAGGTCAGAGAAGTGGGATTTTTTTAAAGCAAATTAGAACAGAACAGAGCTGGTAGTGGCAAGGTTACAGGGTGTAGAGACAAGAGATAGATGGAATATCAAATATCAAATGGTAGAGGCTAGTGAATGTTTACAGGGGTTTGAAAGGTATATTTAGGAGGGGGAGGAATAGATTTAAATGTAAGATCTTAAAGATTTTTATATATATTGTATCGAGGCAGCAAATAATTTTCTAAATATATACTGCTAAATATAAGAGACAATGAATGTCTATTATGTTTAATCATGAGCCGTTCTAAACGTCGTATTTTGCTTTAATTTCAGTTGAAAATAAAGACAAACATTCTCCAACATTTGGATAATTTTTTATTAATTTGGTTCTAAGCCTTCTATTAAGTTACATAAACATGTAGGTAATATCAGACAGATTTTAGTCAACAATACAATAATCCTTACTCATACACACAGTAAAAAGAACCTTCAGATATTGGAGGCCATCTACATTAAATCCAAACAACCCACACTTAATAAAATCACCTTTAAATCCGGTCATAACACGTTACATTGCATTTGAATACATGGTTCTGTTGTCATTTCGCGCTATCACGTGGTGTGACGTCATAGAACCGCATTGCAAATTTGCGAACTGCGTTTGTTATTTTTGGTAACTATTGCCGTTGCCTAGCGGAGTTTTATGTCAACACAAAATAAAATCGTCGGTGATGGTGGTGTCACACTATCTCTCACTGTGATGCTTTCCTTTCTCCCGCGGGGATACTTTCCTTTGGTTGGTTTAAAACAACGGAGAGAGAAATTGATATTGGTGATATTGTTAGTGTTTTATTGCTTCACACGATGTGGGCTTAGAAAAAAATAATTTTAGTACCATCAAGTGCTTCTAAAAACACGGGAACATAAAATAAAGTTATTTGGGATAGATTCCGGCTTTCTCTTTTCCAATCTTTCCACTTTTCTCTTTTGTTAATTTTTTTTTTTTCAATTGGAGTAGATAGACTGAACTAACGCCCGATTCACATGCCACCCACGTCTATTGAACAGGTGTAGAGGCTCATCCCTTGTTCCCTGTTTAGGATGTGGTTTCCGGCTTTCTCTTTTCCAATCTTTTCACTTTTCTATCTTTTGTACTTTTTTGTCAATTGGAGCAGATAGACTAAACTATCGCCCGGTTTACACTCCACCCACGTCTATTGAACAGGTGTAGAGGCTCATCCATTGTTCCCTGCTTAGGACGTGGTTTCCGGC
>JBBBDQ010000348.1:3017500-3252828 GCA_037127315.1 Ascarosepion bandense
GGGTTACAGTTAGTAAATCAAAAGGTACAGGATATGTCGAAGAAGAAATAAGAGATTAATAGGAACCCAGTAGATAAAAGATGGTAATAACTCGACTATATTCTGTAAAAAACGGTTTAATTTCTATTTTTGTCTTCAGAAATTTAATTAAATCAACTTTACAGTGTTAGCTGCTTATGGTAAGTCAACCGGGATTCAGTCCATTTTTCAGTCTGTTTTTCTGTATTTTTGGAAATATTTTTTTTTTTGTCACTTAGTTTATTATTTTTCAATTGAAAGTTATTTTTGGCTTAAGATAAATAGTATCACGGTTCAATTATTTCCATTAGTTTTGTCTTGTAGAAGATTTAAATTTCTGTCTTCGAGAGATTAAATTCTTAACGGTTGGTCATCGAACGCAAGCAGCATAACTCGACTATATTCTGTAAAAAACGGTTTAATTTCTATTTTTGTCTTCAGAAATTTAATTAAATCAACTTTACAGTGTTGGCTGCTTATGGTAAGTCAACCGGTATTCAGTCCATTTTTCAGCCTGTTTTTCTGTATTTTTTGGAAATTTTTTCGTTTTTTTTTTTTGTCACTTAGTTTATTATTTTTCAATTGAATGTTATTTTCGACTTATACTAAGTTAAAACTTTGTAAACCTCAGTCACTTTTTTTCTTTCTTTATCCTTTCTTCTTTTTTTTTGTAATTGGAGTAGATAGTTCCTACTATCGCCCGGTCTCACACTCCACCCACTTCTTTTGAACGAGTTTAGAGGTGATCGCCTTGTTTCTTGTTTAGGAAGGGGTTCCCGGTTCATGCCCTTTCTCCGGTCTTAGTGTTAGTTCAGCTGGAAGCTCTTTGCAGTTACGGAGTATGGTGGCAACGTCTTTACATTCTGAGGGTACCGGGTTGGCAGTTTCCTGGTTGCTGCTTCCGACTGGTAGTTAGGAGCCCGAACTCTTGCGTAGCGTCTTGAGAGGCTGCTCTGATCAACAGTTGAATAATACCGGGGTTCTTGTAGTGCCATATCGCGCATGGACGGGTGTCCCTGCATGAACGTTCGGTGGGCAACCCCGAGGCCACATTATGCTGTAGGCCGCGCCAGTCTACATCCTTCACAAGTTGCAAATGATTGACCGACTGATTCTATTCTAAGACCTCTCTTTAACTGAATCACTATGGAAAAAAGCAAACATAATAGCAAAACTAAACCAGCTCATTTGAAAACGCCCAAACCTGTCTGCATCTCTTTCACTAACATACGCGGCATCTGCACCAACTTCCCCAGCGTAGATTCTTTCCTCCATAATAACTCACCTGATATATTAGCCCTATGTGAAACTAATCTTAACCCTTCTATCCACTCATCTGAGTTCTACGTTCCTGGCTACCTTCCCCACTTCAGGAAGGACTCCAATGTTCATATGCATGGGCTTGGTGTCTATGTCAGCGAATACCTTCCCTTAGCTAGGGTGTCATCTTTTGAATCCCCAGATCATTCTTTCATGCGCTTCCGCCTCTCACTTCTCAGCTCGATAAGCTATCTCTTCTTTCTCTACTTCTCTCCTTCCTCCCCTGACTGTTCGTTGCTTGACATCATTTCTGACAATATTGAAAAAGCCATTTCTTCCCATCCCTCTGCCCATGTATTCGTGTTTGGTGACTTTAAAGCCCACCACACCAAGTGGCTGAAGAACGCTGTCACTGACCCTGCTGGTTTCCACACCATGAACTTTTCAATCACCCAATCCCTTACGCAAGTAGTGGACTTCCCCACGCGTTTCTCCGACAACCCTAACGGAAGGGACTCACTTCTAGACCTCTGCTTCACTTCCATCCCAGACTCTTGCACTACCAGACAACTCTGCCCACTCGGAAACTCTGACCACACTGTAGTGTCCATCAATATTTCACTCCACTCCCGCCCAACCCATGAAACCCAGACAAGTAGAATATCCTACTGCAATCAAAGAGCAGACTGGGATTCGTTCCGAGACTTCCTCTGTGACATCCCTTGAAACAATGTCTTTAGTCTTCCCATCGAAGAATGTGCATCCGAGGTCTCCTCCTGGGTTAAGGCTGGCATCGATGCCTTCATCCCTGCTAGGAAATTCCAGCTTAAATCTCATTCGTCCCCATGGTTCTCACCCGCTTGCTCGGCTGCCATTGCCCAACGGAATCATTTCTTCCGACTCTATCGTAACTACGCGTCTGACCAAAACAGGCGCCTTTTCACTTCAGCTCGTAATAAGTGTAAAAGGATACTTAACGAAGCTAAGATGTTGTTTGCTGCCAGAATGAAGCAACGCATAGCATGCTCTAAATTCGGCTCTAAAGACTACTGGCAACTCTGTAAAAGAGTACTTAACAAAAGCAAGTCCACAATACCCCCGTTAATCAACAAATTTGAGGTCCTCACCTCCCCAGCAGATAAGGCTGAATGCTTTGCCCGCAGATTCTCGAACAATTCGAGTCTGGACTCGTCTGGAGTTTTGACACCCGACTTCTCACCTAGAACCGAGGCACAACTGAATGATGTCCACATTACACCTTCGCTTGTCTCTAAGATAATCTTAAAAATTGACCCTCACAAAGCGAGCGGTGGTGACGGAATCCCAACCATAGTCTTAAAGAAATGTGCCCCTGAAATCTCCTCTGTCCTTTCTAAGCTCTACAACCTCTGCCTATCTGCTTCCTGCTTTCCTGCCTGTTGGAAATATTCCTCTGTTGTTCCTATATTTAAAAACACTGGAGAACCCTCTGACCCTGCAAATTACCGCCCTAGCAGCCTTCTTCCGATCTTTGGCAAAGTGTTCGAAGCCATTATCAACGCCGAGGTGGTTCAGCATCTCACAGCACACAGGCTCCTCTCGGACAAGCAATATGGTTTCCGCTTCACCAGGTCTACTGCTGATATGCTAACGACCATCACCGAGTACATATACCAGGCACTCGACAGGAATGGCGAAGCCCGAACCTTTGCATTGGATATATCTAAGGTGTTCGACAGAGTTTGGCATACTGGCCTTCTATGTAAACTGCGGAGCTATGGTATAACTGGACATTTGTTTGAACTAATCCAGTCATTCCTCTCTAACCGCACAATGAAGGTGGTATGAAACGGACATGCCTCTCAGAACTACCATACAAACGCAGGTGTCCCCCAAGGCTCCATCTTAGGCCCTACACTCTTCCTGATATACATTAATGATCTCCCTGATTCCATAAGAGCCCAAATAGGTTTGTACGCCGATGACACCAAAGTTTACTCTCGCCTCCTACAAAAATCTGGTGTAGGCGTCAAAGCTAACCTCGCAGCCGAGATTGAAAAAGACCTCCAATCCATATTGGACTGGGGTAAGAAATGGTTAGTAAATTTTAATGCTTCTAAAACGAAGCTACTCTCAATTAACCATCATCGACAATCTCATCTACCTCCCATTAGCATGGACCAGGCTTGCCTCCCAGAGAGTAAAACACTGCGCCTCCTTGGTCTCACACTTTCAGCGGACCTCAAATGGAATGACTATATCGAATCCATTGCTAAATCCGCTGCTATGAAAGTCGGTTCCCTGTGTAGGGCCCGGAATTTTTTTCCGTCTGAATCTATCCTGCACATTTATAAATCTACCATCCGCCCGTGCATTGAATACTGCTGCCATCTCTGGTCGGGTGCCCCTGCTGTTCTCCTCGGGCTTCTCGATAAGGTTCAGAGGAGGGTCTGTAATGTGATAGATACCGACTTGGCAGACCGCCTGCAGTCTCTCTCCCACCAGCGCGACGTGGCTTCCCTGTGTCTCTTCTATAAATACTTTCACGGCTTCTGCTCCGATGAACTTAGATCACTAGTGCCTCCTAAATACGAATTTGAACGAGATACTAGATTAGCAAACTAGATCCCACCCTTTTACAGTGAAACCGATAAAATGCAGCCGTAACTTCTACTCCAACAGTTTCTTTCCTCGCACTTCCCGACTGTGGAATTCTCTTCCAAACGATTGCTTCCCCGACGGCTACAATCTCCAGGAGTTTAAATGTAAGGTCAATAGACACCTCCTAACACACTAACCTGCTCCCATTCTATCAAACACTCTTCCCATCTGCCCAACCCTCATCCTCGCTATCCTTACTCATCTGTCACCTTCCTCCTGACATTCCCTATGTCTAACTACTCCTTCTCTTTACCTTCCCCTATGTAGCCCCATGCGCAATCGTGACAGGTGAATGCCTTGCTCGGGGTGATACGATTAAAAAAAGTGTAAATCAACCCTTTATTAAATCTATGAGGTTAGACAGTACTTGTTACATTGCCAGTGTCTCCAGATATCTCTATTAGTTCGTATTTTTTGTACTATTCCCGTTGTTTCTCACTGTTCTCGCCGTTTTCAATGGATCAAGAACCAATTCTTTAATCTAATAGGATATTATCTCATAGGATAATTTTCTAGAACGTGAAATGAGATATGGGTAGTAAAACGTTGTAAACAGAAGCAAAGATGAGGACATTAGTGTTATAGTTCCATTCTACGTGGAATGGACTCTTCCTCCTGCTATAAATAATAACCGGAGTGACCCCCGGGGACGCAGCTGTGAGGCAGTCGTGTAACACTCTAGAGACTGTCGAAACGCAGCGTAACTCTACCGTTCGGACTTAAACTTCTATTTTGCTGATTACGAACACTTTACTTTGTAGGTATGTTCTTGTTATTCTAATACTCTTGTTGAACCTACCTCCTTGTTTCTTTCTGACTCAAACAGGCCACAACAACTTGACGACGAAGATTTCACCACAGCAGTTAATCCCCACGTAAATAATAGCATTTTATTAAAAAAAGGTTAATAATACTTCCCGACTGTGGAATTCTCTTCCAAACGATTGCTTCCCCGACGGCTACAATCTCCAGGAGTTTAAATGTAAGGTCACTAGACACCTCCTAACACACTAACATGCTCCCATTCTATCAAGCACTCTTCCCATCTGCCTAACCCTCATCCTCGCTATCCTTACTCATCTGTCACCTTCCTCCTGACATTCCCTATGTCTAACCACTCCTTCTCTTTACCTTCCCCTATGTAGCCACATGCGCAATAGTGGCAGTGGAATGCCTTGCTTGGGGTGAGATGATTAAAAAAAAAATTGACGTTGCATTTAAACTTTTAAAGATTGCAGCTATGAGGGAAGCATGCAAATGAAAGTGAGTTCCACAAACAGGAAATGCGAGAAAAGAAACTATTAGAATAGAAGAGACGGTTACATTTAACTAGTGCCACAAAAAAATTGTGGGACCTTAATGCCAGTCTAGTAGCATGAATAAATGTAACAGACCTAACTGAATAAAAGTTCATCAGATCAGTTGCCATGAAAATGATTGATTCTTTGTATTGAAAAGCTTTTCGTTATTATATTGGATGGACATTTAGTAGGAGAATATTATACTGTTAATCAGAATATGGTATTCTTAAGCGCATAACTTTTGTCTCACTTTTTCTTCTGGCTCAAGAGTTTCTTATTGCAATTGTCGATGAAAAAAAGAAAGAAATGTCACCGCTGTTCTTTTATAAGAACAACATACATTAGGGTAGAGACACGGCAATATAAACAATATAAACAAACATCCAAAGTTTTCAATCACTGGCTTACCATAGTTTCATTTCTTCCCAAATGTGGCATTTAACCTTTGAATAAATGTAAAAAAAAATCTTAACCATGTGCAGTTACCGTTGAAGTTTTTGGGTACTCTTGTATACTAGTGAGCCAGCCATGAGCTGATTCATTTGATAGTTCACCAATAGAAGGCTTAATCAATCAAAAGACTCAAAATATTCAATGCAACGTGTATAAAGGCGACCATATTTTCCCAAGTATTGGCGATATAGTCAGATTCAGTAGAATGTCTGACATTGTTAATGAGTGAGTGTTAATCTTTGAAGTTGTTTCATTGAACAGATTACGTATTGCGCTGTATTCTATATTCATAAACTATGGTGGGCATGGTCAACAAAGGTTATGGGCCTAGTACGCTTTCTTCGCGCTGTATTCTATATTCATAAACTATGGTGGACATGGTCAACAGTTACCACAATAGCTCAGGTGACAGTTTTAATTGAATTTTGCAATACTGATTTTTCTGTCTGTTCTACATCTT
This sequence comes from Ascarosepion bandense, assembly GCA_037127315.1. Taxonomy (NCBI): domain Eukaryota; kingdom Metazoa; phylum Mollusca; class Cephalopoda; order Sepiida; family Sepiidae; genus Ascarosepion; species Ascarosepion bandense. Next base: position 3,023,633 of record JBBBDQ010000348.1, read on the forward strand.
GGACTTATTAATATTTCCAGCAGCAGTAATCCTACAATTACAGAACCTATCATTAAGGTCCCTTTCTGTTTTATTTCTAGGATTTGCATAAACTATATTAGATCTTTCTCTTCAATCTATTCTATAAGAATTCACTAATAATCTGTGAATATTTGCCACATTGTTTCTTTCGGAAATTCCATGGCAGCATTTTGCTTTCACTTTTCAATCTAGAAAATCAAAAATTCAGAAAGAGAATGATGAGTAGGAAAAGTGAACATTATTTCAAAAAATCTTTTTTTTTGGGTTTCAAGACATTAAAAAAATATATATTAAATAATCCTCAGAAGTCTCACAAAATGCATGAAGTAAGCCAAAATGTCACACCTTACAGTACTGGTTCGAACTGATCTAGAATGATTTTAAATAATTATGCGTGGTATTAATAGAAATGTGAATACGTCAGAAGAGTAGTAGTAATAGACGGATAAATACGCAGCTACAGTAGTATTAATAGAAGGGTGAATACGCTAGTATGGTACTATTAATAAAATTATGAATAAGTCATTACAATGGTAGTAATAGAAAGATTCATACGCAAGTAAAGTAGGAGTAATAGGAGGATAAATACACCAGTGCAGTGGGTGTAATACAAAGGTGAATACGCTAGTACAGCGGTTGTAATAGAAGGGTGAGTACGCAAGTACCCTGGTATTAATTTAAGGAAGAATATAGCAGTACAGTGGTAGTAAAAGAAGGGTGAATACGCCAATATATTAATAGTAATAGAAGGGTGAATTTTCCAGTACAGTGGTATTAATACAAGAGAAAATATGGCAATACAGTGGTAGTAAAAGAAGGGTGAATACGCCAATATATTAATAGTAATAGAATGGTGAATACGCCAGTATATTAATAGTAATAGAAGGGTGAATACGCCAATATATTAATAGTAATAGAATGGTGAATACGCCAGTATATTAATAGTAATAGAAGGGTGAATACGCCAATATATTAATAGTAATAGAAGGGTGAATACGCCAGTATATTAATAGTAATAGAAGGGTGAATACGCCAGTATATTAATAGTAATAGAAGGGTGAATACGCCAATATATTAATAGTAATAGAAGGGTGAATACGCCAGTATATTAATAGTAATAGAATGGTGAATACGCCAATATATTAATAGTAATAGAATGGTGAATACGCCAGTATATTAATAGTAATAGAAGGGTGAATACGCCAATATATTAATAGTAATAGAAGGGTGAATCTTCCAGTAGAGTGGTATTAATACAAGAGACAATATGGCAATACAGTGGTAGTAAAAGAATGGTGAATACGCCAATATATTAATAGTAATAGAATGGTGAATACGCCAGTATATTAATAGTAATAGAAGGGTGAATACGCCAATATATTAATAGTAATAGAATGGTGAATACGCCAGTATATTAATAGTAATAGAAGGGTGAATACGCCAATATATTAATAGTAATAGAAGGGTGAATACGCCAGTATATTAATAGTAATAGAAGGGTGAATACGCCAGTATATTAATAGTAATAGAAGGGTGAATACGCCAATATATTAATAGTAATAGAAGGGTGAATACGCCAGTATATTAATAGTAATAGAATGGTGAATACGCCAATATATTAATAGTAATAGAATGGTGAATACGCCAGTATATTAATAGTAATAGAAGGGTGAATACGCCAATATATTAATAGTAATAGAAGGGTGAATCTTCCAGTAGAGTGGTATTAATACAAGAGACAATATGGCAATACAGTGGTAGTAAAAGAATGGTGAATACGCCAATATATTAATAGTAATAGAATGGTGAATACGCCAGTATATTAATAGTAATAGAAGGGTGAATCTTCCAGTACAGTGGTATTAATACAAGAGAAAATATGGCAATACAGTGGTAGTAAAAGAAGGGTGAATACGCCAATATATTAATAGTAATAGAATGGTGAATACGCCAGTATATTAATAGTAATAGAAGGGTGAATACGCCAATATATTAATAGTAATAGAAGGGGTGAATACGCCAGTATATTAATAGTAATAGAAGGGTGAATACGCCAGTATATTAATAGTAATAGAAGGGTGAATACGCCAATATATTAATAGTAATAGAAGGGTGAATACGCCAGTATATTAATAGTAATAGAATGGTGAATACGCCAATATATTAATAGTAATAGAATGGTGAATACGCCAGTATATTAATAGTAATAGAAGGGTGAATACGCCAATATATTAATATTAACAGAATGGTGAATACGCCAATATATTAATAGTAATAGAATGGTGAATACGCCAGTATATTAATAATAATAGAAGGGTAGATAGCAATATATTAATAGTAATAGAAGGGTGAATACGCCAGTATATTAATAGTAATAGAAGGGTGAATACGCCAGTATATTAATAGTAATAGAAGGGTGAATACGCCAATATATTAATAGTAATAGAATGGTGAATACGCCAGTATATTAATAGTAATAGAAGGGTGAATACGCCAGTATATTAATAGTAATAGAAGGGTGAATACGCCAATATATTAATAGTAATAGAAGGGTGAATACACTAGTATATTAATAGTAATAGAATGGTGAATACGCCAATATATTAGTAATAGAATGGTGAATACGCCAGTATATTAATAGTAATAGAAGGGTGAATACCAATATATTAATAGTAATAGAAGGAGGAAATTGGAATACGCCAGTATATTAATAGTAATAGAGAGGTGAATACGCCAGTATATTAATAGTAATAGAAGGGTGAATACGCCAGCCCTGTAATAGTAATAGAATGGTGAATACGCCAGTATATTAATAGTAATAGAATGGTGAATACGCCAGTATATTAATAGTAATAGAATGGTGAATACGCCAATATATTAATAGTAACAGAATGGTGAATACGCCAGTATATTAATAGTAATAGAAGGGTGAATACGCCAATATATTAATAGTAATAGAAGGGTGAATACGCCAGTATATTAATAGTAATAGAAAGGGTGAATACGCCAGTATATTAATAGTAATAGAAGGGTGAATACGCCAATATAGTAATAGTAATAGAATGATGAATACGCCAGTATATTAATAGTAATAGAAGGGGTGAATACGCCAATATATTAATAGTAATAAGAAGGGTGAATACGCCAGTATATTAATAGTAATAGAATGGTGAATACGCCGAAAATATATTAATAGTAATATAAAGGTGAATCTTCCAGTAGAGTGGTATTAATACAAGAGACAATATGGCAATACAGTGGTAGTAAAAGAATGGTGAATACGCCAATATATTAATAGTAATAGAATGGTGAATACGCCAGTATATTAATAGTAATAGAAGGGTGAATCTTCCAGTACAGTGGTATTAATACAAGAGAAAATATGGCAATACAGTGGTAGTAAAAGAAGGGTGAATACGCCAATATATTAATAGTAATACAATGGTGAATTTTCCAGTACAGTGGTATTAATACAAGAGAAAATATGGCAATACAGTGGTAGTAAAAGAAGGGTGAATACGCCAATATATTAATAGTAATAGAAGGGTGAATACGCCAGTATATTAATAGTAATAGAAGGGTGAATACGCCAATATATTAATAGTAATAGAATGGTGAATACGCCAGTATATTAATAGTAATAGAATGGTGAATACGCCAGTATATTAATAGTAATAGAATGGTGAATACGCCAATATATTAATAGTAACAGAATGGTGAATACGCCAGTATATTAATAGTAATAGAAGGGTGAATACGCCAATATATTAATAGTAATAGAAGGGTGAATACGCCAGTATATTAATAGTAATAGAAGGGTGAATACGCCAGTATATTAATAGTAATAGAAGGGTGGGCCTGAATACGCCAATTAATATTAATAAGGGTAATAGAATGATGAATACGCCAGTATATTAATAGTAATAGAAGGGTGAATACGACCAATAATATTAATAAGGGTAATAGAAGGGTGAATACGCCAGTATATTAATAGTAATAGAATGGTGAATACGCCAGTATATTAATAGTAATAGAAGGGTGAATCTTCCAGTACAGTGGTATTAATACAAGAGAAAATATGGCAATACAGTGGTAGTAAAAGAAGGGTGAATACGCCAATATATTAATAGTAATACAATGGTGAATTTTCCAGTACAGTGGTATTAATACAAGAGAAAATATGGCAATACAGTGGTAGTAAAAGAAGGGTGAATACGCCAGTATATTAATAGTAATAGAAGGGTGAATACGCCAATATATTAATAGTAATAGAATGGTGAATACGCCAGTATATTAATAGTAATAGAAGGGTGAATACGCCAGTATATTAATAGTAATAGAAGGGTGAATCTTCCAGTACAGTGGTATTAATACAAGAGAAAATATGTCAATACAGTGGTAGTAAAAGAAGGGTGAATACGCTAATATATTAATAGTAATAGAAGGGTGAATACGCCAATATATTAATAGTAATAGAATGGTGAATACGCCAATATATTAATAGTAATAGAATGGTGAATACGCCAATATATTAATAGTAATAGAATGGTGAATACGCCAATATATTAATAGTAATAGAATGGTGAATACGCCAGTATATTAATAGTAATAGAAGGGTGAATTTTCCAGTACAGTGGTATTAATACAAGAGAAAATATGGCAATACAGTGGTAGTAAAAGAATGGTGAATACGCCAATATATTAATAGTAATAGAATGGTGAATACGCCAGTATATTAATAGTAATAGAAGGGTGAATCTTCCAGTACAGTGGTATTAATACAAGAGAAAATATGGCAATACAGTGGTAGTAAAAGAATGGTGAATACGCCAATATATTAATAGTAATAGAATGGTGAATACGCCAGTATATTAATAGTAATAGAAGGGTGAATTTTCCAGTACAGTGGTATTAATACAAGAGAAAATATGGCAATACAGTGGTAGTAAAAGAATGGTGAATACGCCAATATATTAATAGTAATAGAATGGTGAATACGCCAGTATATTAATAGTAATAGAAGGGTGAATTTTCCAGTACAGTGGTAATACAAGAGAAAATATGGCAATACAGTGGTAGTAAAAGAATGGTGAATACGCCAATATATTAATAGTAATAGAATGGTGAATACGCCAGTATATTAATAGTAATAGAAGGGTGAATATTCTAGTACAGTGGTATTAATACAAGAGAAAATATGGCAATATAGTGGTAGTAAAAGAAGGGTGAATACGCCAATATATTAATAGTAATAGAATGGTGAATACGCCAGTATATTAATAGTAATAGAATGGTGAATACGCCAGTATATTAATAGTAATAGAAGGGTGAATCTTCCAGTACAGTGGTATTAATACAAGAGAAAATATGGCAATACAGTGGTAGTAAAAGAATGGTGAATACGCCAATATATTAATAGTAATAGAATGGTGAATACGCCAGTATATTAATAGTAATAGAAGGGTGAATACGCCAGTATATTAATAGTAATAGAAGGGTGAATCTTCCAGTACAGTGGTATTAATACAAGAGAAAATATGGCAATACAGTGGTAGTAAAAGAATGGTGAATACGCCAATATATTAATAGTAATAGAATGGTGAATACGCCAGTATATTAATAGTAATAGAAGGGTGAATCTTCCAGTACAGTGGTATTAATACAAGAGAAAATATGGCAATACAGTGGTAGTAAAAGAATGGTGAATACGCCAATATATTAATAGTAATAGAATGGTGAATACGCCAGTATATTAATAGTAATAGAAGGGTGAATTTTCCAGTACAGTGGTATTAGTACAAGAGAAAATATGGCAATATAGTGGTAGTAAAAGAAGGGTGAATACGCCAATATATTAATAGTAATAGAATGGTGAATACGCCAGTATATTAATAGTAATAGAATGGTGAATACGCCAGTATATTAATAGTAATAGAAGGGTGAATACGCCAGTATATTAATAGTAATAGAAGGGTGAATCTTCCAGTACAGTGGTATTAATACAAGAGAAAATATGGCAATACAGTGGTAGTAAAAGAATGGTGAATACGCCAATATATTAATAGTAATAGAATGGTGAATACGCCAGTATATTAATAGTAATAGAATGGTGAATACGCCAGTATATTAATAGTAATAGAAGGGTGAATCTTCCAGTACAGTGGTATTAATACAAGAGAAAATATGGCAATACAGTGGTAGTAAAAGAATGGTGAATACGCCAATATATTAATAGTAATAGAATGGTGAATACGCCAGTATATTAATAGTAATAGAAGGGTGAATCTTCCAGTACAGTGGTATTAATACAAGAGAAAATATGGCAATACAGTGGTAGTAAAAGAATGGTGAATACGCCAATATATTAATAGTAATAGAATGGTGAATACGCCAGTATATTAATAGTAATAGAAGGGTGAATTTTCCAGTACAGTGGTATTAATACAAGAGAAAATATGGCAATACAGTGGTAGTAAAAGAAGGGTGAATACGCCAATATATTAATAGTAATAGAATGGTGAATACGCCAGTATATTAATAGTAATGGAAGGGTGAATTTTCCAGTACAGTGGTATTAATACAAGAGAAAATATGGCAATACAGTGGTAGTAAAAGAAGGGTGAATACGCCAATATATTAATAATAATAGAAGGGTGATTTCGCTAATATCTTAATAGTAATACAAGGGTGAATTCGCTTGTACAGTGGTATAAATTGAATGGAAAATATGGCAATACAGTGGTAGTAATAGATGGGTGAATATGTCAATATATTAATCGTGATAGAAGGGTGAATACGCCAATATATTAATAGTAATAGAATGGTGAATACGCCAATATATTAATAGTAATAGAATGGTGAATATGCCAGTATATTAATAGTAATAGAAGGGTGAATCTTCCAGTACAGTGGTATTAATACAAGAGAAAATATGGCAATACAGTGGTAGTAAAAGAATGGTGAATACGCCAATATATTAATAGTAATAGAATGGTGAATACGCCAGTATATTAACAGTAATAGAAGGGTGAATTTTCCAGTACAGTGGTATTAATACAAGAGAAAATATGGCAATATAGTGGTAGTAAAAGAAGGGTGAATACACCAATATATTAATAGTAATAGAATGGTGAATACGCCAGTATATTAATAGTAACAGAATGGTGAATATGCCAGTATATTAATAGTAATAGAAGGGTGAATCTTCCAGTACAGTGGTATTAATACAAGAGAAAATATGGAAAATACAGTGGTAGTAAAAGAAGAGTGAATACGCCAATATATTAATAGTAATAGAATGGTGAATACGCCAGTATATTAATAGTAATAGAAGGCTGAATCTTCCAGTACAGTGGTATTAATACAAGAGAAAATATGGCAATATAGTGGTAGTAAAAGAAGGGTGAATACGCCAATATATTAATAGTAATAGAAGGGTGAATACGCCAGTATATTAATAGTAATAGAAGGGTGAATTTTCCAGTACAGTGGTATTAATACAAGAGAAAATATGGAAAATACATTGGTAGTAAAAGAAGAGTGAATACGCCAATATATTAATAATAATAGAAGGGTGATTTCGCTAATATCTTAATAGTAATACAAGGGTGAATTCGCTTGTACAGTGGTATAAATAGAATGGAAAATATGGCAATACAGTGGTAGTAATAGATGGGTGAATATGTCAATATATTAATCGTGATAGAAGGGTGAATACGCCAGTACAGTGGTATAAATAGAAGGGAAATATGTCTGTACAGTGGTAGTAATAGAAGGGTTTATACGCCAATTAATAGTAGTAGAAGGATGAATTCGCCAGTACAGTGGTGTAATAAGAGGGTGAATACGCCAGTACAGTTTTAGTAGTTGAAGGATGGATACGCAACTCTCCTCACAGATTCATAAGGCTTCAGAAGGTGGTGGTGGCGAGTTACCGAAGCAAGGGTATTTGCCACCTTCCCACCAAGACACAAGGTCAGTTAATGATCCCTTAAGGTCAGCCCAAAATATCCTGTAGACCCAGTTTAAGGCTGGATCGGGCTCTTGTTTTTTCAACTTTAGGTTCCTCTCTGCTCAAAAGTAGAGAGGTGAACAAGAGAGTGCTCACTCAAAGCTGATCACTCATTCCGTAAGCAAAACTCATTGTCGAAGTAAGAGTATTTGATACGTTCCCACCAAGGCAGATGGAAACAAGGTCAGTTAATATGAGAAGTCTGAACCTTTAAGCTTAGCCAAAAATATCCCGTAGACCCAGCTTAAGGCTGTGTTAGGCTTTTGTCTTTCAACCCAAAAGAGAACAAGAGAATGTTTGCTCAAGACTAATAGCTCAATCTGTAAGCAAAACTCATTGCCGAATCAAGTCACAGGTATCTCTTGCGCTCACTATAGATGGCTGGTGAGATCGTCAGTTCACATCGGCGATATGGAGTGTGGGGCATTCCATTACAACAGTTTTATTCTCGCTTTCTCATAGATACGACGTAACTACCCCGAAATTAAATGAGGAAAATATAGGGGAAAATGACACGACTTTCGATATTGAGGAATTGCTGATAGATTACAAGAACACAGTGGACGATACTGATCATAACATCAGATTGTAATATAAATATATTAATACACGAATCACTGCTTCCTTAATCTTATTAACATTATTCCGCAATTATTGCATTCTTAGTTTATACTAAAAATCATCTCCATTAAGCCTTTCTTTTTTTTCTCGCAATCATATTACGAAAACAGAATGTTAACTATTATTTTAAGCTTTTTCCCGGGGATCTTACAGATAATCCTGACCATAGTAAGAATACTTCCCCTGTGATAATACAATTCTACCCAGTTAGTCTTGTTTACACTTCAACGTTGATAGCGTATGACTTTTATACGCATATACCTCAGGGTAATGCGCTTCGATGACACAAAGTGCTATTTCCGGCTGGGCAAGCGAAGCTTTTGAAGTTGACAATAGATTTCGACCCTGGATATTTTCTTTCCTGTTCGGATCGTTACTGACTCACTCGCTCGAAGACTATTAACATTTAATTACAAGAATTCCACGAACTGATAGATTTTTTTTTTTTTATTTTTTTGTTAAGTTGAAACGCATTTTACGTTTTCCCCGGCTAGAGAAACGTAAAATTCGAATGGAAAGAAAAACTGTCCATTTTACTGCTTGGGTTTGTGTTATTTTATTTTAGATTTCTTGTGTAAAGATCAGATTCCGATTTTTCATGCGTCACTATAAAATGGTAACGTCTCAATTCGTAGGTTGTAAATAATAATGTTCACTCAGTAGGGAAGAATAAATTACTCAGCACATCGTCAAAAATAAAATAAACTAGCAGAAAAAAAAACATGTTTTATAAACCGAAAAATAAACCAGTCAAGGGTATTTTTCAATGGGCCCCGTTGCTATGGAATACAACACAATATCAATTTAAAATGATTTTAACGACAATCATTCAGTTAAGTACCATTCGTGATACATGCTTAGGTGATCATTTCTCGAAAGAGACATGACTGACTGTGCAGAAATTATCCCGCAGTAGGATGCTATTAATTTCTGTGGTAGACTGGTTGCCAGCTAATGCTAGAGAGCCCAATCTGTTCTGTTATGTAACCAATAACTCGAAAAAAGTAACGGATTAATACGTTCCTCAAGGGTATTTGCGCATAAGTGAATGTTAGAAATTCAACTGGAATTCGAACTCGGCTTACGGATTTCTCGTTCCGAGCCGAGATCCATTGCACGACAATACCGTGAAAAAATTGCCCAGGCTCCCCCCCCTCACAGCACATCACATTTTGGGAAGCCTGAATCCCAGGATATTAAACCTAACCTATTAGTGAAGGAGAGGTACTTTCTGGGTTGGCAAGGTCACCTGGGGTTTGGGGTTAACAATATTTTAACCTCACCGTGTTGTAGATTATCTGAGCTGGTGAATAATTTCGTGAAGAAGTGTACTTTCATGAAACAGAAAAATTATGCAAACTGGCTAGCAAAGGAAACATAGATATTGTGTTGATAAATATATGATTGTTGTCAAAGTTAAGAATGCGGGAAAAATTACCCATGTCAGGAAAAATATATGATTGTTTTGAAAAAAGTGTAACCAAGGTCAGATAATGTGGGCCGTAAAATGATGTAAACAATGTGCTGAAAGATGACATAGTCGATTATATGAAAGACAGTTTAGTAGTAAAAGTGAGTCGGTGAGCGTTTGAGATCGGAACCCAGACCGAGAAAGACTCAGGGAAAATCGCGGATGAGCGCGGCTTCTGGTCCTCTCGATGTGTGTGTGCTGACACCTCCGACTTCAGCTCTTACTCAACGCTACGTCACCTGAAGAGTACTGAAGACAATGTTGTATGCCTTATTTATATATACTTGTTACGGTTGTCATTTTATTTAGTGACAATATCGTCATTTTAACACCGTGAAAAGGGCAAGAGAGAAAATAACAAGTTTGGGATCCCGTCGTAGAATTAATAATCGTCGATCAATTAAAGTTTATATATAACATTTGTCGTTTTGGTTGAAAATTAATTTTCATCGTCTTGGTATAGAAGGCGAATTTATAAACAGCAATCGTCCAATAGGCAAAACATACCAACCGAGACAAAAAAAAGTTGACAATATATATCAAGTAAAACTGATAGTTTTTCCCCTTTATGTGCCATGTCCTTTCAGGACATAGGCGATCATGGACTTTTATTTGCCCCTATCCTTTGTCGATCGTAATATTTTCCTCGTAGTATCTCTCCCAAACTCCGCTCCGATATACACTACTGGCCATAATTATTAGGCCACCCCAATTTTTAAAAAAAATGATGTATTTCATACTATTTTTAATATTTATTGCCAAGTGGATAATTGTAAATTAAAATAGAATGGTTCTTTTGTTATTGTAACTTTGCAAAATTTTACAAGGCAAGGAAGGAAAGATTAGCTCGTCTGCATCCCCTAAATTTCCTTCATTCTTTCAATGATGAAACTGCAATATAAGCAATTATTAAATATTTATAAATTCATTTGATGCACATGTTATTGGGCAGTACTAACCATTCTATTTTCATTGACAAACATTCACTTGGCAATAAATACTAAAAAATACTATGAACTACCTCATTGTCCAACATTTGGATATTTTTTATTATGCTGATTCTAAGCTTTCGGCCCAGATGAGCCATCTTCAGAGAGGTTTCTAGTATATATATATATATATATATATAAGAAAAATTAAGCCAGACACGTTATTTCATGGTAAATCGGCCTATTTTAGGCCAACCATCATCAGCTTCCTTCTAAAATAGACCATCATCAGTTTCCTTCTAAAATAGGCTCATACTTCCGATTTACCATAAAATGACGTGTTTGCCTTAATTTGTCTTATATTTTCTCTGTATGTATTTGTATACATATATATTTAGAGCTCTCTTAGAGAGTTATCCTACCACTGTATGTACAGGATACTCCTTTGGATCCTTCTGTACCCACACCGCATGCTGATCTATCTATCTATCTATCTATCTATCTATACATATATATATATATATATATATATATATATATATATGAACAAGTTTATATGGTGTTATTTATCTATATTTATAAAATAAGGTAGTATTTACACTATTTACATTATTCACTTACGTGCTAATACGCTTAGGAAAGATCTAAATCCATCTATCCCCTCCGGTTATGAGTTAAATAACAGGACTGATTGGGTCCTATAGCCTTGGCTGGCAACCAGTCTACCGCAAAAATTATTGTCAACTTACTGCGGTATAAGCTTCTGCCAAGTCAGTCATGTCTCTTTCGAGATATGATCGCCCAAAGCGTGTATCACGTATGGCACTTGACTGACTGACTGAATACAATAGTTGAAAACATGATTTAGGCTTCTACTGGGCATAAAGTGGGGGATCAGTTTTTTATTGTTATGAAATAATAAACTGATCCCCCAGCTAGGTTACAGTCGCTTTCTCACCGACGCAGTGTGGCTTCCCTGTGTCTCTTCTACAGATACTTTCACTGCCTCTGCTCCGATGAACTTAGCTCACTGGTACCCCCTATATATGAATTTCCTCGAGCCACAAGATTAGCAACTAGGTCCCACCCTTATACTGTGAAACAAATAAATTGTAAACGGAAATTCTACTCCAACAGCTTCTTTTCTTGCACTTCCCGCCTGTGGAATTCTCTTCCGCATACTTGCTTTCCTGACAGCTACAATCTCCAAGAATTTAAATATAAAATCAATAGTCATCTGCTGTCTCACTAACTTACATCCTCTCTCTCATGCTTTTCTACATCCACTCCACTCTCATAAGTACTCTCTTCCTTCTCCTACTCTCTTCCTGAAACCCCTGCAACCTCTCACTCCTCATAACATTCCTCCTCGTCCAGCCCACTCTCATCAGTAATCTCTTCCCTCTTCTACTCTCTTCCGGACACCCCCTGCAACCTATCACTCTTCATAACAATCCTCCTATGTAACTCCCTGCACAACAGTGGCAGTAAAGTGCCTTGCTTGGGGCGACACGATTATAAAAAAAATATACATTATTTGTTCAAATTTAATACAGACTTTCTATTTTTCATATGTTGCACTATTCTGTTCATTATCTATCTATCTATCTCAGTATGTTCATTATCTATCTATCTATCTATCTATCTATCTATCTCAGTATGTTCATTATCTATCTATCTCAGTCTGTTCATTATCTATCTATCTCAGTCTGTTCATTATCTATCTATCTATCTATCTATCTATCTATCTATCTACTTTGATAATGATAGAATTGAAACAGTCTTGCCTAGTGTGTTTAAAATATAAGACACTATCATTTGAAAAAATATTTTTAATTTACCTTATTTGCTGGTATATAAAACAAATATTGAGTTTAGAAATAAGGCAAATATGACATTCTATCCAAAGCGAACGTGAAGCTACCTTATGAGCTAGTTGAAAAGTATAGGTTCACAAAGGAATTTTCTTGTTTTGACATAAATTAAGGCGAACTTAGAGTCATTGCTTTGATATTTGCTTATTCATGAGATCCAAGAAAATACATTATATTCATTTCTTTCAAGACGTATTTAGAACGAGCTAGTTCTAACCCTGGGGTCAAAAACACGTGGGCGCCAGTTTTAAACTCAGTTCATTTCGTAATTTTCCTATTTTGATATTCATTGGTGCATGCGCACAGTGTTCTTTATTTCAAGAGATTTTAAAACTTAAAAAAAAAACAGATTTTTTTTTCTTAGGCTTAGTGAAGTGGGTATTGTCAGAAAAAACGAACCAACAATTTCAAAGTGCACGGAAGTTTAAAAAAAAAATTAAACACGGAAGCCTGCAAAAATGCTTAACTTTCAAGTAACCAAGGAGATATCACGTAGGTAAGTCGACTGATGTAAAATTAAATTAAGTGCTTCATTTGATTACGAGTTGAAACTATTGATCAAATTCTCAACCGGTTCGACCAAGGCTAGTATCTGACTCGCTACTTGTACACGAGACGATTATTCTGTCTCAAATATTGATTAGCTTTTATCAGTGAAGACAAACCCAATCAAACACGGAAATAAAGGAAAGGCAAGTGTTTCTCGGTGAGGGAAGGAAGGTAAGACTCTAGTTGCTAAGAATATTTTTCTATCCAGGCAAATAAAGTTGTTAAGTATCAGAGTACGTCAATCGATGAAAAAGTCTATTGAATCGGAATTAAGTTTAACAATTATTTCTGATACTTTTGCTGAATACAGATCGCTTTGCACTCATTTTATAAAAATAGATTATCTGATTCGCCTGTAGAAGAAATGCTCCGTTTATCTGTTTATATAGACTGGGAAAGTAGGAGAATCACCATGCATGTTTTCCTACAAGTGACGACGATCATATACAGGGTACGATGAATATAGTGTCCTCTGACATGGTATATTTTTAACAGATATATTTACCAACATTGAATGTGCGTTGTGGTGCATTGGATATCGGCTCAGAACGAGAAATCGGGGAGACGAGTTCGAATTCCAGCCGAATTCATTGCATTCACTTACGAGCAAATACCCTTGGGAAAGGTATTAATCCGTCTATTCCTTCCAGTGATGGGCTAAATAACAGGACAGATTGGGTTCTCTAGCCTTGGCCGGCAGCCAGTCTACCGCAGAAAGCAATGGCAACCTACTGCGGGATAATCTTCTGCCCAGTCAGTCATGTCTCTTCATCGAGACATGATCGCCCAAGCGTATATCACGTATGGCACTTAACTGACTGATTTACCAACATTACACAAAAATATCTTGAAATATCAGTCAGTTAAGTGCCATACGGGATACACGCTTGGGCGATCATGTCTCGAAAGAGACATAACTGACTGGGCAGAAGATTATCCCGCAGTAGGTTGCCATTGCTTTCTGCGGTAGACTGGTACCCAACCAAGGCTAGAGAACCCAATCTGTCCTATTATTTGACCCATAACTGGAAGGAAGAGACATATTATTACCTTTCCCAAGGGTATTTGCGCGTATATGATTGCAACGAATTCAACTAGAATTCGAACTAGGTTCTCCGATTTCTCGTTCCGAGTCGATATCCACTGGACCACAACGCACATCCTGAAATATAAAAAATTAAATAGATTCAATAAAATTGCTTTTGGCTTCAACGACGGCCCCCAGACAACTTCGAATCTCGTGCAACTCTTCTGGTCAGTCTCCTTGTTTAATCCTGTAACACGGTCGGGGGGTATCTGATACCAATGCTTTTTGTTTCATTGATCACGACCGTGTTTCAGGGTTAGGTTGATGAATATATATATATATATATATACTAACAAAATAGCAAGATCGCCAAGACCGACCGCGGTTTCGCACAACGGCTCGTCAGGGCAAAGGCAGATCATGTACTAACCAAATAAATACACACTACTAAGACTAACCCATTTGCAGAAGAGGTTGGATGGAAGGAAAAAAAAAAAAAAAAACCTGGGAGGGGGGTTTCTATAACTTTCGATATCCTAAGTAAGAAACTTCATTTTATGCATTCTACACTTATTTAATATCTCAGTTCTAGAGTTAATAAGCCTATTAGCGGGTTCAAATTTAGCTATAGCTAGCTTCTCCTCATCACAAAGTTTGCAAAATTTATTATTCTTATTACTGCTAGGGCACTTTTTTATTATTTCCCATTTCAGAATTGGGTCCTTTTTACTTTTGGCTTTTATTTCCCATACATAGGTAGATAACGCCGTGCTATGTTTATATCTAGCGTTTTTGAAAGAAGTTTTATGATTATAAAACCTACTTTTAAAATTATCGTGTGTAGATCCTATGTATGTCTTGGGGTTTTTGTCATTTTCGCTAACATAGACCTTAACTTTGTAGACTACACTTGTCTGATTACAATTACCCTCAATCGGGCAGTCCTTTTTAGCTCTACAATTACACTTATGCTCCTTAACGTTATTATTGCCGGAGGCCGCTGTATTCTCTTTTAGTTTACTTTTGTTGGTGTTATTAATGATTTTACCTATATTAGGCATACAGGAGTAACTCAACTTAATAGTATTTCTGTTAAATATCTGCTTAAGTCTATTATTTGAGTTGAAATGTCTATCTATTAAATTAAAAAACATTTTTCCTATCTTGGATCTGACTTCCTTATTATATGGGGGGTTGAACCATATAATTTTTCTTGATCTATTCTTACTGGCTTTTTTATTTAAACCTTGGTTCGAAAATTCTAACTTTTCTTGGTGCCCACTTTTTTTTAAGGCCATTTGAAAAATTTTTTTGTGTTTTTCAAAAACTTCCCTATTTGACGAGTTTGTAGACAATCTAACCTCTATACCTCTAGGAATACTTTGCAGAATATGTCTAGGGTGGTTAGACTTTTTATTAACGTAAATTGGGGCATAGTTCCTTTTGATGTATGGTGTTATTATCCCATTGGCAATGTTTAACGTTATGTCTAAGTAATTGACTATTTTCACGTTATGCTCTATTTCTATTTCAAGCTTATGGGACTTAAAAAACTTTTGTACTTCCTTTCTCATTTTGTCTCCTAATTTAGGCGTGCAGTTTTCTATCACTATCAATCCATCATCCCGGTACAGGCCGTGATTATGGAAATCTATTATTTGGTTTAATTTGTGTAGTAATAGGCACCCTATCAGTTCAGCCACTTCCGCACCATCATATGCCCCTATTGGGTTATCAAACCCTTGGGCATCAGTCTTTTTTATCCAAATTTCATCATTGAACCATAATAACGTTTTACGGCAGTGCCAGATTATTTCTAGTTCCTCCTTTTTTATTTCGTTATACTCTTTCGCTAATTCTAACGCTTCTGAGAGTAACTTAGCCGTTATTGATGGATAGAACTCCTTAATATCGTATTTAATGAATGCAGATCTTTTATCGGGATTTATATCTTTAAACCAATTGATACAATCTCCAGTGGATTTCCACTGGTTAATATTAAGATACATACGTAGATTGCTACAAATGTTTTGAATTATAACCTTACTTATTCTACCAAGTTCTGTTTTTGTAGGATTTATAAGTCTAAACTCAGGATGGTTTGGAAATGAATCTTTGTGATCCTTAACTGTTAGAAAGCAGCTCTTCAATCCTATCTTTTCCACCTTATTATGCAAGTTAAACTTGCCTACTAACGATGTAGCCTCACTATTTATACTATCCATAACACCTGGTGCTATTTTCCTATAGTGCCTAATTACCGAATTCTTAACTTCTTTGTTGAATTGCTCCTTAGGCAAAGCGTACATGTTAGTATTTTTATCTCCTTTAACGTAAATTTTAGTGGTATTTTTACATTCTTTTACCGTGTCCTTTAATTGTTTTTGAAAGGGGTTTTGCCCTAACTTTCTGTACTTAATTTTTCTAATGATGCTAATTAGATCTTTCTCAAACGCCTCTAACTCTTTTGAGTATGGCGGGTGCCTATAAGTTTTAAATCCGTAACTATTGTCATCCTTATCATTTAAATTGTTTAGGAAGAAAAATGCCCTCCATCTTAACCTGCTAATAAAACTCTCGATCTTATGGAGTAATTGCTTTTCATAAAAATCCTTAGAAGGGATCGGGATATCTTTGAGTGAACATTCTATATCTATTTGTTCCATCACTAGTTTGTATAAAGTGCTCAATGGATAAATCCAGAGCCTATAATAATAATAATAATAATAATAATAATAATAATAATAATTATTAAACCGACTCTGCGTGTATTCTAATCTCAAAATTTTATAGAAGGGACTTTCTAAGACTATGAATGACCAGCAGAATCTAAATCCGTTATTGCCCTCGGCTATAAAGCTTTGGGCAAAGAGGGGGAAAAAAAGAAAACTGCGTGGGACCGACAATACATACGGTTCCTCCCAGTAAAAAGAAAAAAAACCCTCTAACGGAACAAACAACCAGAAAAGAAAAGTGCTCGATACACACAACCGAAAAGTATTTAACTAGAAGGCAGTAACGCAGAGCAAACACATATATTAATATATATATATTAATATATATATATATATATATATATATATATATTAATGAATGTTTCATTACTTATTATAGACAAGTTTTGTCAATCTATTTTATGTAATTTTTTTTCATATTCTCTGATAAGCTTAATAGCATTATCATTAAATGAACAAAAAAATGATCTAAGCATTCGGCTGACATAAGCCATTTTCAAAGATGTCTAATTACATTATATATTCTAAACACCGACAAACCATAATGACAAGCTGTTTTTATTTACATGGAAGATTTCCACTTGAACCAGCATAATAATAAAATATCCAAATGTTGGACAATTTCTGTCTTTATTTTCACCTGAAATTAAAGCCAAAATACAATGTTTAGAACGTCTCATGATCAAACATAATAGACATTCATTGTCTGCTATATACAACAATATATATATATATATATATATATATATATATATATATATATATATATATATATCCTTTAACTAAAGACCTAG
The DNA here is from genome assembly GCA_037127315.1 of Ascarosepion bandense. NCBI lineage: Eukaryota > Metazoa > Mollusca > Cephalopoda > Sepiida > Sepiidae > Ascarosepion > Ascarosepion bandense. Next base: position 3,041,665 of record JBBBDQ010000348.1, read on the forward strand.
AATAATATGTATATTTAATAATATATACTTAATATGTCTGTTATATTACATTGAGCACTCTTTTATTAGCACCTGATAAAGATTGATATATTGGTGTGTACCTTCGAGTATAAACACATGTATATTTATCTACATTTATATATATATATATATATATATATATATATAGATAGATAGATAGATAGATAGATAGATAGATAGATAGATAGATAGATAAACGAAATTGGTTATAAACAACCGACAATTTGAAATTATTTGTTGAACATTATTTTTGATCGATACTCGTATTTAAGTAGATATTCTGTTTTATAATCAAATCAAATATATTTATTTCTACTGACCTGATTATTTACGATAAATTTTTGTTCCGAAAATGTTTGCCATTTGGCAAAATTCTAACCTGTGACCGCTATCCATTAAAGGAAAAGCCACCAACTGACCTGGCGTATCTCAGACCTCTCGACCACGAATAACCATCAGTTTAAACGAAGTTAAATCAAGCCTATATAACGCAATTTATGGTTCACCGTAATTACCATATCTGCTCTGTTACGGAAATTAACGAAGATTAACGAAATTCGTTATAAACAACCGACAATTTGAAATGATTTTTTTAAACATTATTTTTGATCGATACTCGTATTTAAGTAGATATACTGTTTATAATCAAACAGTATTATATATTTATTTCTACCGGCCTGATTATTTACGATAAATTTTTGATGTGTGTCATTCAGGAAGATTATCTACTTAAGAATATCTACTTAAATACGAATAACAATAAAAAATAATGTTCAAATAAATCATTTCATTTATATATATTGCTACTCGATACGTTATTTATAGACTACAAGCGTGCGCCTTCGCGAGTTCTCTCCGACAAGGCCTAAACCTGCAGCCATTTTTAGAAGATAGCACAGTCTTATCCGATTTGATTAAGACTGCTCGGTCGTCTAAAGAGTCGCATACCAGCAAGGTTCTTTCATTAAGCCTTCAAAAAATGCAAATGTTTTTGTTTCAGATTTTCTCAAAAGCTCGGATTTACCTTTTTCCTTTTTTTTTTTTTTTACTTTTTTTGTATCCAAACCGTAACAAAGTAATTTATTTTACAAAGGATTTTGCACGAACCTTTGTAAAATAAAGACGGAAGCTGATGATGGTTCGCCTGAATTAGGCCCATACTTTTTATTTAACATGAAATAACGTGTCTGCCTTAATTTTTCTTATATTTGCTCTGTATGTATTTATATACATATATATTTAGAGCTTTCTCTGAGAGAGTTATCCTGGCACTGTATATACAGGATACTCTTTTGAATTTTGCTATACCCACACGTCAATTTGGTCGGGTTTCAATCCTGCCTAGAAGCAATTGGATGTCTAACCGTACTGATGACCTGTGATACAGAGAAATAGATCTGTCTGTGGATGAAATTTATATACAAATACACACACACACACACACACACACACACACACACACACAGAGAGTAAACGAGATACTGGTTAAACCAGAAGAGGTTTCTTGAAAGAGATGCTCAATGCACAAACAAAATTACTGGAGATGCAAAGCCCACAAAGGATGCAATGTTTATCACTTACTTGGTACACACGTTTTAACCTTTACCGGTTCCATTAGGCTTTCTGTCTGATGAAAGGTAGCAAGTAAATAAGCATTTCCTTCTTTGACATATATATATATATATATATATATATATATATATATATATTATACGAAAAGTTCCGAAGATTAACAAAATAGATTAAGAATCGGGACATTTAATATATTTGTCTGAACTTTATTTTTAATAGATACTCGTATTTAAGTAGATATTCTGTTTTTAATTAAACAGTCTACCACAAAAAGTAATGGCAACCTACTGCAGGTTAATATTCTGCCCAGTCAATCATGTCTCTCTCGAGACATGATTGCCCAAGCGTGCATAACGTATGGAACTTAACTGACTAATAGTCATTAATAAATGACCATTCTGCAAGATTTAAACCTGCAGCCTCTGACAAATTAAGGGAATCCATCAATTGATTTCATGTGTCTTAGAACGCCCGACCGCCAATGATTTCATAGTCTAAGCGAAGATGAATCAAGCCTTATAAACTCAATCTTTCGCAATATTTTTCAAGGGAAAAGAGATTTCACCATACACCACGAAAATAGATTCATATTACAACACCCCACTACCAATGACCGAATCTGAGAATAAAACAAAAATCAATTACACCCTGTAACTCCAGTGGGTCTGATACTGACCGTACGTTAAAAGAAAGGAAACTAAAGCAGTTGTTTCAACTAATTTGAATAAGGGTATATATATATATATATATATATATATATATATATATATATATATATATATATTACTTTCTACTCTAGACTGATTGCTAACGAAGCCTGCAGACCCCAATCTGTCCTGCTATTCGATCCATAGTTGGAAGGAGAAGCAACGGATTAATGCCTTTATCCAAGGGTATTCGCGCGTATGTGCATACAACGAATTCAACTGGAATTCAAACTCGGCTCTCCGATTTCTCGCTCGTTTAATATATAATATACGATAATATAATATAATGTTGTTTGTTACAATCTAGTCTGTTATGCTGTACTAATTTATTGTAGTGTGTTAAAAAAATAAATGAAAGCATTATTCAAAAATAGAAGAATTTTCAGATATACCAAATTCTGTTTCTGACTGTGAATTATCTCAAATAAACGAGAGAAAATTCGTTATTAAATCAAACACACACCGAGAGAAATGTGCAATCATTTTTTCAATGAATTGGATTTACAGATATCGTTTCTGTGCGTATTATCAAACAATGTCCACGGAAGGTAATTTATTTCATCAAAGTTAATCGGACAAAACTAAGTTGACGGTATAACATATAAAAAAACAGAAATGGTTCTGCTTTTCAAATATGAAATTATCAGACTCAGATCTAAACACAGGTATTTTCTCATACGAATAGCAAATTGGATAATGTAGGAGAACCTCCCATAATTCAAGATTTAGCGATAAATATGCTACGGAAAGTTTGAAAGACTCAGCAATATATTGATAAAAAAAAATTCGAAGAGATGAAATAAGTATAATACTTTAATGTAGTCTAAATCTAAGTGACGAACATTTGTATATCTTTCAACCATATTGTGGGGGCTGATATATTTAAAAGTAGGCCATTAATTATTTACACAATTTACATGCAGACTATTATCCTCATTATTATTGTTTATATAAATATGTTCTGGCTTTCATCAAGACATCCATTCACAGTTAGATCAACCAAATACAGACGACACTTCTACTTCATTAGCTTCTTTTCTCTCACTTCCCGCCTGTGAAACTCGCTTCCATATTCTTGCTTTCCTGACAGCCACAACCTCCAGGAAGTTAAATGCAATGTCAATACCAGTTTCTTAACTACTTGACTCTAGTTCTTGCTACACCACATTGTTTAATTTTTCCTTTCTCTCCATTTTTGCAACTGTCATCACACCTGTATTTCCATCCTTAACTGGTTCGTCTTTCTCTTTACTCTCCTCCTATCTAATTTTTTTACTCTTATGTAGCCCCCTGCACATCAGTGGCGTTCCCGCCTTGCTCGGGGTGATACGATTAAAAAAAGTGTAAATCAAACCCTTTATTAAATCTATGAGGTTAGACAGTACTTGTTACATTGCCAGTGTCTCCAGATATCTCTATTAGTTCGTATTTTTTGTACTATTCCCGTTGTTTCTCACTGTTCTCGCCGTTTTCAATGGATCAAGAACCAATACTTTAATCTAATAGGATATTATCTCATAGGATAATTTTCTAGAACGTGAAATGAGATATGGGTAGTAAAACGTTGTAAACAGAAGCAAAGATGAGGACATTAGTGTTATAGTTCCATTCTACGTGGAATGGACTCTTCCTCCTGCTATAAATAATAACCGGAGTGACCACCGGGGACGCAGCTGTGAGGCAGTCGTGTAACACTCTAGAGACTGTCGAAACGCAGCGTAACTCTACCGTTCGGACTTAAACTTCTATTTTGCTGATTACGAACACTTTACTTTGTAGGTATGTTCTTGTTATTCTAATACTCTTGTTGAACCTACCTCCTTGTTTCTTTCTGACTCAAACAGGCCACAACAACTTGACGACGAAGATTTCACCACAGCAGTTAATCCCCACGTAAATAATAGCATTTTATTAAAAAAAGGTTAATAATACTTCCCGACTGTGGAATTCTCTTCCAAACGATTGCTTCCCCGACGGCTACAATCTCCAGGAGTTTAAATGTAAGGTCACTAGACACCTCCTAACACACTAACATGCTCCCATTCTATCAAGCACTCTTCCCATCTGCCTAACCCTCATCCTCGCTATCCTTACTCATCTGTCACCTTCCTCCTGACATTCCCTATGTCTAACCACTCCTTCTCTTTACCTTCCCCTATGTAGCCACATGCGCAATAGTGGCAGTGGAATGCCTTGCTTGGGGTGAGATGATTAAAAAAAAAATCTACAATCCGCCTGTGCATTGAACACTGCTGCCATATCTGATTAAAGGCTCCTGCTATCCACCTGGAGGTCATTGAAAAAATTCAGCGGAGAATCTGCAATGTGATCGATTCCGACTTGGCACCTCGGATACAGTCACTACCGGCGCAGTGTGACTTCCCTGTGTCTTTTCTGCAAGTACTTTCACGGCTTCTGCTCTGAGGAATTTAGCTCACTGGTGCCCCTGTATACGAATTTACTCGAGCCACAAGATTAGCAACTAGGTACCACTCTTTTACGGTGAAACCGATAAATTCTAAATGCAAATTCTACTCCAGTAACTTCTTTTCTTGCACTTCCCGCCTGTGGAATTCCCTTTCATTTACTTCCTGACAGCAACTTTCCTGACAGCAACAATCTCCAAGAATTTAAATGTAAAGTCAATAGTCATCTCCTATCTCACTAACCTGCATCCTCTTTCTCATGGAATTCCCTTCCATTTACTTGCTTCCCCGACAGCTACAATCTCCAAGAATTTAAATGTAAAGTCAATAGTCATCTCCTATCTCACTAACCTGCATCCTCTTTCTCATGGAATTCCCTTCCATTTACTTGCTTCCCCGACAGCTACAATCTCCAAGAATTTAAATGTAAAGTCAATAGTCATCTCCTATCTCACTAACCTGCATCCTCTTTCTCATGGAATTCCCTTCCATTTACTTGCTTCCCCGACAGCTACAATCTCCAAGAATTTAAATGTAAAGTCAATAGTCATCTCCTATCTCACTAACCTGCATCCTCTTTCTCATGGAATTCCCTTCCATTTACTTGCTTCCCCGACAGCTACAATCTCCAAGAATTTAAATGTAAAGTCAATAGTCATCTCCTATCTCACTAACCTGCATCCTCTTTCTCATGGAATTCCCTTCCATTTACTTGCTTCCCTGACAGCTACAATCTCCAAGAATTTAAATGTAAAGTCAATAGTCATCTCCTATCTCACTAACCTGCATCCTCTTTCTCATGGAATTCCCTTCCATTTACTTGCTTCCCCGACAGCTACAATCTCCAAGAATTTAAATGTAAAGTCAATAGTCATCTCACTAACTTGCATCCTTTCTCTCTTATGCTCTCATCTCATTTCTGCAGTATTCTCATCTCTCTCCAGTCACTCCTTGTCATAATGTTCCTCTTATGTAACACCCTGTACAACAGTGGCACTATAATGATTGATTATTGGTCAAGCCAGTTTCTAATTTGAATACTAGTGAAAATTATTACAATTCACTAAGAGTGAAAGTAAAGTATTATAAATTTCGAAGAACAAACGATCTGATCTATTATTCTTGTCTGAATTAATCGAATGAGGAGTAATCATTAATTACATTCGAACTTTTCTTCTCATTTTGTGATTGTTATGATAAATTTCGGCCGTTCTACTCTCCGGTCAATTTGGATAACCATCAGGGAATTTCGAAATAAATAACCAATAATTTTGCCATGAGCAAAGAAACAGAGCACAGAATTGCTGTGAGTAAATGAATATGAAAAAAGAAAAAGTATTAGCGAGATAGAGAGAAAGAGAGAGAGAGCGAGAGAGCGATAAAAAACAGGAATTAAGCTGACGATTGATATTACATTTAAATCTTTGAGGATCAAAGTTGACCGGAAGCAATATATAGGAACCACAGAGGAAGAGTTCCAGCAGGCAAGAAAGCAAGAAGCAGAGAGGCAGTAGTTATAGAGTTTAGAGAAAACAGAAGAGAGTTCAGGAGCACATTTCTTTAGGACAATAATTTGTATTCCGTCAGCATCGCTCGCCTTATGGGGGTCAAGCTTTGAAATTATTTTGGAAACTACCGAGAGATTAATGTGCATGTCAGTCAGTTGGGCTTCGGTTCGGATACAGTACAGATACTCCAGACGAGTTCAGTGTCGAGTTGATGGAGAATCTGCGAGCGAAGCACTCAGCCTTGTTTGTTAAAGAAGTGTGGACTTCAAATTCGTTGATTACATGGGGATTGAGGGCTTGCAGCTGTTCAGCACACTTTCACAGAGCCTTCAGTAGTTTTCGGAGCAGTATATTCTTGCACTCATTGCGATCCGAGGCAAACAAAATGCGTGACTCCGGTAAAGCCGGAAGAAGTGATTTCGGTGGGTGATGGCAGCTGAACAGGCAGGGGAGAACCAGAGGGGTAAGTGGGATTTAAGTCTCAACTTCCTGGCTGGGTTGAAAGCATTGATGCCAGCCTTAACCCAAGAGGAGACCTCAACCCCACAGTCTTCAACGGGAAGGCTAAATACTTTGTTCCAAGGGACTTCACACAGGAAATCGCGGAACGAGTCCCAATCAGCTTTTTGGTAGCAATAACATATTCTGATGGTCTGAGGTTTTTGGGTGGAGTAGGAGTGGAAGGAGATGCTAACTGAAACTATCGCATGGTCAGAGTTTCCCAGAGGGCAGAGTTGCTTGACATTGCAAGAGTTAGCGGTGGAAGTAAAGCAAAGATCTAGAAGTGAATCGTGTCCATTAGGGTTGTTAGAGAAACGCGTGTGAAACTCTACCACCTGCTTAAGGGATTGCGTAATTGAAAAATTCATGGTGTGGACACCAGCCAGATCTGTGACGGAGTTATCCAGCCACTTGGCGTGGTGGACGTTAAAGTCGCCAAACACAAATATATGGGCAAATGGATTAGATGAAACTGCATTGTCGATAGTATTGGAGATGCTGTCAAGAACGGAACAATCGGGAGATGAGGGGGAGCGGTAGAGAAAGAAGAAATAGCTAACTGAGCTTAGAAGTGAGAGAGGGAAACACATATAAGAATGATGTAGTGATTCAAAAGAGATCACTCTAGCTAGAGGAAGGCTTTCACTGACGTAAACACCAAGCCTATGCATGTGGACATTGGAGTTCTTCCTGAAGAGGGGAAGGTAGCCAGAGAGGTAGAATTCAGAAGCGAGGATAGAAGGATCAAGATTAGTTTCGCAGAGGGCTAGTATGTCAGGTGAGTTTAATTGGAAGAAAGATTCGACACTCAAAGTTGGAACGTATACCTCGTATATTGGAGAAGGAGATGTTGATGGGTTTGGGTATTTTTTGATATTTATGTTTTTTTAGGTGACTATTAAGTTAGTCAGTGTTTGATACTGGATAGTATATTTTGATTTCTCAAACAGTAATTATGATTAAACACAGACAAACACTTCAAGAGTAACCGATATTTTTAAGATTGTGATATAATTATTAAACGAATGCCTTTTTAATACATCATACACGCAGAAAAAACACAGAAGCAGAGATTGGCTAACGACTCACCGATAACTTTTGCGTGGGCATGATCTTTCTCCAGCTATCTTTCTACCCCATACAGCCGTTACAGACGAAGTATAAAAATATACGTTAATATTTTTATATATACATTTTCTGTCAAGAAGATCGTTGTTTTTCATCGGTGTAATATGTAATGTGGATGTGCGTAGTGGTACAGTGGATATCGGCTCGGAACGAGAAACCGGGTAGCCGAGTTCGAATTCCAGTTGAATCCATTGTATTCACTTACGCGCAAATACCCTTGGGAAAGGTATTAATCCGGCTCTTCCTTCCAGTTATGGGTTAAATAGCAAGACAGATTGGGTTCTATAGCCTTGGTCGGCAACCAGTCTACTGCAGAAAGCAATGGCAACCTACTGCGAGATAATCTTCTGCCCAGTCAGTCATGTCTCTTTCGAGACATGACCGCCCAAGCGTGTATCTCGTATGGCACTTAACTGACTGAATATGTAACATACACACTTTAGTGTGTTTTTTTTTATTAACATCGATTCATCACGAAATCACTAAACGATCGTGATAACAGACAACATCAAAGAAAGGTAGGTCATTTTTCGTTTCACCTTGTGTATACTTTGCTCTTGGGCTTATTATAAAAAAAGTTGCTAGTTAAAAAACTTAGGATGAAACAGTATACTTTTTTCCCATTTCCTGCGTAGTCTTGCAGTGAACAAAACAAGATCTAGATTTAAACTTCAAATGTTAAGCACTGACTCATTTATTTTGTTCGAAATTAAAAAGACTCAAATTTACAAACTTCGCTTAGCACACAAACAAAAGCGAATCCAAAAAACAAAACTCGTGAAATGTTTTTCAGCCAACAGAAAACTTAGAAACATCTAAAAACAAAATTCAAATAATCTTCAATTATCAGAAACAATTTTCTTTTCGGAACCTTTTCCCGAGCCGACGCGAAGTTTGTTCGTTGTCAAATAGAAAGGCCGGAATCACATCCGGGAGTGAATTCTTAAATGATCTTTTCGAGCCCCACAAACGAAATAAATAACGGTCAAGTTCACCTGTCGCCAGAGAGAAAGGAGACGAACCTATTAAATGTACCCTTGACAAATGTCAAGCGATCGCTATTATTGTCTCTGTCTTTCTCTTTTATCCCTCACATCATTTTATATTTGATAACCGAACGGAACCCATTAAGACTGTGCGATTATTTCAAAGACCTTTTTACCCAACGATAATGCACACATATACATACACACAAGTTACTACTACGAACTCTTGATACCCTTAAATTCTTACTACTGTTTCTTACCGATCGTTTAACCTCTACGTTGTTCTTTTCTATTAATAAGTTTCTATTTAAACATACAAAAGTTATACTTTTATTCCTCCACAAGTCCATTTTCTGATAATTCTGATGATCTTCTGAAAAAACCCTAAATGGTTGGGAGTGCCCACTGTGTTTGTGAATTGTACGAGACATGGCTGACCGTCCCTACAGCTACATTGTTAACTCCTCCTGCCACAGTCTGACTGTAAAGTAAAAACAAACTGTGGCTTGTTCGAATACATTAAGCAAGGTAGTACGCCAGGCAGAGTGTATGCGTGGGAGTTGACGGGTGAAATAAAATCGTTGCAAAGTGAAAAAATATTTTTTGGCCTTTTTTTACTTATTGAAAGATATTTTGATCATTTCAAATATGGTTGAAGACCACTTAATGGATGTAGGTACAGTCTTTGGTAGTTTGTGTAAACATAAGTTTTGGCTGAAAGCAGGTAAGTGTGAGTTCTTTTCCTGCACTTCAAAATGAGTACATCACGTCGAGGTGTCAAACGCGTCTCAGAATGTGTAGACGGACGACATATTCTAAAAATAGAGAGAAAGGAAACAGTTTTTATCTATTTTCATGCAAATCATATAGAACATGATTCATTAGTATACCTCACTTAAGAGACTAACTTACAGGTTACATTGGGGAAAGTGTCTCTTTGCATGCAATTAATAAGAACGAAACAGGCGAACAATTGCAGAAAGCAGAGAGGTGGGATGAGTGTCACCTTTGATACTGATCATTTTGTATTATTTTTGTTTCATGTATTATTGATTGATTTTCTGCATTATCGATTGCTCTTATGTGCTCATGCAGTGTACTAGCCAGAAAAAGAGAGATGCAATGAACATGTCTTAAAAAATTAAAAAAACAAAAGAAACTTTTTTTGCAAGTTGTTATATGTATATATTTTTTTACAATTGACTCAGTTGTGTGGAGTGATGGGAAGATAAGAGAGATGCACTGAAAATGTTCATATGTTTACATTTTGAAGGATAACATGGCGATGAGAGCAATATATGACATTGATCGGTACAAATATGACTAACAAAAATATTCGCACATAAATGGTGGCGGCGGGATGCGTCATCAAAGATAAACTGCAGGCGACAACTGGCTTAAAAGGCTATAGCCAACGAAGATGATTTAGAGATCTATTTGGCCATAGATGACGTCAATTAAGCAACAACTCTTTTCTGGCCGAAGAAACAGAAGACGGAGAAGAGGGAAGAGTGATCTCCACTCGCCGATGAAGCACAGACTGGCTAACGACTTCCCGACAATTTCTGCGTGTGCGTGATCTCTCTCCGGCTACCATCTTACTCCACACAACCATCACTGACAAAGTGTAAATATATAAGATTCATATTTTTATATATATGTTTTCCTTTTTGTCTATCAAGACGATCACTTTTTATCCAGAAATCCAGGCAGTATATAACAGAACGTGCGGGCCATGAATCCTGTTCCCTTCTACCTATCCATCTTTCCAGCCTGTGCATTAAGAATAATGTGACTAAAATGTACTAGAGCCCCATCATGCATAAACCACACGCGTTTTTTTATTAGCAGTTCTGGACGGATTCGAAATAAATCCTCTGTAGATAACAGCTTCTTTTCTCGCACTTCCCACCTGTGGAATTCCCTTCCACATACTTGCTTCCTCAACAGCTACAATCTCCAGGAGTTTAAATGTAAGGTCAATAGACACCTCCTAACACACTAACTCGCATCCATTCTCTCAAACACTCTTCCCATCTACATCCTTACCTGTCTATCACCCTCCTTCTGACATTTCCTATATCTTACCACTCTTTCTCACCACCTTTCCCTATGTACCCCCCTGCTCAATAGTGGCAGTGGAACGCCTTGCTTGGGGTAAAACGATTAAAAAAGTAAAATAAAATAACTCCTTTAAGATGTGCTGGGAGAAGCTATGGCCCTACTAGACAGTCACGTACAGTTTCGATCTGTCCACAAATGTTGGTTGTGTAAATTTGTTTTTCCATCTCTTCCAAATGTTACCTCATCCGTAAACAAGACTAAAGAGACAAACAACCGATCATCAGTTTGTGCAATAAACCACCGGCAAATGTTCGTCCTTGAAGAGTGATCAGAGAGCTAAAGTCTTTAGCCGAAAGACCCTGCATACTTTGCATTGATAGGGATACAGGAGTTTCTCTTGAAATACCTACTCATGCGGTACTATGAGTTGGAATCAAATATGAATAGGAACCCGAAGGTATGATATAAAAAAGAATAAATAGGTATAGGATACAAACTCTACATCATCCAACAGCTAACTAAATCACACAAAGTAAAATTGCAGACTTGCAAAATCGGGTCCAAAAGATCCATTTTAGAAAATGTTTGAAAAGCCAGACCAAATTTCAGAAGTCAGTGTGAAAATCAAAATTCTGGATCCTAATTGTATAGGAAATAGAAAGTTTTTGAAAACCCAGACCAAATTTCAGAAGTCAGTGTGAAAATCAAAATTCTGGATCCTAATTTGATAGGAAATAGAAAATGTTTGAAAAGCCAGACCAAATTTCAGAAGTCAGTGTGAAAATCAAAATTCTGGATCCTAATTGTATAGGAAATAGAAAGTTTTTGAAAAACCCAGACCAAATTTCAGAAGTCAGTGTGAAAATCAAAATTCTGGATCCTAATTTGATAGGAAATAGAAAATGTTTGAAAAGCCAGACCAAATTTCAGAAGTCAGTGTGAAAATCAAAATTCTGGATCCTAATTGGATAGGAAATAGAAAGTTTTTGAAAAACCCAGACCAAATTTCAGAAGTCAGTGTGAAAATCAAAATTCTGGATCCTAATTTGATAGGAAATAGAAAATGTTTGAAAAGCCAGACCAAATTTCAGAAGTCAGTGTGAAAATCAAAATTCTTGATCCTAATTGGATAGGAAATAGAAAATTAATATATGACGTCAGCCAAACTTTTTTTCACACCTAGAGATCGGTCAAGATAGTCAGAAAGGCGCAAAGAGGCCACAGAACCGACAGACAGGTCAGTCGCTGGCTCAAGCAATACACAAAAAAAGAAGAAGGAAAGGAAAACAACAGCAACAACATATCGTCAACTGCCCATAAAACTTTTACATCTCTCACCAGCCAGGAAAAAAAGGAACGCAGACTTTATTAAAGTAGATTGAATAATCTTTTCACACAAACACATTCTGCTAATTACTATTACTTTTATTTGACCCTTTTCCCTCTTTTCGATTCTTTCTCACACACACTCTCTTTTTGATCTTAAATTCATCGACCCTTTCTTTTTCTACCTACTTAGCGGCGGACACATAAAAAGGAAAATTACAAAAAATACTACTCTGTTGAATTACAGACAGCAAAACATAGACACCTATTTGTTCAAAGCCACATTTGCTTCAATCTAAAAGACATTTTTTCTCCAAACAATTATACAAAAAATACAGAAATTGTTTATTCTTGAAATTTGTGTTGTATTTTTTTGGACATGATATCTCGCATTAAATTCTCCTATTTAATCCGGGTGTACTGTACCATAACATAGGAAACCTTCATAAATAGCATGTTTCACTTTTATTAAGATGTTGAGAAAAAGAAATTCTGGTATTTTGCTATTGCGTTGTTTGATTTTCTTTGATTAAATGTTTCACGTGCACTCGACTCTTTAAACAAAGGTTGTTATAATTTGTGGCGTTCTGAATTCAAGGAGAGAGGACAAGATCTTTCGAAGTTCCAAGAAATTAACGGATTATAAGAGTAAAAAGAAAAACTCTATTTCTCTTATGTATTTTGTGTTCGATAATTCTAGTATGTCTATGTGGAATTCAATGTATATTCATAATTCTGTGTATCTGGTAAACAATATGGTTTTTGCGTGTTGTTTTGTAACTTTTACGTACACACCGTTTGATAAAAATTCTTTAAGAATGAATACAATAAAGGTTAGTGATGTAATATAATGGTCCTAACGTAATATAGTAATTAGTAGGTTTTCGAATGTGTTTGTATGTGTGCCTGTGTGTGCAAGTATGTATGCTTGGGGTGTTAAAATGATGTCCTCTCGAGTTTAATCATTCGATAATTTCGGACCAAAATTGTCATGTTCATCTCCCTCTCCGTTATCCGTTGCGTGCGATTCATTAATTGTTTGTGTTATTAAGATTTTGACTTTTTGCCAGTTTCTGAAGAATGCAAATTTTAATGAAATCAATCTTGCAGCTATCCATTTTTTTTTAGAATTCAGTTCTCATCACAGAGACGACGTCACTATTTGATAAATAAAAGAACGGTCGAAAATTTTCTTTTGTTGTCACTTTCGCTAAGCATTGTCGACACCCGCATTTGAGATAATTGTTTCTTCGTATGTTCCATAATCAATAATTCCTTTATAGACAAGCATATATATTTGCATATATTTACAAGAAAATATATTTCGTGAGATATGAATTTACATATGGGTATTGATGACTAATCGTCTGACCTAGAATATCTGTGACAAAGATCCACTCTTCAAAGTTAAAATAAATATTTTAAAACTATTAACAAATATCTATTTTCAGATTGGTTTAATAAATAAACGTCAAATAAATTTTAAACTTTTTCTATTATAAAAGCAGGTTAGAACGTAGTATCTAATCTGAAAGTCCTAAATTATATCATAGATCAGTTTACTGTTATGGAAAAGTTTGGAGTAGATAGACTAAACTATCGCCCGGTTCACACTCCACCCACATCTATTGAACAGGTGAAGAGGCTCATCCCTTGTTTCCTGTTTAGGATGTGGTTTCCGGCTTTCTCTTTTCCATTCTTTTTACCCTTACGTAACCCCCTGCGCATCAGTGGCGTTACCGCCTTGCTCGGGGTGATATGATTAAAAAAAAATAAAATAAAATAAAATAAAATATTAAATTCAATTTTGGACACATTGAAATTACTATAATATTCAAAATTAGGCGGAAAAAATAACCTCGCTGCTGATCGTGAGACGGACCTCTAGTCAGTGGTTCATTGAGTCGTAGATTTCAATGCTTCAACCATCACAAGCAATCTCTCCTGACCCGCAAGCAAGTCTCTTTGAAAGCAATATACTGCGCCTTCACGGCCTTACCCTATCTTCGTACGTCAAGTGGAATCATTATATTGAATCAATAGCTAAATCCACTGCTAGGAAGTTTGGGTCACTGTGTCTGGCCAGTAATTTTTTTTCCGCCTGAATCCATCTTGCATATATACAAATCAACCATCTGACCGTGCCTGGAATACTGTTGTCATATCTGGTCAGGTGCCTCTGATGTTAATCTCAGTGTTCTTGACAGGCTCCAGAGGAGAATCAGCCACTTTCTTACCGACGGGGTGTGGCTTCCCTCTGTCTCTTCTATAAATATTTTTCATGGCTTCTGCTCCGATAACTGGTGCCCCCTCCACAAGAATTTACTCGTGTAACCAGACTGGCAACAAGGTCCCACCTTTTCACAGTTAAATCAAATGCAGGCGAAAATTCTACTCCAACAGCAGGCGAAAATTCTACTCCAACAGCAGGCGAAAATTCTACTCCAACAGCTTCTTTTCTGGCACTTCCCGCCTGAGGAACTCCCTTCCCTATACTTGCTTTCCTGACGGCTACAACCTCCAGGAATTTAAATGCAATCTCATTTCCCATCTCTTATCCACTTGATTCCAGTCCTTTCTACATCACCTCATGTATCTTGTTCTTTTCCTTTCTTTCTACCTTCGTAATTGTCTTCACTCCTGTGTTCACATCCTTCTCTTGCCCTTTCTCTTTCACCCCCTTGTAGCTGGTACGTCTTTGTCTTCACTCTCCTCCTGCCTAATACTTAACCTCCCTTATGTAATTCCAGTCCTTTCTAAATCACCCCATGTATCTTGTTCTTTTCCTTTCTCTCTACCTTCGCAACTGGCTTCACTCCTGTGTTCACATCCTTCTCTTGCCCTTTCTCTCACACCCCCTGTAGCTGATTCGTTTCTCTCTTCACTTTCATTCTGCATACATCTTTAACTCTCTTATATAGCCCCCTGAGTATCAGTGGCGATACTGCCTTGCTTGGGCTGCAAATTAAAAAAAAGATTAAGTTCAATACATGATACATGGTTGAGCGGACCTATCTAGAAAGTGACCTAATTGATTGGGTAGATATTTGTTCCAGGAGTGGGTTGCCATTACGTTCTGCAACAGACTGGTTGCCAGCCAAGGCTATAAAAGGCTATAAAAACTAATTTTTCTTGTTATTTAACCCATATCTGGAGGGAAAAGATACAGATTAATACTTCTCCCAAATGGTATTTGCGCGTAAGATAATGAAAAGAATTCAACTTGAATTCGCAATCAGCTGACCGATTTTTTGTTCCAACGCACAACTAAAATGTCTGATTATATTATTGGGTAATTAACTAACTTATTAATTGTATATTACCTGATATTACGATCCACCACATTAACAATAGCTTAAAACTGGAAGCCCACTGGAATTCAACCAACAAAAACGATTTTATAAATTTCTAATCTTACTTTAACAACAAAATAAACTCTGCTAACATCATTATATTCTACTTAAGAGCATTCAGAATTTGCAGCTCTTAATATTTACAGAAATAGAAATACATTAAAAACACTTTCAAGCTTCTTCTAAGCTTAATTATATTGTATTTGATGCGAAACAAAAGCTCATAAAATATCCTAAAATAGAAAAACTTTTCCTACTGACAAACTCAATGAATAAAAAAATGAATAAAAAAAATTTGTCAGACCAACTAACTCTTTCACATCTACAATTAGAAAGAATCTATCTGAACTCAACATACAATTTGTTACTACTACATCTAAGACAAAATAATAAGCTAAAGTAGGAATTTAATCAATAGTCTGTAATAATTGTCACATATATAGGAGAAAACTAAAGGAAAATAAATAAAAAATTATATAAACACAAATGAGAAATTTTGTTAAACAATACCTCAGATGTATTAGTTGCTTGATGTAACGAGACTGAAGACAATTTTGATATAAAACCTCTGATCAATGGCGAGAAACAGTTCACTTTGATATAAATGTATAGAAAGTGCTTTGATCGCAAGATCATCTGTAGTACATTTTCGCCCTGATTCTTACCATTCCTGGCAGAACTTCTATTATCATAGTGTGGGATATCTACTGACAAAAGGGATGAAAAGAAAAAAGAAAAATATAAATGAAATCAGCTTGATTAAAAATAATTTCACAGAATCTGTGGTTCGTGCGCATGTGTAGTCACACCAGCAGAACAAATTTAGTCCAACGATGACGAAACGCGTCACATAAAACCTGCTCTTCATACCTTTGTTTCATATCAGTCAGTTAAATGCCATACGTGATACACGCTTTGGGCGGTCATGTCTCGAAAGAGACATGACTGATTGGGCAGAAGATTATCCTGCAGTAGTTTGCTTTCTGCAGTAGACTGGTTGCCGACTAAGGCTATAGAACCCAATCTGTCCTGTTATTTGACTCAGAGCTAGAGGGGGAAGAGATGCATTATATTATTAAATAGTAATTAGTGGGGGATCAGTTTATTACTTCATAAAAATATAAAACCGATCCCCTACTTTATGCCCAGAAAAACCTTAATCATGTTTTCAACTATTTTATTCAGTCAGTCTATTAAGTGCCTTACGTGATCCACGCTTTTTGGGCGATCATGTCTAGAAAGAGATATGACTGACTGGGCAGAATATTATCCCGCAGTAGGTTGCCATTGCTTTCTGCGGTAGACTGATTGCCAGCCAAGTCTATAGAACCCAATTTGTCCTATTATTTAACCCATAACTGGAGGGAAGAGGCAACTGGAGGGAAGAGGCAACTGGAGGGAAGAGACAATACCCTTTCCCAAGGTTATTTGTGCATAAGTGAATGCAAGGAATTCAACCTGAAATTCAAACTCGGCTCCCCAATTTGTCGTTTCGAGTTGATATCCACTGCACCACAAATTTTCCTTAATTACATTGAGAGAAAAATTAAGACCAAAGACACAGAATACTGGTATTTTGTGATTTGGGGTTAGTTCTTGTTGGTCAGATACGTTCCAGAAATGCAATAGATAATTTTTAAATGTATGACTGGTAATATTTTAGACGATAATATATATAATTTTTTGTGTGCGTTTGTGAAAAGACATTTGATTATCTTGTTGTATGTTGGATGCTAACGTTAGTTAATATGAGAGAGAGAGAGAAGATCTGTAGACATAATTTCAGGATAAGTTGGTGAAATGTAGCGATGACATGTAGCGAGATGTTGCGATGATTTTGTATTTAGTTGGATATTTTATATGCGTGTGTGTATGAGGAATGCTAAGTCCAAAATAATTTCAGCTCTTCCTTGTATATCTAATTGCTGATTAAAATTCTTATTGAAACATGGGTCTTGTCCAAATTTTCTTTAAAATCCCTCAGGATTTCACAACTTCTGTAACATGTAACATGTAAATTTAAAATACATTAATTCAGTGATAGATAAATAGAACAAATACAAACATATTTTATGAACAGCTTAAATATGAATTTGTTCATAGCAATCTTTTTATTGTTGCACATATTAAGCAATTAGAACGTAAACTTAATGAATTTAAATGTAAACTTTAAAATTTAATATCATTGAAGTCAGACATTTTTTTCTATATATTAACTACACAGTTCTGTATCAAATACACTAATTCAGATTTTGTTATGAAAGTAAATATTTTTACAGTAAAACAACTTATGTCATTTGCCATTTCGATATTTTATTATGCAATTCAACTACTGTTTATCATATTGTAAATAAATATATATAATAGTATAGTTACTGATATTAATTTTTAGTTTCGAATACATGAATATTGCTACGGGTTTTATGAAAGACCTAACCTCCAAAGCGTAAAAAGGTATTGTATATTCATAGGCGTACATGAATTATGGAAACATTAAAAATTGCAAGAAATTTTGAAAAATAATTTCATCCAAATCAACGTAATAAATCTATTAAGATGCAAAGGTTAAAAAAAAAACATTATTATGAAGAGAGAACAATAAAAGAACAGGTGTTAAGGAGAAATAAATGGCGATTAATGTTACATTTATAATTTTGAAAATCAAAGTTGATTGGAAAGCAAAAAGCCAGAAAAGAGTTCCACAAGTAAGAATCACGAGAGAATAAACTGTTAGCATAGAATTTACGGTTACATCTCGCCATTTTAAGTGTAATATGATGGGAGTGCCAATGTGCTTAAATTCGTAAAATCGAGTTACCAAAAAATAAAACTTGCAGATTCTTCTTTGAATTTTATTGTTACAGATTCATAGCATTAGCAACAGATCAAATATGAATGCAGTATTCAAGGTCAAATTGTAGACTATATATATAAAGGGCAAGATTATTGTCTGTGTGTATGTGTGTGTGTGTGTGTGTGTGTGTGCCTGTCTGTCTGTTTGTCTGTCTGTCTATTTATCCTTTATATATATCCACAATTTTTATCCGATTCTTACCAAACTTCACACAAATATTCTTGAGGCTTCCTATCAGGTTATGGACTACTTATTTTTTTCCGATTTCTCCCCGATATTGGAAACCGATATCCGATCAGGACTGATCAAGATCAGAATGACGGCCCTTTTGTCGTAGTTCTTGCTGCAGAATTTGCTCTAACTTGGTAAAAATTATAGTTTTTAGTCTCATACTTTAGGAAATCTTCTCAGACGACTCATTTTCCCCGATATCGGAAATCGACACCTCCGATATTTTATCGAATCTGATCATGGCCTTCCAAATCTCCCTGTACCTGTTGCCCCATGCAACCTCGTTCTGTCATCCACCTGATCAGGTTCTTCAAATATGTTATCCGCTGCTTTCCTCTGTTTTTTCCCTCTATCTGGCCTGTTAGTATCAGGTTCTCCAAGCCCTCTTTCCTCATTGCATGTCCCAGTAACTTTAGCTATCTCTTCCTGATGTTCAGTATTAATTTCCTATTCGTTTCCATCATTTCCAAAAACTCATTTTTGCTCACATGCTCGATCCATGATATTCTCAGCATCCTTCTGTAGAACCACATTTCAGCTGCTTCAAGTTTTTCTTTCATCTTCGAAGATATTGTTCAACATTCAATGGCATACTGAAGAATCGACATCACATAGCAATTCAATATTCTTCTCTTTGATTCTATCGAAATTGTCCTGTTTCTTAATACTTTACTCATCTTCTGGAATGCCTTTTTAGCCATGCTAATTCACCTTCGGATCTCAGTGTCGCACTTTCCGTCTTCTGTTAGAACACTTCTCAGGTATTTATTTTTTTGTATCTGATTGATTTTAGTGTCCATCATCTGTATTTGGCATTTTGGGCTGCCCTTGAATGTAAATAGTATAAAAGAAACGAATAATTATCATTAAGAAATGGGGCTATGAAATATTCTATCCTGGTACAAATATATTTTATTTCAACCAGATAAACTCTATTGTAAGAGCAGTTCACCACTGATTTAATTCCAATTAATAGTGCGCATCGCTCGTTGAAAGTTGAACATCGCCATCGTCATTATCCTCGTTTGTGGCATTAGGGTACCTACGCAGCTGATTAGATCACTAACTTCCTCAACATATTCAGAGTGAAAGGCGGAAATGTAATCATGTAGTTTGTGTCAAGTAAACGTGTCGAAGTTAATTCCACTAAAAACACATCCTGGGGATGATGATAAACTACATCCGGCAGCAAGGCTTCTCAACGGGAAACTGGGTTTTTGAGGAACGTGGAACCACCTCTTAATTGCTGTTATTACCATGGCCACCCTGACCTGAGTTGGTAGCACCTGTTAAGGTTCTACCTTTGCGCGAATACTGAACCCCAAAACAATCATCAGTACATTTATAGCAAAATGGCAACCAATACAAAACTAAATTTATGTAGTATAAGTAACAATGCACTTTCAAGGAGCTCTGCTTTTGGGGTCGGTTGGCGGAAGAGGTTTTCTTGGCAATTCCACTACCTTACTTGTATATCATTGTATGTATCATATTTCCATCACCTTATAAACATATTTTAAGATCGGTTAGTTATAATGATACTCATTCATCATTAAAATTGGTTTTCAGAAACGAAACTTGCTTTTGACTCATCCCTATAATTATAGGGATTTTCGAGAAAGGCTTTATAGTCATTGCGAAATGAAGATATATATGAAGCAAGGCTTCATATTTATTATAAAACCGAATGCCACACAATACAAAAACTGGCTAAATGACGTCGTGAATATTTTTTGTACAATCTCAGTATTGTCATCGTTGTTTTTTGGTTAGTTCAAAACTATGGACCTAGTTATCAAATAATCAATATGGAGGGAATATTTCCGAACAGACGTCGCATATAATTAATAGTAAAAAATAATTAAGTGAATAAACTCAGTATATTAGAAAAATGGCAAATTGCCAAATCCACCCACGTCTACCTCAATGCCACATTTCTGAGTCGTCGAGTAAAAAATATTTACTACACTAAATTTGTTACTGAGCTTAACTTAGACCGATAACAAGATTCACCCGTGGGACTGTGAGTGATAAACTTTTTTCTTTTTATTTTTTTTAATCATCTCACCCCAAGCAAGGCATTCCACTGCCACTATTGCGCATGGGGTTACATAGGAGAAGGTAAAGAGAAGGAGTGGTTAGACATAGGGAATGTTAGGAGGAAGGTGACAGATGAGTAAGGATACCGAGGATGAGGATTGGGTAGATGGGAAGAGTGTTTTTTTTAATCATCTCACCCCAAGCAAGGCATTCCACTGCCACTATTGCGCATGGGGTTACATAGGAGAAGGTAAAGAGAAGGAGTGGTTAGACATAGGGAATGTTAGGAGGAAGGTGACAGATGAGTAAGGATACCGAGGATGAGGGTTGGGTAGATGGGAAGAGTGTTTTTTTTAATCATCTCACCCCAAGCAAGGCATTCCACTGCCACTATTGCGCATGGGGTTACATAGGAGAAGGTAAAGAGAAGGAGTGGTTAGACATAGGGAATGTTAGGAGGAAGGTGACAGATGAGTAAGGATACCGAGGATGAGGGTTGGGTAGATGGGAAGAGTGTTTTTTTTTAATCATCTCACCCCAAGAAAGGCATACCACTGCCACTATTGCGCATGGGGTTACATAGGAGAAGGTAAAGAGAAGGAGTGGTTAGACATAGGGAATGTTAGGAGGAAGGTGACAGATGAGTAAGGATACCGAGGATGAGGGTTGGGTAGATGGGAAGAGTGTTTTTTTTTAATCATCTCACCCCAAGCAAGGCATTCCACTGCCACTATTGCGCATGGGGTTACATAGGAGAAGGTAAAGAGAAGGAGTGGTTAGACATAGGGAATGTTAGGAGGAAGGTGACAGATGAGTAAGGATACCGAGGATGAGGGTTGGGTAGATGGGAAGAGTGTTTTTTTTAATCATCTCACCCCAAGCAAGGCATTCCACTGCCACTATTGCGCATGGGGTTACATAGGAGAAGGTAAAGAGAAGGAGTGGTTAGACATAGGGAATGTTAGGAGGAAGGTGACAGATGAGTAAGGATACCGAGGATGAGGGTTGGGTAGATGGGAAGAGTGTTCTTTTTTAATCATCTCACCCCAAGCAAGGCATTCCACTGCCACTATTGCGCATGGGGTTACATAGGAGAAGGTAAAGAGAAGGAGTGGTTAGACATAGGGAATGTTAGGAGGAAGGTGACAGATGAGTAAGGATACCGAGGATGAGGGTTGGGTAGATGGGAAGAGTGTTTTTTTTTAATCATCTCACCCCAAGAAAGGCATACCACTGCCACTATTGCGCATGGGGTTACATAGGAGAAGGTAAAGAGAAGGAGTGGTTAGACATAGGGAATGTTAGGAGGAAGGTGACAGATGAGTAAGGATACCGAGGATGAGGGTTGGGTAGATGGGAAGAGTGTTTTTTTTAATCATCTCACCCCAAGAAAGGCATAACACTGCCACTATTGCGCAATGGGCTACATAGGAGAAGGTAAAGAGAAGGAGTGGTTAGACATAGGGAATGTTAGGAGGAAGGTGACAGTTGAGTAAGGATAGCGAGGATGAGGGTTGGGCAGATGGGAAGAGTGTTTGATAGAATGGAAGCAGGTTAGTGTGTTAGGAGGTGTCTATTGACCTTACATTTAAACTCCTGGAGATTGTATCCGTCGGGGAAGCAATCGTGTGGAAGAGAATTCCACAGTCGGGAAGTGCGAGGAAAGAAACTGTTGGAGTAGAAGTTACGGCTGCATTTTATCGGTTTCACTGTAAAAGGGTGGGATGTAGTTGCTAATCTAGTATCTCGTTCAAATTCGTATTTAGGGGGCACCAGTGATCTAAGTTCATCGGAGCAGAAGCCGTGAAAGTATTTATAGAAGAGACACAGGGAAGCCACGTTGCGCCGGTGGGAGAGAGACTGGAGGCGGTCTGCCAAGTCGGTATCTATCATGTCTCTTCAGAACTCTCAACAGCATGCCTTCCTTTAGTATATTTAAATTACCGTGCCTTTCTGAAAGAATTAGAGGAGTGATATCCTGTTGATTTCCTCACGATTTAAAACTTTGTGTTATAATTGTCGTACTCTTATCAACCAAGGCTGGAGAAATATATTTTTTGTAGTAAATTCACTAATACATTTTACGGTTTACAAATTATATATATGTGTGTGTGTGTGTGTGTGTGTGTGTGTGTGTGTGGTACGTATGGATGGAATAATATTCCGTATCCAAAGAAAAAATATTCTAAAAAAAAAAGTACTCAATACAAAGTAGATCTAATAATATTTATTCAGAATTTGTGACATGAATATGTCATAATATCACTACATAAGTAGCTATTTTGAAAAGATCACTTGATATCGCCCGGTTCACACTCCATCCACGTCTATTGAACAGGTGAAGAGGCTCATCCCTTGTTCCCTGTATAGGATGTGGTGTCTGGCTTTCTCTTTTCCAATCTTTTTACTTTTTTTTTTCAATTGGAGAGTAGATAGACTAAACTATCGCCCGGTTCACACTCATCCCCGTCTATTGAACAGGTGAAGAGGCTCATTTCTTGTTCCCTGTTTAGGATGTGGTTTCCGGCTTTCTCTTTTCCAATCTTTTCACTCTTACGTAGCCCCCTGCGCTTCAGTGGCGTTACCGCCTTGCTCGGTGTGATATGATTAAAAAAAAAATAGACACAAGAAGTGTCGAAACAAAATAGCTACCTTTGTAGTGATATTATAACATATTCATGTTATAATTTCTGAATATATATATGTAGTATCATTGGTATTTTGTAAGTTAAATTCCAACGGAGAAAAACTCCAAATAGAATTCAATTTTAAAATTTACAGCTTAATTTAACAGAGTAATATAATAAAGAAAAAAAGTTTGGATATTTTACAAATCCATGGGTAATAAATATTTCGCAGCCGAGCCGCTCTTCAGACCCAAATCATACAACAGTGAATGTTTAAAATTCTCCTGAAAATAGTTACGTGAAAAAAAATTTTTTTTTTTTTTAAAAAAGGAGAACAAAAGGGTAAGGGTAAGGGAGGTTAAACTTAACGTATTAGATCGACACGTAGCGTCTATTGTCTAGATACATAACAAATTTTCGTTAGAGAAAACGAGAATATTGACCAGAATTGCAAGTCGTCTGTTTTCTTTGGAAAGCATGACATTGAAATTTAACATTTAAACTTTAACTATAAGGGGTTGTATCTACACTAGAAAAATAAATTCTAAATTCTTCTTGTTATTTTTTGTTATTTCTTGTTATTTTCTGGATGATTTTAAACATTTACTGTTGTATGATTTGAGTCTCATGAGCGCTCGGCCACAAAATATCTATTACCCATGGATTTGTAAAATATCCAATCTTTTTTTTTATTATATATATATACCAGTTGTAGATTCTGGATGAGGAACCTCAAAAATAATGAATAACAAAACAGATATGGCGATAGAAAAGTAGGTTACATTGAACATAATATACAAACTGGAACGCAGGTGATAAAATCCAGGAATACTATTAGTAAGAAATAAATATATACAATTATTGAAATAAAGTGGTTGGAAATAATATATCCGTGTATATTATTCTAGCTGCGTGGAGTTCAGAGCTAGTCTGACTTCTGATGCGGTAGTCTCTGGGTAACTTCGGTATCTCTCGGTAAATTAAGTATGAGTTCCGGTACTCTCCGATAACTCTAACGGATCTCTACGAGTCTCTCTACTCTCCACTGCCCAACTACTGATCTCTCTATGGCAGGAGTATATGTATACTCAATCGAGTCCATTATCATATACAAAAAGGGGAGATCCCACAACAGTACCTTTGCCCTAGAAGTATAAAATTATGAACAAAATATCAGTATTTACATTATTCGGATCATTTTCTTCATCTTTGTTGCCATTTGCACGAAGTTTCGGCCGTTGTACTCTCCAGCCTTCTTCAGGTGCTAATAATTTCGAACCGAACCATTTATTACAATCACTGCACCTGAAGATGGCCGGAGAGTACAACGGCGGGAAAGTCGTACAAATGGCAACAAAGATGAGGACAATAGTCTAAATAATGTAAATACTGTAAATACTACCTCATCTCAGAAATATAGACAAATAGAATGATCTATTATTAAACGTCGTACAAATGGCAACAAAGATGAGGTAAATACTGTAAATACTAGATCATCTCAGATATATAGACAAAGACAAAATATCAGTATTTGAAAGCATTAAATTACATAGAAATATTTAGATTTCAGCATTAAATAACCAATGGATATACCCATGCTACAATATCAAAATCAAACAATCAAAGCAACCAAGCGAAACTTCTGGTGAAGTGAAATGTGTCTTGTTTTTTATTTTTTGTTATTTCTCTCTCACATATGGTGCCCAACTGACCCTTCTACACTATGCAGTCAACAAAATAAAAAATAAACATCTTATTAACGTTTGTCTAGACGGCCGATTCCATCAGAGCAACACTCTTCATTTGAAGCGATCAAAAAATCTCATCGCTAGTTGGTACAAGGTCGCCTGAATAGGGCGCCTGAGATGGGGGAACAGACAAACCAAGGTTTAAAAATTTTATTCTTGTATGCGGTCTTGTGATGGAGACGAACAATATAACAGAGAAGGTTGTAGTATGAAAATACACATAAATGGCTGGAATTTGAACTCGCTTCCAAATTTCTACTTTCTCGGACTATGTCATCTACACGACCT
The DNA here is from genome assembly GCA_037127315.1 of Ascarosepion bandense. NCBI lineage: Eukaryota > Metazoa > Mollusca > Cephalopoda > Sepiida > Sepiidae > Ascarosepion > Ascarosepion bandense. Next base: position 3,067,045 of record JBBBDQ010000348.1, read on the forward strand.
TTGAACCGAAATCCGTCAAAAAATTAGGATAACAGATTTTCATAACACAGACAATTTCTAAAATTAGTTGACCTAAATCTTCAAATTTTGTTTGACTTTCTCCTCGTGATCTGTTAATGAGTCGCCTTCAGTGCCCTCGTCAATAAATGACCCGATATAAATGCGTATTAACGGGTATTAATTCTAGATTGTATGTAGGCGTTTCTTTTGATTTCTTTATCTCCCTTAATTCATCTATTTCATTCGACTTTGATCTTGGCGCCGAGACGAAATTATTAGACATTCTTTGTTGCTATCTATTTACGATAACTTAATTCATAAAAGAACCAGATCTTAAACGGCATAAATGATTCAAAATAAATGAGACACGATATAAATAATAAAAAAAAAAGGATTGTCCCGATTCTTTCATTTCATCGACCACAATTCAATGGCCACCAACTCGGTGATCTCATTTAGAGACAATATTCAAACTCAATCGATAATTCAGAATGACTATATTTTTTTCATCATCAACGAGCTAACACTGTACTTTCCCAATGATGTACTTTGTTTTTAACATCTATTATAATTTAATTTCACTGTAGACCTAAAGTGGGATTCATATATTAGATCCATCGCTAGAAATGTGAAAAAGATTGTCTGTTTTTTGTACCATTCTAGACTCAACCTTCTCTGCTGCGTATTTAAAAAGAGTCACATCAGACCAAAAATAAATTCTTGTTTCTATATCTAACCCCGGAGCTGTTCAATCATTATATTTTAGCTTTGAATTCAAAAGCATTCTACGTGGTTTGTAATCCGTCAATTATTGATATCATATTGTAATATGTTCCCTTGACCGGCAAAAATATGATTCACAAAAATATCCAACCGTGAATTGTAGTGGCGAGGTGCTACATCAAAAGCAGAAACACAGGCGATAGCCGACAAAGATATGACTGAAAAAATACTGAATGAGACTCCTTGCATTGATCGCCACAGGCATTCGGTATTCGACTTCTCTCTCTGCAGTGGTTGTTTATTTATCGCTACGGAAGATTCGGATGCAGCTGGGCGGTCCTGAGAATGTCCTCGGTGGACCTGAGTAACTTCAGTTCAACACTGTAACTGGTTCTTCTGTCGGCTTCGTGTAATACTGAATGCAAATTCAATTCAATCCTAATATTTACCAGAAAAGAAGAAAGTAAAAAAAGATAAATACGATAATAAAAAGGAAATAGCATATTAGAAAGAAAGAAAGAAAGAAAGAAAGAAAGAAAGAAAATGAAAGAAAGTAAATACCATGTTGGAAAGAAAGAAAGAAAGAAAGAAAGAAGAAAGGGAACGAAAGGAAATCATATTAGAAAAAATATATTGATGCAAACAAAGAACGAAAGGAACAAAGAAAAAATTAAATAACATTTTGAAAAGAAAGAAAGAAAGAAAGAAAGAAAGAAAATGAAAGAAAGTAAATACCATGTTGGAAAGAAAGAAAGAAAGAAAGAAAGAAGGGAACGAAAGGAAATCATATTAGAAAAAATATATTGATGCAAACAAAGAACGAAAGGAACAAAGAAAAAATTAAATAACATTTTGAAAAGAAAGAAAGAAAGAAAGAAGGAAAGAAAGAAAGAAAGAAAGAAAGAAAATGAAAGAAAGTAAATACCATGTTGGAAAGAAAGAAAGAAAGAAAGAAAGAAGGGAACGAAAGGAAATCATATTAGAAAAAATATATTGATGCAAACAAAGAACGAAAGGAACAAAGAAAAAATTAAATAACATTTTGAAAAGAAAGAAAGAAAGAAGGAAAGAAAGAAAGAAAGAAAGAAAATGAAAGAAAGTAAATACCATGTTGGAAAGAAAGAAAGAAAGAAAGAAAGAAGGGAATGAAAGGAAATCATATTAGAAAAAATATATTGATGCAAACAAAGAACGAAAGGAACAAAGAAAAAATTAAATAACATTTTGAAAAGAAAGAAAGAAAGAAGGAAGGAAAGAAAGAAAATGAAAGAAAGTAAATACCATGTTGGAAAGAAAGAAAGAAAGAAAGAAAGAAAGAAAGAAAGAAAGAAAATCATATTAGAAAAAATATAATATTGCAAACATAGAACGAAAGAAACAAAGAAAAAATTGAATAACATTTTAAAAAGAAAGAAAGAAAGAAAGAAAGAAAATATGATTTTATAAAGAAAGAAAGAAAGAAAAAGAGAATCATATTAGAAAAACATATAATATTGCAAATAAAAAGCGTAAAAATCAATAAACAAATTAAATAACATTTTGAACAGACAGACAGACAGAAAGAAAGAAAGAAAGAAAGAAAGAAAGAAAGAGAAACAAAGAAAATCATATTAAAAAAATATAATATTGCAAATAAAGAACGAAAAAAACAAAGAAACAAATTAATAATATTTTCAAAAGAAAGAAAGAATGAAAGAAAGAAAACATTTTATTAGAAAGAAAAAATAACAAATGAAAAAACGTATTGGAAAGAAAGAAAAAAAGAAAGAAAGAAAGAAAGAAAGAAAGAAAGAAAGAAAGAAAGAAGGAAATAAAGAAAGGAAATATCATATTGGAAAGGAAGAAAGAATGAAAATATATGAGAAGAAAAATGAGAGAAATGAACTAAGAACGAAAGAAATACACATTTTTGTGAAAGAAAATGTCGAAAAAATTTGATGTATTTAATTCTAATAGAGAAAAAAAAACGAGCATTTGAAGAACAGGAATGGTTTCAGGAAAAGAAACGAAGAACAAAATATAATACAGAATACAGCAAATATAGAAAAAGTAAAACAAAAAGCTAAAAATCTAAAATAAAGTATTTCAAAACACAAATGGATATTTCTTTTTCTTCATCTTGCCAAACTACTTTTTGGAACTCCCTTCCGGGCAAATTCTCTTTTTCGGCACTGGGGTGCATGGGAGGGCATAGCAGAATTTTTTTCTCCATCGTTCTTGAGAGCCAACAACCGGGGAAGTTGATTTGGAGAGTCAGATTAGCTTTCCAAAATGTGGGTTGCCTTGCGGCATCCAGGGACCTGATACTTCCATTTGCCGCGTTCCTAACCGCTCAACCATCGCTCAAAACCGTCTTCCCACTCCCTGTAACTGGCGCACTACGCATTCTGATTACAAGAGATCGTGGCTGAAATGGGTAGACTTCATTTCTCTTGACGAAAATAAGAAGCGTCATTGTGAACTCGGAGCATTAATGGCACGATTTCTATCCGGGAAGCTAACGATCGCTGTTAAGGAATGAGGAATCATTGATATTTTTGTAACAAAATAAAACAAAATTATTCGGTTCAGTTCATGATTCGGCGCTAACAATACAGCTTAAAGAATCGTGTTATGATACTGTATTATTTGGTATCTGAAATGCTTTTTAGTGATTATTCGACATGCTTAAGTCAAGCCTCTTGTGAATAGTTTTCCACGCCAACTCATTTGATCAAGAAACCATTTTTGCATTCCGCTGAGGTGTATTTCGATAGACAATTCTATATATTTACGCTTGTAAAGGGGCTTTGCATTAAAATAGGCAATAAAAATTACTCTGATACACAGAGATGTTTGACCAGCATTGGTAATGGAGATTTTCTAAGTGTAGCTTAGAAGTGACACAAGGCCCAAAATATGCCGCACCCAGTGAGGATCCAGCACGGTATTCAGTCCTAATTGATCTATAGAGACAAAACATTCTTGAGAAAATCATTAACATCAAAAATACTAGAGACAATCATTAACATCAAAAAATTGCAATATGAGCTTTTCTAAAAAAAAAAGGGTTGCTGGACATTAGGTTTATAACTCCCAAAAATTAAGTTGTTCTTGTTCTTAAGGACACATGGCACAGTGGATATAGATGTAACTTAGTTCCTGACTTGACTCTTAGAACTGTGAGTTCAATACCAGGCTACAGCAGTGGTGAACAAGTAACTTTCAGGGTTAACTCATGACTTCCAATCGAGGCAAAAAATGGAGTTCATACCCCAGTGATTGTAATAAATTCCTAGCACCTGAAGAAGTCCTGAGCGCATAAGGTCATACAAATGAGATGTAAATACTGTAAATACTACCTCATCTCAGAAAATATAATATTGAAAATAAAAGTGATAATACACTTTATTAAATAAAAGATATATACACTTTATTAAGCGAAGATGTGGCACAATGCTGCCGGTGAGGATCCAACTCAGTATTCAGTCCTAATTGATCTAGTGAGGAAAGCTAACAAGTGGTACTACCCCGGATCAGGATCGTCCTGGGATCAACATCCCGATGGATCCACACTCCTCAAAACTTTCCCATTTCCCGACCAGAAGGCTTATTGATGGATATATTGCACAACGGGCAAAACAACAGTCCTAAATGTATGACTTTAAGACGTACACGATTATGGTATTACACATCTACCTGTACATTGTAACTCTTAACACCTGTTGTCTTGTTACTCCTCCAAAGCCAGGATCTTTCATCTATTTACTTAAGTCTATCAAGTATGTCATGCGTTGCTTTTCCCTGTCGCTTTTTCCGTCCAACTGTCCTGTGAGTATCAAATTCTCTTTTTCATTTGTAAAGTAACACACACTAGACTTAACGCCTTTGAAGAATACTGTCTGACCTTTTTCTTTTCTACCGAATGCTTCTGATATATATATATATATATATATATATATAGCTTTGCAATGTCATGTGATCTCAAAAACACGATTCCTCAAATTACATCAAAACGAGGTTGACTATTCTTGTACTTTAACGATCCGTGTTCGAACTCAAATGTTGGCAGTGACACTTTTGTCATACATGACACATCCTCTTTGAGAGGACTTCCTCTGGAGTTTATATTTTTCAGCTTTGGTTCAATATTTTAAAATTATGTTACTGTTGTTTTAATCTTACCGTAAAACCTTCGTTCAGAAATATTTGATGGTGTGCATACGTCAAATGTGTCATACAATATTTCCATATTTACCTCTTTTCGGAGTCTTTCTAAATCAGTGAATCTTTTTTTTAACCGATTAAAGTGTCGCTTTTGTTTCCACTTTGTCCCTGTACCATTTCATTTTGCGATCTGCTTTTTATAACGCCATCTTCCCAGAATATCTATTCACCTTGGTAAATTTTTAGAAACACCTTTAATCCAGGTTTAAAGTATTTACTTACATTGCTATTTCTTGATTCTCTCGCCTTACTTTAATAAGTAGTTTATTAAAAACGGACTTAATCTTCATGTTGAATATTAACTCCTCAGACATGTTTGGTGTTATTCTGATTAGAGAAATCTTTTTAGCATCATTTTATTGAACTGCTCTTTCTTCTATTTCTAGTGCCCTTTTAACTTTGTCTGTTTGATCTTGGGTGATATGAGGGCGTTGAAATGTGTTCTATTGCTAATGATTTACAAAAACCTTAAATTCACTAGTCGTGAATTGTGTCCCGCTATCTAAAACAATAGAGTCAGTTACACCGAACCTTGCAAAAATATCCTGTAATAAGTTTATGGTTACCGGTCTTCTACATTTTAATTTCTCTGGACATTTAGTGTAACTATCGACTGCCACTGTATAGTATGCTCCGTGTAACGGTTCTGCGAAGTCAGTATGTATTTTAGACCATAGAATATTGGTTTTCAGCCAATATTGAAATTTTATGGGCGGTGATTTTGCTGTAAGAGTCCAAAATCTACCTGATTATACTAAATGTTTGATATCGAGATCCATTTTTGGCCAATGCGTATAAAATTTCCACTTTGTCCCTGTACCATGTCATTTTGCCGATCTGCTTTTTTAACGCCATCTTTCCAGAATTTCTATCCACCTTGGTATATTTTACGAAACACCTTATTTTCAGGTTTTAATTATTTGCTTATATTGTTATTTCTTGATGCACTTGCCTTACGTTCTGGAAATAATTTATTAAAAACGGACTTAATCTCTCAACATCAACTCTGCAGGCAACATTCCTGACACGGTTTTCGGGTTTTATTTGGAAAACACCCAGATATTGTTTTAGCATTACTTCATCTGATTCTTCACCCTCGAAGTTTTAGTTCCTTTTAAACGTATCGACACGCCGTTTGGCTGCTCCGTTTGATCTTCGGTGATAAAGGAGGCGTTGTAATATGTTTTATTACTAATGACTTACAAAAACTTCAAATTCATTAGCCATGAATTGTATCTCGATATCTGAAACTATAGTCAGGTTTAACCGAAAAATCTCTTGTAAAAAAATTATTGTTACCTCGGAAGTCGGTCTTCTATACTTCAATATTTTTGGTTATTTAATTTAATTATCGACTACTACGACATAGTATGTTCCGTTCAACGGTCCTGCGAAGTCTATATGACTTCTAGACAATGGAATATCGGTTTTCAGCCAAAGGTTCAAATTTTATAGATGGTGATTTCGTAGCCACAGCACAACCTATGCATGATTTCACTAAATTTCTGATATATTGATCCATTTTTAGCCAATACGTATAGCACCTCATTAAGGATTTCATTTTAGAAATTCTTTGATGTTCTATGTAAAAATTTATTAGTACACGTCTTTGCAACGCTGATTGTATTACAATTCCTTCCGCGTACATAAGTACACGGTTGCTTAATAAAAATGCATTATTTCCGGGAATATTTTTAATTTAAATCCTAATTGCTTCTTCATTTTCATTATAAAGTCATCTTTTCGCGGCTTAATTCTTATCTCCACTAATGTTATTGGCAGGTCTCTTACTCTATTGTATAATACATTATCGATTATATTGTTGGTGCTTATCACCACAATTAGTATGTTTTCGAGCGGTACGCAGATCTTTGGTATTAGTCCGTCTGCATGATTCAATTTTTTTGGATGGTAGAACTCTATTTTATAATAATAGTTTAATAGGATATAATAGTGTGTCCGCTGTATGTGTGTATTAATTCTCTACCATTTATGAATTTATGGAACATTTTCATAGCAAATATGATGGTCAATGCTTATTTCGTCTGTATCTTTCTTTCAGCTGCTAATGATGGTCTAAAAGCATGCGTTATTGGTTCAGTTTACCGTTTTCATATTTATGTAGTATCAACGCTCCAATACCTAAATCACTTGCATCTAACGCAACAGTAATCGTTAATTTAGATTCAATATCAGCTAGTGTCAAATCCGACGTTAAGACTTTCTTAATTTTTACAAAATCACTTGACATTTATCTGATCAATTCTATTTAATATTTTTCTTTAGCAGGTTATCCAAGGCTACCCTTAATTCATGCAAGTTTTATATATATATATATATATATATATATATATATATATACATGAATGTAATTGGCAAACCCTAAAAATACTTGTAACTCTGTTGCATTTGTTGGGGCAGGTAGTCGTTTATTACCCTCAAACTTGAAAGATCTGGTCGGCTATAGTGTACATCGATAATATGTCCTAGACATTTAATTCTGGACATAATTCGCATTTTTTCCGCCAGTCAGTCAGTTAAGTGCCATACAGGATACCCGCTTGGGCGATCATGTCTCTTTCGAAACATGATTGAATTGGCAGAAGATTATCCCGCAGTAGGTGGTTATTGCATTCTTCGGTAGACTGTTTGCCAGCCAAGGCTATAGGAACCAATCTGTCCAGTTATTTAACCCATAACTGGAGGGAAAGAAGGATTAATAGCTTTCCCATAGCGTAAGTGAATGCAAGGAATTCAACGGGAATTTGAACTCGATTCTCCGATTTGTCGTTTCGAGTCGATATTGATTGCACCACAACGCACATCCAGTATTTATAATCTTCTATATTGAGCTTGAAAAAGATTAAAATAAGATTCGGGCTATTGAAGAAGGATAAAAATGAACATAGTTCAAAAAGATAGAAGATAACAATTGCTATTCCACAGGTAGGAAGTGCAAGAGAGAAATTGTTGGAGTAAAGATTGCGGTTGCATTTAACTATTTCAACGTTAAAAGGGCGGGACCTATCTATATGCTAATCTAGTCAGTCAGTTAAGTGCCATACGTGATACACACTTGAGCGATCATGTCTCGAAAGGGACATCACTCACTGGGCAGAAGATTATCCCGCAGTAGGTTGCCATTGCTTTCTACGGTAGACTGGTTGCCGACCAAAGCTATAGAACCCAATCTGTCCTGTTATTTAACCCATAACTGGAAGGAATATACGGATTAATACCTTTCCCAAGGGTATTTGCGCATAAGTGAATGCAATGAATTCGGCTGGAATTCGAACTCGGCTCCTCGATTTCTCGTTCCGAGTCGATATTGATTGCACCACGACGCACATCCGTTTATTAAAGTGACTATAGTATGAATGAAAACAGTATTTTTGAAATATATTAAAAGAATCTTTTCTATTGTCTCTCCTTTTTGGTTTTACGTAGTTACACATTTTGACTACCCACTAGTAAAAAAAATTACATATTTCTTCTTTTCTTTGAAGTCTACGGAATAGATCATCTTGTTTCAAGAACGTCTTTGTGTTCGATGATCCTCCCCACCGTCTCGCTGAGTGTGTTTCTCTTTCTCTCTGTCTCTGGTCAGTATACAAATAATGGTTGTAAGTTCCTTAATCAACTAATTCAGCTTCTCGCCGCTGAAAAATTAACTAAAAAAAAGCGAAATGTTTTCCTTATTTCCGTAAGACCTTTTTTTCATTATAGTTTATTTCAATTTATTTTGCATCATTGTCGTTAAAATACGAAATAAATAAATAAATAAATGGCTATTCGGACTTATACTAAGTAGTAACTTAATAGTCACATACTCTTGCTCCCAGCCACCCTACTAAAACGGACCCATAATTCTATCATCCAGTACTACTAGATAAATACTAACCTAATCCCACTACCGAGCGATTAATAGGTAGGTATACAAAATGTAAAACGTTTTTCCATTTTTCTGTCACTTTGTATATGTGCTGTTACAACAGATTCACCGTCAGACTGTCGGCGAATAAACCGGCTACCCCATTCCATGATCTTGTTACTGAATAGTGATGTTAGCAATCCGGTAGAACAAAAAGTAACACCAAAAGAAGGTGCGGAAAACTCTCGGGGAGCCAACGGCTAGATAAACCAGGCCGTGTCTCGATAAATCACCGTGGAGAAGGCAACGGGAAACCACTCCACTAGCATTTTCAAGGATAGTCTTGAAAAATAAATATATAAAAAACCCAGTGGCATGAAAGAGATTGAGTCTAAAGTAATTGTTCGGCGGTAAGGACCGACATGAGCAATAGGTATCATCTGCCCGTCATCAAGCGACTGTTAGCACCAACATTGTAATGGGGATACAATTCCTCGGAGCTGGTGTCTCGCCCGGAATGAAAAGACATGAGCAACAGATGTTACCGGGCCGTTATCCTGCGACTGTTCACGACAACGAAAAATTACTCCGTGGAACGTCAGAACATTGAACAACTATGAGCTGCTGGAGAATGTAAAGCATGAGATGAGCGGATTGAATAGAAACATTTTATGCATATGCGAAACAAGGTGGCAACGGAGAGTTTGTCAGTGACAACCACGAGATCATATACGAAGATGGTAAAAATAATCAAAAGTGAGTCGGCATTCTGGTATTGTGCATGTTATTCGAAAACCTTCTCGGGGTCAAACTGAAAGGAAAGCCCTTCAACTGTTACAGTCGTGTATGCACCGACAATGTAAAACACCGAGGAGAAAATAGAATCTTTCGACTCCATACTGGACAATATAAAATCTCAGTGTGAAACACAATAAATTGGAATTATCATGGGAGACCTGAATGCCAAAGTAGGCCAGGGGAAGTATGGTGTAACATGTGGCAAATTCGGACTAGGAAACCGCAATAAACAAGTATAAGAATTAGTCCAATTGGTCTAATAGTGCACAGCGAATGACCAAGTAAGAACACCCAAGTCGTTTATGAGCATGGAGAAGCGCAGGTGACCAAAAAAAAATCGACTGTTTATTAATAAACAATATGCAGAACCAATTTTTCATAACTGTAAAAATTCAGGAATGAAGTTGTTCATTGCAAAATCTATCCAAATGCCAACTATGGAAGTGACCACCTCCTGGTTATATGTAAAATAAGGCGGAATTCAAAGATTGAAGCACCAATATTGCAATGCAAAAAAAAAAAAATAATTGCTTTTTTTAATCTGCGCGCCAGTTGATATCCATATATTTTATATTAAATTGGCATCCACTTTTTTATTTTGTTTGTTCTTGTCATTTACGTTTACTTCTTTTTTGTATTGACCTCATTTATTTGCTTGATCTGTTGTCTTACTGTATTGGTGTGTTTGACTCCTTAAGGTTTTATTTTCTAGTCCGTGGTTGGGTGGTTTTTGTTCTGGTGTGTTTTTGCGTTTGTGGGCGTTAAGTGTGGGTTTTTACCGTATTTTATCATGATTGACTGTGTGTGTATTTATATTTTTATTTGAAGATTTTGTTTTGTTATATATTATTTGCGTAGCAAAGTAGATAATTCTTTGCATGTCTACAATTTCCCATTATCTTGTTTCTTTTATTTAATATTTTATTTTGTTTTTTAAAGCTAATTATTCTTAGTTTTCCTTCGAGCCATAATTTACAGGTTTTGCTATTGTGCTGATGATCCGTTACTGTCTGACATTTAATTTTGATAGTCAATTTATTTTCTTTCTGGTTCCATATGTATTTTGTGTTAATTTTATATTTTATTTTTCTGTGTTGATTGATGTTTTGTGACTAAGTACTCTTTGTTTTTTCTAATGAAATCTTTTCGCCTCTCTTCTTAGCTTTTGAAATGCGTCTATAGACATGTTAATGCACCATCGGATTTCAATGTCACACTTTCTGTCCTCTGTCAGAACACTTCCCAGGTATTTAAATTTCTCTAATTTGTAATTTCTTGCTCTCTTTCTGCTAATAGCGAACTGGGTTTTAGATAGCGTCTGATAGCCAACACCTTTGCATATATAAACATCAACTTTCATGAAAATGTTCACGCACTTGAGGTATGGTAATTTAGTTCATATACAGAACAGGGACTTTCTCAAATATATTCCTGAATTCTGTTTCCCATGTATGTAACCAATTAAGATGGGTGCAAATTTGAAAGATATGAAAATGTATTTTCAATAACTTTATTTTTTCGTATATCCGTCAATTTAAAATTGGAATGGGGGACAATTTTGGTTTCTCAGGGGGTTTCGCTATGGAACTATTTTATAACGTTACACAATTTGCAGCAGTTATTGAACCACTAATACTAAACTTTGCATCGCGTTTTTACAGTTATGAAAATTTGGTTTTGCATATCAACAGAAAATGAAAAGGTGAGTGGTCACTGCAAAATGCGAAATTAATCCCAACGCTAAAAGCATGAATACAAATTCAGAAGTTATTGCTTTGTCTCCAGTGGAATGCAAAATGTATCAGCCATTACGAGATTCTAGAAGATAGAAGAAACATCACCACAGATATTTATCTCCAACAGCCCTATCAGCTAAACGAATTATACGTAAAATGGTTCTTGCGCGGTTAAAAATGAAAAAGTGCTATTTTGCATCAGGACAATGTCGGTGCACCCACAGAAAAACAAAGATGGACCTTTCTTTCACATTATTTATACTTCATTTTTCTATGTACCTTGTCTTTTCAGGATGTAGGCGATCATGACCTTCCACCTCTCCCTATCCCTTGTGGCTCTTAGCACACTTTCTCCTGTAACATATTGCAGCCCCCGTTCTGTCATCAACCTGCTTCTGTTTCTTTTTCCCTCTATCTGGCCTGTTAGTATCAGGTTCTCCAAGTCCTCCTTCTTCATTGCATGTCCCAGGAATTTCAGTTGTCTCTTCCTGATGCTCAATATTAATTTCCTTTTTGTTTCCATTCTTTCCAACACCTCATCACATGCTCGGTCCACGATATCCGCAGCATCCTTCTGCAGAACATTTCAGCTGCTTCAAGTTTTCCCTTCATTAATGTTGTCTAACATTCACTGCCACATTGAAGAACTGACATCACATAGCAATGTAGTACTCTCTTCTTTGTTTCTAGTAAAAGTTTCCTGTGTCTTAATACTTTACTCATCTTCTGGAACGCGGTTTCCCCATGCCAATTCGCCTTTGAATCTCTGTGTCGCACTTTCCGTCTTTGGTTAGAACACTTCCCAGATATTTAAAGTACCTGCTTCATTTTAACATCCCCCACCTGTATTTAGCATTTTGGTTTGCTCTTTTTGCTGATGACCGTAACCTGTTTATTTGCGTTTGTTTTCGATGACTGGAAAATTTCTGAAGTGGTAGAATATTTAGAAGCAAAGAACTTTTTCCAAATGTTTTTTTCGGGGAAAATTCAAGCTTTCTTTAAATGGAAATCGATAATTTTACTGACAGATGGGATGTAGTAGTAGTAGTAGTAGTAGTAGTAGTAGTAGAAACCGCGATTTTTTAAGCGTAGATTAGATGTGGCACGAGACCGAAAGCGTGGGGCACACATTGGGAATCAAAATTACTTCTCATCTAGACAAGCTTATTAATCATTTCACCATGTCGTGTTACCCTAAAAGTCGTATAAAGTGATGATGAATACATGATTTACATAGACAATTTCGAAAATAAAAAGTAAATTATAAATTTGTCTGAAACATATGAGGGTCATTCAATAAATAAGGTGGATTTTTCGGTATAAGAACTTCTATTAAAGATAAAAGTTTACTTTTTTTAAAATTTTTTTTTCTTTAATTCTTTTTCAAAGTGATTTAATTTTTTGGCAGATTGAAAAAACATTTAAGAGTTTTGGAGATTAACAAACATGGTCGATCAACAAGCAAGCTCCAGTATTGAACAGAGGTCAGTTATCAGGTTTTTGGTTGCTGAAGGGTGCAAATCAGTTGAAATTCATGGGATGATGTCAACTGTGTATGGTGCCACATGTTTCAGCCAAAACGTATCTACAAGTGGGCCAAATTATTTAAAGAATGACAGAGCAGTGCTTAGGATGAAGACAGGCATAGGAGACCTACAGAAGTGAGGTCTCCTGAGGTGATCAAATCAGTCAATGACCTCATTCAGTCTGACAGAACGGTGACAGTGGATGACAGCGCAAGGACTTTGAGCCTATCTGTTGGGACGCACACAAAATTGCCCATGATGAACTTGCCTACTCGAAGGTCAGCTCACACCGCAGCCCAAACGGTGCAGACCATCAACGAACTGGGCTGAGAACTGCTCCCTCATTCCCCTTACAGCCCAGAACTTGCCTCTTCAGACTTTCACCAGTTTGGTCCCTTGAAAGCATTCACGAGAAGCACGAAGTTTGAAAGTGATGATGAAGTCAAAAGTGCTGGGAGCGATTGGCTGAGACATCAGTCCAGAATTTGTATGCTGAGTGAATACGGAAGCTTGTGCACAGATGGGAAAAGTGTGTGACACTGCTAGGAGACTACGTTGAAAAATAAAAAAAAAGTAAACTTCTGTCTGTATTCGAAGTCCTTATCCCAAAAAATGCACCTTATTTACTGAATGAGCCTCGTTTGGTTATATCCTTTCTGGTAAAATGATTCTTTTCTGAACCTGACAGTATTTGATATAAACGCGATGTATTGTAATCTAAAAAGATTACTGAATGAGAAATAACCAAATATAGATTGGAAAATGAAATAGTAATCTTTATAACGTCAACAAAATGCAACATTCGCTAGCTGTAAGAAATAGATAACTTCTGCTAGTGGGGAACTGTTAGGCAACAATATAGATCTTCACCGGTGCTTGCACCACGGAACAGATGTGACAGGGTCACTTTTTTAAGGTGGGTTCATCGGCAATACCGTGGAAAAAAACCCAAGCCCCCTCGGTACTACCACTTTTGGAGACGCCTCAGGAGACGAGAAGTAAACCTAGTCTCGTCTTGAGGGAGAGGTAAAGCCTAGGTAATGGCACCTTTGGGGTTAGGTATAAATCCCAGGAAAAGGCAAACGGATTTGTATATTGCTAGAGGGCAATATAACCTCCCTCACAATGGTGTCGGATGTATTTAACCATTATTCTTCATAGGTACGTATATAACACAATGTTACAATTGAATTTTCGGAATGTGTGAAGCGCATCGCTTGCGTGAGTAATGAGTCACGTAGACATTCGTACCCGGGCTGTACGTCCAGGCATTTAACAACCGCTGCTTCTATGAGAGGCATTCCAGATGTATCGTATCTGCCGAGAAGAGTGTAAAGTACCTTGTAACTGTTCATGTTATACTGTAAGCGAAAAATAAATGAATGGAATCTGGGACAGCGAATTAAAACCACATTAATTTTTCTTTTGAATATACTTTGAAGAAATCAGATATTTACGAATCGTACAAGGGGTAAAAATGTGAGCACGTTGATACCTAAAACGCAAAGAACAAATTAGGGTGTTTATTTGGAAGTATTAATATGATTACCAGGATTTATTCGAGAAAAAAACTGTCGTCTAACCTGAGAAGATGATACACTACTATGAAAAAGCTCTTGAACATTATACGTTAGAGGTTTGTGAGTTCCTAACAAAGAAATGCGTCATTTGCTGTATTCATCAAATTGAGCAGTCAATGATTTTTTACTTTTTCCCAAACTGACAAAGGCGTTCGTATCTCTGAGACCCAGCAACAAATGTTTATATTAATAAAAAGTATCCAAGAAAATATTTATATCGGGTCAATCTAAGAAAGCCACTGGTACCATGTAAGCTAGAATTGCCTGCCGCATAGCTTCGACATCGACGACTAATCCAGTAACTCCACCAGATTATTCCAATGAGTAAGTAGTAGCCCACCATCAGATTTTTTAAAACAAAATGGGTCAAAGAATAGATGAATCGTCATGTCGGCTCAAAAACTATCTACGAGAATGGTTATGGTTTGATAGCTATGTGTGCAGCCATTCCCGGGACTGAAATCGATGCTAGAGTGAAGAATTCTTATGAATCAGCACTCACTTGTCCGTGACCAAGGTTTGTCTTAAGTTGTACTTTGAATGTGGCTATTTTGTAGAGGTATGGGAACTTAGAGGTCAACTAGGTAGGTTATCTCATTAATGAATACCTATCCAGCTGTTAACCGTGTATAGCGTCTATATGAGAATTTACCCTTGGCAAGGTCATTTAATCACCTAACACGAGTTCGTAGATTAATATTTGGGGTCTGCAGAAGCTTGATTAGTTTGACGAAAGATCCTCTGGCGCACCTGCTGCTATCTACAATTGTCTTATATTTTAGAAGAAAAAATTTATACCTGACTAATACGCTGACATAGTTGTTTAGTATTTTATTAACTGGACATTTAGGACTTAGAACCAAAATCTCGTCTTGAGGGAG
The DNA here is from genome assembly GCA_037127315.1 of Ascarosepion bandense. Classification (NCBI taxonomy): domain Eukaryota; kingdom Metazoa; phylum Mollusca; class Cephalopoda; order Sepiida; family Sepiidae; genus Ascarosepion; species Ascarosepion bandense. Next base: position 3,082,366 of record JBBBDQ010000348.1, read on the forward strand.
AGGTAAAGCCTAGGTAAGGGCACCCTTGCGGTCAAAATACCAGCTCCAGTGTGACCATCATAGTTAAGTACCGTCACGCCTAGTCCATATTTGGATTGGTGAAGGTGGGGCAAGTTGAATGTGCGGGTGGTGTAATGGGTAGTCTCGGAATCGTTAATTGGAGAGTCGAGTTCCAATTTCAGTTTCTTTAGTTGTATTAATTTGCGGGCTAATATCCTTGGAAAAGGTATGGATTCATCTCTTCCCCCAGTTATAGGTTAATTAGTATGAAGTGTATCACTAAATTATTATTATCGCCCCAACCAAATAAATCTTACAATTTATAAAATTGTTTTCAGGTTTTAAATAATTTGAAAAAGTGTTAGTAAGATGTAGAAAAACAATTAATGATTCAAAAGACGACCTTATCAATTTTATAATAAATTCAGGGTATCAGCAATCACTGCATTTTCTTTTAGGTTACCCACTCATCATAAGTAAGATTTGTTTTAGAAATAATTTAAAATATTAGTTACGTATTAGTGCAGTTGATATCGGCTCGGAACGAGAGATCGAAGAGTCGAGTTCGAATTCAAATTGAAGTCGTTGCATACACTTACATGCCAAAAAACGTTGGAAAAGGTATTAATCTGTTTTTCTCCCTCTATCTATGGGTTAAATAACAGGACAGATTGGGTTCTAGAGCTTTCGTTGACAACCAGTGTACCGCAGAAAGTAATGGCAACCTAATGTGGGAAAATCAGTCAGTCTTTTCGAGACATGATTGCCCAAGCTTGTGTCACACGCGGCACTTAACTGACTGCCTGATTGCTTCTAAAACACAGTGACATAATATAAACTAGCATCATAACCCGGCGTTGCCCGTGCAACTCAGAACATTTTAGTAGTAGGAGAAGATGCCACTTTTTATTTTACATATTTTGTTTTTGTTTGAAAAAACACTTCTTTTTTTTTTTAATATTTATTTTGTTTCAAAATTACGGTGAAAAATATTCACATTTTTTGGTTGACCAAATTAATTTTTAAAACGTCAGAATAAAAATTAAATATAAAGGCCCATTTATTTTTTTTAATAAAAAATATTCTAGTCGCGTTTGACTCGTGTCATTTGATTTCTGAGACGTAATTTAGCAACCATCTTAGATCTTAGATGTTTTTACGGAGCAAATGTAAACAATCGGCTCCATTGGCCAAAAAGTGCGAAAGGAAAAATTGCTGAACTTAAACTCAAAAAGTATGTGTCAACCTGGCTTCTCTGTAGATATGTGTCCCTAGAAAATTTGAATGACGTAGCTTAAAAAATGTAGGCGTGCATGGGTAACAACAATCACACACACTCACAGATTGCTTTTTATATATATATATGTATCTGTCACTCAGCCTGTGGTCGCCTTCTTATCAATAATATAATCTGTTGTTACGGTTAAATGACGCATTATCCAATGTGAAAAAGTATTCAAAGAATATCCCAAGAGTTAAAATCGAATCGCGTAAATAGGAGTTTGTAATTAGATAGAAAGCTACGTAAGCGATAAAATGTGGATTCCAATTTTAGACTCTTTGGAGGCCAAAAATATGTTAACCTTTACAAACCAATGATGTTTGTTTTGGATTTAATACATTTTTAAATATTGTATTTCTTTCAAATTTATTGATCTGACCCATTCTAATTAAAAGTACTTGAAATCTGGTGTCGCTTTTGTGCACCAATTCAATCTTGCCGTATAAACATTTTGCGTGTTTAATGACCAGTTTCAAATGTTCTTGTTGTTCATGTTTAAAGTGATTGTTTCAAAATATGATAATGAAAACCAAATATATAATTAATAATACTTTACCGTGTGTAACCAAATGTTTCATGGAAGCAACTGTAAAATAGCAAAGAAAAATAAATATTTATGCTAGTATCACGTGACGATTAATTAAGGCTTTAATGAAGTAATTTGTTGGAAATGTGATTTTTTAGGATTAGGCTGATTAACTGTTCTGTTGCTTTTGTTAAACATCTTATGTTATCCTCAATTATTCAATAAATATAACCAAATTAATATTACATATTGTATTTTCTGCATACCAAACTGGCTGAAGAATTCCGATTCAAGTTTGGTTTCGGTAAATATTTTAAGCTGTCCATACCAACTTTGGAAATAAAAGGGATATTTATACTCAGAAACAGTTGAGATTTCTTGTACATAAAATGTAAAAGGAAGGTGTGGCGAATTATCTCGTCGATCCAAGAGGGCCAGAGTAGCGTAGCCTATAGGTGCCAGTAAAAAGGTCCGAACACCGGCGCTGGAATGACGAGGTGCAGTTGTCAGTAAGTCAGATCGAGGCTGGCAGTATTCTCTGGCTCGGCGAGAACGTATAAAAAAGGCGAGTTCTTTTTGAGTCAACAGGGCGACTATTTCTTTGGCTTTTAAGCGCAATTCTCGGCGTGGCGTGCCAAACCAGAATTCTTTAAGAGGATGTTCTTAGTGTTTGTGCTACTGATTTACATCATTTCTGCTACACAAAATGAGAAAGATATTCAACTTGATATTTTCAAAATCCCAGTGTCATTTCTTAATAAGAGAAGAAATAAACAATGGAATAAGACTCTCTTCCTCCTCCCTCCTGGAGTGGGGGGAGGAATTTGTTGTTGTGTCTTGTTTTATTTCAAGTGTTGTATTCAGTCAGTTAAATGCCATGTGTGATACACGCTTGGGCGATCATGTCTTAAAAGAGACATGACTAACTGGGTAGAATATTATCCCGCAGTAGGTTGCCATTGCTTTCTGCAGTAGAGTGGTTACCAACCAAGGCTATGGAACCCAATCTGTCTTTTTATTTAACCCATAACTGGAGTGAAGAGACGGATTAATACCTTTCCCAAGGGTATTTGTGCGTAAGTGAATGCAACGAATTCAACTGGAATTTGAACTTGGCTCCCTGATTTGTCGTTCCGAGACGATATCCACTTCACCACAACGTATAAAAAGGCGAGTTTTTGTTGAGTCGACAGAGCGACTATTTCTTTGGCTTTTAGGCGCAATTCTCGGCGTTGCGTACCAAACCAGAATTCGTTACGAGGTTGTTTCTAGTGTTTGTGCTACTGACTTACATCTCTTCTGTTACAGAAGGCTTGAATAATTTAACACTCACTGGATGTATCGAAAGTAAAAAAGACAGGTGACAGCGTAGAGTAGAGACAGCCGGCAAAAGCTGTTTAGAGCTCGGAGAGATGGGTAGTCGTGGAGAATCATGTACGCCCACTTGTTGAAAGAAATGTTACACAAAATAAGAAAATTATCAAGATCTTACACAAAAGATTGTCACTGTACACAGTGTACGCTACAGATTCTTCAGATAGTGAAAATAGATTAAAATAAATAAAAAAAATCAGATCTGATTTTAATAAAATTTTCGGGACTTATTCACAAATTAATTAAATAAGTGATATATTTTTTTCATAATTTTTTATCTGTAATCCTATTAACTTAATTTTATAAAATTTCGAGAAGTTAAAATTCCACCCCCTTTTTATTGATATTAGACTAGCATCATAGCTCGGCGTTGCCCGGGCAACTCAGAACATTTTAGTAGTAGGAGAATAATTAAATTAACTATTGGTACTTTTTTTTATATATTTTGTTTTGATTCAAAATTACGGCTAAAATATTCACATTTTTTTGTTGAACAAATTAATTTTTAAAACGTCGGAATAAAACTTAAATATAAAGGCTCATTTTTTTTTAATAAAAATATTTCAGTCGCGTTTGACACGTGTGATTTGATTTCTGTGACGTAATTCAGCAATCATCTTCGATCTCAGAGGTTTTACGGAGCAAATGTAAGCAATCGGCTCCATTGGTCAAAAAGTGCAAAGGGAAAATTGCTGAACTTAAACTCAAAAAGTATGTGTTGACCTGGTTTCCTTGTAGATATGTATCTCTAGAAAGTTTGAATGGCGTAGCTTAAAAAATGAATGTGTGCATATAGAACAGTCACACATAGGCTCACAAATTGCCTTTTATTTGTATTAGATAAAAGCTCCCTGAGGAATTTGAATAACTAACGAAATTGGAATAGCAAATTATACCTCTCAAAAACGAAACAAAATTGGAATAATGAATTATACAGTCCATAAACGAAACGAAATTAGAAAAGCGTATTATACCTCTCAAAAACGAAACAAAACTGAAATAACCAATTATGCCTTCAAAAAATGAAATGAAATTAGTTATAATAGTGAATTATGCCTTCCAAAAGCGAAAGGAAAATGAAATAGCAAATTATGTCTTCCTGAAACAAAACAAAATTAGAATAGCAAATTATACCTTCCAAAAAGGAAACGAAATTATAACAGCAAAATATGATTTCAAAAACACAAAATTGGAATAGCGAATGATGCTTTCCAAAAACGAATCGAAATTGCAATAATGAATTATGCCTTCAAAAAATTAAACGAAAGTTTAATAACAAATTATATCTCCCAAAATGGAAAAGAAACTGGAATAACGCATTATACCTTCTAAAAACGAAATGAAATATGAATAGCGAATTATGCTTTCCAAAAAAGAAATTGAATTAGTTAAAATAGCAAATATTCCTTCCAAAATCGAAACGGAATTGGAATAGTGAGTTATCCCTTTTATAGGATTTGTATATTTGTATTATCCATCTACTAACAAAAACACACAATTGAAAATTACTCAACCGCAGAATCGGATCCAAACGATTAAAAAGCATTTTGAAAAAAAACCCAACTAAGGCAAATTTCTCTAGTCAGTGTGAAAAGCATAATTCTGGATCCTAATTGGATAAGAAATAAAAAAATTCATATTACAAACTCAATCAAACGTTTTTCACTCCTAGTGAATAAAATATCTCTGGGAGCCAGTCATGCGACAAAGTTAACAACTTAAGAATGTTCTGTGACCGGTCAAGACAGTCCGATATGGAAACAGTTAGCTGAAGGACCTCGTGGCAATGTAACAAAAGAAATTTCAAGAAGCCGACCCGAACGTAAGGGCGCGTCACAGATTCATTCGACCTTTTCTTTTAATTTTCCTTTTCCTCATTTTCCCTCCACTCCGCCAAAGAGAGCACCAACAACAACGACAACAGGACGCGTTAAGTACAATTTCCTTATATGTTTTACCTTCTCTCTCACTCTGTCGCCGACCTACCACAAAGAGGAAGAAATATGAGTCACAATTCACTTATTACACGCAAAGTAACATAAGACTTCACCTTCTACTGCTATCCGTATACGCACGGGACACTTTGCTATTTATTAGTATAAAACACTGAACTCTAAACTTCTGTGGACATTTTAAATACTTATATTTCTCTTTGAACCATTTTAACTACAAAGCTGCACGCATTTTCTCAGTGAATATAACAAATATGTTATAGTGTTCAGTTAACGAAATTTAATTTATATTTGTCGTCTTACAATTTTGTTATTCTGTTAATAAATCTTAATATAAACACGAAATATTTTATCTTTTCGAATTTCAGCTTCCAACTTTCAACCTTCTGATATTTAAATTCTGGGGACTTCTCTCTTTCAGATACAAAACGAAATTACAATGAAACTTACGGTCTTCATTCGCTCGAAGCCACATTTAACCATCGATCTAGAACAAGTTTTCTAACGCTGATAGTTAATATATTTCTGAATGTGTTAGCCGCCATGCATGACATTCATTTAAATGTCTAAATCGAATGAGGCTAGTTAAGAACGGAAATAGAATGATAATGTTTTTGTTTTTAGCATCTTGCTTTGTTGGAAAAAAAACTATCCTTAGCAGTCTATTTTATCTAAAAAAAAACGGTTATAAATTTTACGTCTTATGAGGTATTTGCATTTTTTTTTTACTGCGATATGCAGTCTTAAGTTTTGACAATAAAACTTAAGAATATTCAGGAAAAAAAATGGTCAATACGACTCATGAAATATGAGGAATGGTAAAACCATTCTTATCTACCTAAACCGGTCGATCCTCTTTTGAATGTCAGTAGAAAACAACACAATTTCCCAGACATTGTACAGTGATTGTCCCATTTTTTTTTAATTCTAAGCAACAAATAGATTTCTTGTTCGTCCATATATGATCAAATATTTTCCTACGTTATTTTATTTTGTCGTTCTTATTTGGTCGATAATACAATCTAATCTGTGTAAAAAAAGCAAATAATTATTTCCTTTTTTTTTATTTTGCTGTATTTGTTTTCCCTTCTATCCGTATCTCTTTCTTTTGCTGTCTCCTTCTTAAAAGGCGAAAATCCAGCCCGTTAAGCTTCCTTTAGTCGATTTGTTCGCTTGTTTCTTTTATTTGTTTTATTTAGTATTTTGTGTTTTTTCTTTGGTCCACCGCCAAACGTAGAAGGTTCATTTCGTGAGCAATAATTATCGAGACGTTCCTTCCAATTGATGGTCGATAAAAGACACGGGTTCATTGATAATCAAATCGATGTGGTTGTTCAATCAACACCCCATGCCACCCATTCAACCACTATATTGAATAATGAATCCAGCCAAATTGGCAGTTGTAGGTTTCCAGGTAACATAAACGCGACACCCCCACATGTGTAGCTCAATACACACACACACACACACACACACACACACACACACACACACACACACATATATATATATATATATATATGCGTGTGTGCATGGGTGCATATATATATATATATATATATATATATATATATATATATACAAATACAGACGCATGAACAGTCTGCTGCCAAGTCTCACAGAATATAGAGAAAAGGCGACGGAATAACGTTTCTGTTTTCAAATCAATATATTGAGGTATTGATTAATTTAAATCAATAAAATATTAAATAAGTACCTACACAATATATATATATATATATATATATATATATATATATATATATATGTCTTACAGAGAAATTGATATGTTTACTTATACATGCATATTGCATCTACATGAAAGTTTGCGTCTCGATGGATCTAAACATAGGTAGCCAAGTGGTTAGATCTTTAGAGTCCGACCTTTGGAGCCAGGTTCGTATTAACTCTTGAACGACTTGTCAAAATGGGAGTATTTTGCTAATATCGGCCTGTGTAGATGATCCACATTGCATGCCGTACTGCTGGGAAATGTCTGACAACCATAGATGGAACTGATACTAGCAATGTGTTTGAAATTACATGGACGAATCTCGTTGCAAGCCGTCAATGACTTCATTAGCATCACGTCAAAAGCTGTAAACGCGTATCTGAAAGTTTTTGCTATGTTATATTCGAATAGATCAGTCACAATAGCTGACACACTGAAACAACATGCCAATATTAAGGGTTTTGTTAAACACAGCAAACCTATCACCAGAAACTAACACAATATTTTGTCGTTCTTTTTAACGATACAGTATACTGGGTCAAGTGCAGAGTAAGGGTAATAATTTTACTCGAGCCACAAGATTAGCAACTGGGTCCCACCATTTTACTGCGAAACCAAAAACATGTAAACGCAAATTCTACTCCAGCAGCTTTTTTTCTTGCACTCCCCGCCTGTGAAATTCCCTTCCATTTACTTGCTTTTCCGACAGCTACAATCTCCAAGAATTTAAATGTAAAGTCAATAGTTATCTCCTATGTCACTAACCTGCGTCCTCTCTACATGCTCCTATCTCCTCTCCGTCCACTACACTCTCATCAATATTCTCATCTTTCTCTTACCCACTTCCTGACACCCCCTATAACCTGTCACTCTTTTTCATCAGTTTCCTCCTATGTAACCCCCTGTACAACAGTGGCGGTAAAATACCTTGCTTGGGGCACTATGATTAAAACAAAGAAGTCATCTCCTATCTCACTAACCTGCATCCTCTCTCTCTCATGCTCCTTTCTTCGTCCATTTCACTCTCATCAGTATTCTCATCCTTCTCTTACCCTCTTCCTGACACCGCCTGTAACCTGTCACTTTTTCTCATAACTTTTCTTCTATGTAATGCTTTGCAAAACAGTGGCAGTATAATGCCTTGCTTGGGCAATATAATTATAAAAATAAGTAAATAAATAAAATTCCAGAGTGAATTCCATCAGTAAAACGCTCAAAAATATGAAAAAATTTTTATTTTTGGAACTCGACGAAGATGACTGTCACTGAATGATTGTTTTGTACTCTATATGACTGGAATCAGTTATAGACTGAGAGGTTATATCCAGTTATTAAAATCATAATGTAGACACAAATATATGAGGCTTCTTTTTCTTCTGCTTCTTCTTTTCTGAACAATGTCCCTTCAATGCGTGGGAAATCAAAGCTATCCAGGATTGTTTATGATGTTCAGCTCCAATTAATGTTTGTCTACATATTATCCATCATTTTTCTTTTTTACTATCGATCTAAATTATATCGTCAGTTAGGTTCCTCGATTTGTTTTTAGTCAAGGCCTCTCAAAAACGCTCCTAACGGGTTACTGAAATTGAAAAGGAAAAACGATTTGAGAAGGGACCGAAATCGCAAACGAGTAAAAACTAGTATTTGTCTATATTTACATTATTTGGACTGTTGTCCTCATCTTTGCCGCCATTTGTACGATGTTTCAGCCGTTGTACGCCCCGACCTTCTTAAGGTGCTAGGAATTTCGAACCGAAACCTTTATTACAATCACTGGGGTATATGAACTCCATTCCTTACCTAATGCCTCTTCTGGAAGACATGAGTTATCTCCCTCTAACCCTGTAAGTTATTTGTTCACCACTGCTTAAGGACACATGGTTCAGTGAATATAGACGTTGGTTAGTTCTTGTGACTTGAGCCAAACAGTTGAGAGTTCAATACCAGCAGTGGTGAACAAGTAACTTACAGGGGAGATAACTCATGACTACCAAAAGAGGCCCTACGCACGGGATGGAGATCTTATACCCTAGTAATTGTAATAAAGGGTTCGAAATTCCTAACACCTAAAAAAGGCCGGAACGCACAACGGCCGAATCGTACAAATTGCAGCAAAGACGAGGACAATAGAACGAATAATGCAAATACTGTAAGAAAACACTAAAATTTAATTATAAACGTAACCAACTATAATTAATACTCTAAAGCCATGGTTCCCAACCCTGGGGTAAATTACCCCATTGGGGTAATGAGCCCATATTTTGAGGGTAATGGATATTTGGTTTAGGAAGAGGCAATCGGCTTATAATTTCACACTGTGCCAAATTATTAACGAGACAGCATTTCAAGGAAGTAAGTACTTTCCAAACTTGAATAATTCCAATAATGAATGGGTAAGAAATCCATATCTTGTGAGTGAAAATATCTTTCCTGGTGAGGACTATCCAGCAAAAGAAGAAGTTCTCACACTCAGGATGAACAATTCATGGAAGCTTTTGTTTGAGCCAAGTCTGGTCTAGACACCTTTTGGATCTCGCGTCTGCAGGATATACAAACACTAGCCTCTAGAGCAGTACAAATTCTCATAGGATTTTCAACAACTTATCTATGTGAACAAGTTTTTTCTACTGTTCTTGGAATGAAGACCAAGAAACGTAGCAGACTCAACGTGGCAAACAATGCCCGAATAGCCCTTTCAGTCACAGATCCAAGAATAAATAAACTGGCACAAGCAATACAAGCTCAACACTCACATTAAGAATCACTGCTAGGTTACGGCTACTATCCCTCTGATTATTATAAATTGGTATAGTATTGAATAATTTCCATTAACTTTGTCTGCTTTTGATGTATGAAAATATAATTACTTCTTTCTTATATTACAGGTATTTGTTCATTGAGGTAATGGATAATAGTGAAATTGTATTTTGGGGTAATCGCAGCAGAAATGTTGGGAACCGCTGCCCTTAGGTAACATTTGTAAGAGATGGAATAACAAATTTGAAAATCGACATTTGTGAGGTGAGCAGATCGGAATCCCCATAGTACAATACAGACGAGGCATTAGTAGAAATTTTTTTTACTAATGTTTAAGCTAGAATTGAAGATGACTGTCCGGTAGACTCATATGTTCTCCCAGGAAGATATCTCAAAACACTCTGGTTGGGTTCGGATGAAACCTTTAAGGATGATTGGCCCCATCACAGGCACGAACTGATTCGTTTGATCGAGTACGGGACGAAGTTTCTGGGTTACATTTCCTGTTTTATTACTTTCATTACGCAATGCAAAATACTGAATTACCTCTCGTTGATATATTTTCAGTCTAGGGAGCGGTCAAGTTTATTGCAGTTATTTTTTCTCATCTCTTACTTATCGCTAAGATGATGTTTGTATTGCCCTGGCGGTAGTTTGTGGTTTTGGACTGCTCTTTCTAGTTTAAATTACTATTACTAAATAAAACGATTGACATAACTCTTCCATTTTTCCACACTTAAAAATGGACGCGATATAAGAAAATAAACTGTTTTACAATATTCAACACTATTGTTGCTGCTCCCCACCATTAGCCTTCCTAAAGTTAAAACACTGCGCCTCCTCCGGTTAACTCTCACAACAGACCTCGAGTCGAGTGTTTGCATAGAATCCATAGCTAAATCCGCTGCAAAGAAGGTCGGAAGTTTTTTCCTGGCTGAAACAATCCTGCACATATACAAATCTACAATCCGCCTGTGCATTGAACACTGCTGCCATATCTGGTTAAAGGCTCCTGCTATCCACCTGGAGGTCATTGAAAAAATTCAGCGGAGAATCTGCAATGTGATCGATTCCGACTTGGCACCTCGGATACAGTCACTACCGGCGCAGTGTGACTTCCCTGTGTTTTCTTTTTTGCAAGTACTTTCACGGCTTCTGCTCTGAGGAATTTAGCTCACTGGTGCCCTATGCAAGAATTTACTCGAGCCACAAGATTGCTAGAGTCCCACTCTTTTACTGTGGAAACCGATAAATTCTAATCCTGCTGCATTCTACTTCGGTAGCCTTTCTTACTTCCCCTTGTAGATTCCTTTTCATTTACTTCTGCCTGACAGCAACAATCTCAAGGAATTTCCAAATGTCAAAGTCAATGATCATCTCCTATCTCACTAACCTGCATCCTCTTTCTCATGGAATTCCCTTCCGTTTACTTCCTTTCCTGACCTTAACCTCTCCAGAATTTAAATGTAAAGTAAATTGTCATCTCCTATCTCACTAACCTGCATCCTCTTTCTCATGGAATTCCCTTCCGTTTACTTCCTTTCCTGACAGCAACAATCTCCAAGAATTTAAATGTAAAGTAAATTGTCATCTCCTATCTCACTAACCTGCATCCTCTTTCTCATGGAATTCCTTCTGTTTACTTGCTTCCCAAACATTTTCCAATCTCAAAATTTAAATGTAAAGTCAATAGTCATCTCACTAACTTGCATCCTTTCTCTCTTATGCTCTCATCTCATTTCTGCAGTATTCTCATCTCTCTCCAGTCACTCCTTGTCATAATGTTCCTCTTATGTAACACCCTGTACAACAGTGGCAGTATAATGCCTTGCTTGGGGCGATATGATTATACAAAGATGTCCCTCTTATTGAAGTTATGGTTATAATTACATGCATTATAAAAAATAATATATAAAATATATGCAATATAAAAAATAATATATAAAAAATATATTATCTTTTAGATTTTTATACTTGCACGCACTTTAAACATAACTTCACGAAGATAGACATCCTATCGAAATATTGTTAAAAAATGTCTTTTCTTTATCTTTTCTTAAGTTGCTCTCTTTGCAAACTATTATTAGTGTTATTATTATTATTATTGGATTTATTTTAGAAATATTTAGGATTACTCTCATTAACCTGCATAATAGATTAATTGTGAATATATTTCCTGATTCTCAACTGATGATGTCTATATCTTCAAAAATGATAGATTTTAATTCATTCCTTTCCTAGCTTTTTCCGGTTTGTGGAAGCCCGCCAAAAATACTTTGCATGGATTCAAGCGATAAATATTCAAGGACGTAGAAACAAAATATTTAAAAACAAAATGTTAGCTTGTGCAAAAATATTTTGGCACTTGTTGAAATATCGACTTGAAGTCCTTGCGATGATTAAAGTTAAAGCGAATAAAACGTTTTTGTTTCAAAGGCAGGAAAAATAATCATTAAGCCTCGTCAAAAAATGTAAAGAAGAAACCCATTTTCCGAATAATATAAAATTTTTTAAATGGATTTTACTATTTTTTTTTTAAATCATTTCACCCAAAGCAAGGTAAGGACGCTACTGAGGCGCCGTGGGTTGCAGTGTGAAAAAAAAGAATAAGTACAGAAGAAGGCGAAGAAAGGATAAGATAAAAAATGGAATTAAGGAGATAAAATATGGTTACTGACATTGCATTTCAACTTTTAGACATTGTTTGTTTCGAGGGTTAACGACCTATCTATCCTTTATGGCATCATTTAAGGTCATAACCAATGATTTTTGGGTAAGGTTATTTAATTTACAACATTTTTCTTTTTTCGAGTATCAAGATTCATTGGGATTTGTTTTTTAAGAGCAGGGTCCCCAAGTCCTACCCTTGTTATTTAACCCATAACTGGAGGGGAGGGACGGATTAGTACATTTCCCAAGGTGCTTAAGTGAATGCAGGGGATTCAGCTGGATTTCGAACTCGGCTCACTAATTTCTCTTTCCGAGCCGATATCCGCTGCACCACAACGCGCATCCGTCACTACACGCTTACAGTCACCCATCTAAGTGCCGACCAAGCTCAACGTTGCTTAACTTCGGTGAGCGAGCGAGAACCGGTGTATTCAACGTGATAGGCCGTAAGCCTTAGAGATTGTGTCTATCAGGAAAGCAAGCAAACGGAAGTATGTTTCGCAAACGGGAAGTGCAAGAAAAGAAACTGTTAAAGCAGAAGAAGTAGTTATATTTAACTATTTCGAATGTAAAAGGGTGGGACTTTGATGGTAACCTAGTAGCACGCGTAAATACATGTGACTGGAGTACCAGGGAGAGAAATAGTCAGATCAGTAGTCATGAAAGTACTTATAGAAAAGACAGAGGGAAACCACAGCATGGTGAGGAAGTGACTGAAGGCGGGTCGCAAAGTCAGAATCGATTCGATTGCACATGAGATTAGCATAGAGCAAACCAAAGCACAACCTTTCGTAACAAATGTTCTTATGGTAACAGTTTCTTCTATCGCACTTCTTGCTTCTGGATTTCACTTCCATTTAATTGTTCCCCAGTCAACTTTGATCTCAAAAAATGCAAAGGTAATATCAATCATTATCTACTGTCGTCTTAATTGTTTTTCTTTTATTGTCTTCTTATTTTTCTCATATTCTCAAACATTCAGTAACCCTATTGCGTCCTAGGGACTTTATTGCCTTCTTTGGTGAAATTATCAGAAAAATAAAGTCAATATTGTCAACATGATCAGCCATCTCACAAAATAAAACAATTCATCAATGTATCTTTACAAATGTCATGACCGACTTGTAGATGAACTGGACGCCATGTCTCATCTGCAAACTGCGAGAAAAAAAATATATATATATATATATATTTAATCATTTCACCCCGACCAAGGCGGAAACGCCACTGATGTGCAGGGGGTTACATAAATGTAAAAAGATTAATTAGAAAAGAGTGAGGAGTACAAACTAGTTAGAAAGGAACAATAGAAAGCTGAGAAAGCAGGTTCGATGACAGATACATAAGTGGAGAGAAAGGGAAGGTTATACAGGGGTGGGGAGAGAGCTAGAGGCCAGTGGTTAGTAGATGAGCATTGACTTTGCATTTAAATTTCTGGAGGTTGTAGCCGTCAGGAAAGCAAGAATACGGGAGTGAGTTCCACAGGCGGGAAGTGCGAGAGAAGAAGCTGCAGGAGTAGAATTGTCGTCTGCATTTGGCTAACCTGATTGTGAATGGGTGGGACCCAGTTGCCAGTCTGGTTGCACGAGTAAACACTTGTTGAGGAGGCAGCAGAAGCCATGAAAGTATTTATAGAACAGACAAAGGGAGGCCACATTTCGACGATGGAGAAGTGGCTGCAGTCAAGCCGCCAGATAAGGAAGATGTGCGAAAGGCCTTGAACATTTTGTTTAAAGTGTGGATTTATTATTGTTATTATTATTATTAATTGCATTTTGTATGATATATGAAGTATCCATAACGGTATTTGTGTCGCTACACGTGTTTCGAGTCTAAAGTTGACTCTCTTTTAAGGCGATTAAATTTGTGACTTCATATATCGAGATCCGTTTGCTTTTCTGATGGCCAAGGTATTGTGTTTAAATATATAAGTCAAGTGGTAAGCAGGTCAGAACGTTCATTTGCGTGTTGTTGCTTTTTTTGTTTTTTTTTACACACGCACGTAAAGATTCTACTGTTTACTTCGTTCGCTGTAGAAAAATTTTTCACTACCTTGCAAAAATTGATTTCGTCTTTATACTTCAAAATTGTTTTCAGCAATTTTGATTCAATTCTACTCTACGGGTCATCTAGTTCTTTTTATTGTTTTGGGGATATTCTTTGAATTAAGCGTAAGTGTGTGTGTGTGTATGTGTGTGTATGTTTATCGCGCTTGAATTTCGAGTGTCTGTGTGTGTGTCTTAGGGTTTTCATGTTGTTTCATTGAGGAAAGTCTTGTACTATTTTATAAATATTTTTCCTGCATCATGAGTGTGCCTTTTGGTAGATAGGCATAACTCTGAACTTACGTCTATGGCATTCATGTTGGAAGACATATAACTTCCTGTTATTGGCTAGTTTAATGTTTCTTCTGTGCAAAGCTACTTTTATTCAGGTCTTTTGTCACCCCCGCATATATTTTTGCTCATTCATCGCATTTTAGAGCATAAATTACGTTTTTAGAGTTGCAGCTCAGATATGTTTTTATTCCGAATGTAGATGAATTTTTATAGGGTTAGAATGCTTTTTAAATTTTGGGGTTGGCATTTGCTTTTAATTATTTTAGTTGCCTTAAAGATTTATTTTTTTATCATTTTTGTTGAGGACTTCTATGTGTATTTTGATCTTTGTAAATAATTCTGGGTTGTTTTTGTTGTGTGTGGAAACGTATGCTAAGATGTTTTCTTCTTATTCATGTTCTTTTTGTTTTTTGAATTCCGGAGAGATTCTAATTGTATTTCTTCTGCGAGCTGCAAACCCTTGTTTATTAGTGGAGTGGGGTATCCACTTATTTTTCATTTTTTTGTACTTCATTAACGCGTATTTTACGAAGGGTTTCGTCAGCTACTATAGTGCAAATCCGTCGTGCTAGGAAGTAGGGGGTGGCTTTTAGACAAATTTTAGGGTGTTGGCTCTTGAAATGAAGGTATTGCTAGGTGTCTGCGGGTTTATGGTAAATGCTTGTGATGATGTAATTGTTTTTGTGTCTATGAGTATGTCTAAGAATGGTAATTCATCATAGCTATATTCTAGTGTGAACTTAATTTTGGGATGCAAGTTTTGGCGTAGATTGTGTAGTTTATTTATGTCTTCCCATGTTGATCTCCAAAAGATAAAACAATCATTGAGATATCACTTCCATGATTTAGTGAATTCCGTTTTTTATGTCTTCTCCATATTTATATCCTATTTGGTTGTATAGACTTTTTTCTAGATAAGCTATACATACATATATATATATATATATATATATATATATATATATATATATGCAGGTTTCATTGAATAATATAGACAAGTTTTGTCTATTAATTTTGTGTAGGATCCGTTCATACCGTCTGATATACTTGATGGTGATGTCGTTGAAAGACAACAAAAAATCACAGTATTTGTTGAATTTTTTATCGGGTCTAAGCTTTCGGCTCACATAAGCCATTATCAAAGAGTAAATATTAACACACAGTAAACATAGAACATTTAAGCTATTAACAATAAAGATAATTGAATTGAAAATATAAGTCCATCCCTACCGTGGCGGATGGCCGAAGACAGTGACAAAATAGTGGTGTTATGGTAGCTGGTCTGATTACAGACATTTGAGTACGTTGTTGGAAATATCGAAATTGATTGTATTCAAACCAGGTTTAAATTGTTTAATGTAGATTGCTTCGAGGATAAACAAAAACAATAAACAGAAACTAAAAATCTTCGAAGCAATGTACATTAAACAATTTAAACCTGGTTTGAATACAATCAATTTCGATATTTCCAATAACGTACTCAAATGTCTGTAATCAGACCAGGGACCACAACACCACTATTTTGTCACTGTCTTCGGCCATCCGCCACGGTAGGGATGGACTTATATTTTCAATTCAATTATCTTTATTGTTAATAGCTTAAATGTTCTATGTTTACTGTGTGTTAATATTTACTCTTTGATAATGGCTTATGTGAGCCGAAAGCTTAGACCCGATAAAAAATTCAACAAATACTGTGATTTTTTGTTGTCTTTCAACGACATCACCATCAAGTATATCAGACGGTATGAACAGGATCCTACAAAATTAATAGACAAAACTATATCGGTAATGAAACCATTAATGAAAAAAAAAATATATATATATATATATATATATATACAAAAATATATATAAGAAAAAATATATATATAAAAAAAATATATATATAAAATATATAGAAAAAAATATATATATAAAGAAAATATATATATATAAGAAATATATATAAGAAAAAATATATATAAGAAAATATATATAGATATATATATATATATATATATGAGAAAAAAGTGCGAGAATCCCTGAACGTTTTGTTTAAAGTGTAGATTTATTATTATTATTATTATTATTTGTATATTAAGCGTCCATAATGGTATCTGTGTCGCTACACGCGTATCGAGTGTAAAGTTGATTCTCTTCAGGTGAATAAACTTGTGACTTCACACATCGAGATCCCTTTGTTCTGTCTGATTAGCAAGCTTTCGTGTATAACTAGATAAGTCGAGTGATGAGCAGGTCAGAAAGTGCATATGCGTGCGTGCGTGCGTGCGTGCGTGCGTGGGTTTATTTTTACACTCGCACGTTAATTTTTTTTCCTTCATCGTCGTTGACTATATAGCTAATAAATGTACACTTCACGCAAAAAGTTCACTCATTCTCACACTTTTTTCTTCTATACAAATTTCCCTCGTTGGAACAACCCCTATGTCTGTTTTACACACACACACACACACACACACACACACACACACACACACACATATATATATATATATATATATATATATATATATATATATATATAATACCCATTGGAATGCTTCATTCCCAATATAAACAAACTAGTGACGTTCCCTTCAACCTAAGATTATTATAATTTGGATTCTTTTTTCGTCCACGAGTTTAGTATCCTATTCCATTTGGGGGATACTTAAAACGTGGGCAAAAAAAAAAGAAACTTCCTATTCCATTTTTTTACCGGATGTGCGTTGTGGTGCAGTGGATATCGACTCGAAACGACAAATCGGAGGGCCGAGTTCGAATTCCAGCTGAATTACTTGCATTCACTTACATGCAAATACCCTTGGAAAAGGTATTAATCCGTCTCGTCCCTCCAGCTATCTGTTAAATAACGCGATAGATTTGGTTCTATCGCCTTGGCTGGCGACCAGTCTACTGCAGAAAGCAATGGCAACCTACTGCGGGATAATCTTCTGCCCAGTCAGTTATGTTTTCGAGACATGATTACTCAAAGCGTGTATCACGTATGGCAATTAACTGATTTCATTTTAGCCTTTCGGCATAAACCTAAATAAATTATACATTTATTAAATAAAAAGTATTAGCACAACCGATTTACAATTTATAACTGTCATAACTTGAGGGCCGCTAATACCTAAAATAATAATTCTAATTAAAAAACGATCAGTTCATAATATGCACATGATGATTGCTTAATGCTTGAAACTCCGAGTCGTGCTTAAAACAGTGAACAATATATATATATTTTCCTTGTTTTTAATCATATCACCCCGAGCAAGGCGGTAACGCCACTGATGTGCAGGGGGCTACATAAGAGTAAAAAGTTTAAGCAGAAGAGAGAGAAGAGGAAGACGAACCAGTTAGAAAGGAACAAGAGAAGGATGGGAATACAGGTGTGATGACAGTTGCAAAGGTCAAAAGAACGAAAAGGAAATACAGGGTGGTGAAGAAAGAACTAGAGTCAAGTGATTAAAAGGTGAGTATTGACATTGCATTTAAATTCCTGGAGGTTGTAGCCGTCAGGAAAGCAAGAATATGGAAATGAGTTCTACAGGCGGAAAATGCGAGAAAAGAAGCTGCAGGAGTAGAATGTCGTCTACATTTGGTTGATCTAACTGTGAATGTGTGAGACCCAGTTGCTAGTCTGGTTGCACTGCTAAACTCATGTAGCAGGGGCACCTGTAACTTACGTTCGTTGGAGCGTTAGCCATGAAAGTATTTATAGAACAGACAGAGGGAAGCCACATCCCGTCAGTGGGGAAGTGACTGAAGTCGAGCCGACAAGTCGGTATCTATCACATTACTTATTTTCCTTTGGAGCCTGTCAAGAACACTGAGATGAACTGCAGGGGCGCCTGACCATATATGGCAGCAGTACTCCATACACGGACGAATGGTTGAATGTATATATGAGGGATGGTTTCAGTGGGAAAAATATCCTGGCCCGACACAGTGACCGAACATTCCTAGCAGTGGATTTAGATATTGACTCGATGTAATGGTTCTACTTGATATCAGAAGAGAGGTTAAGGCCGAGGAGGCGCAGACTATTGCTCTCGGGGAGACTCGCTTGGTCCATGCTTATGGGTGGTAGGAGAGGTTGCCTGTGATAATTGACAGACAGCAGCTTGGTCTTAGACGCATTGAAATTTACAAGCCACTTCTTATCCCAATTCACCACAGAATGTAGATCCTTCTCAAGATCATCAGAGAAATTATGTTTGTCCGTCACGCCAGGATTCTTATTGATGCGGGAATAAATTGTGGTGTCATCTGCGTAGACGCCTACCTGGCCCTTGATGTCGTCTGGGAGGTCATTTATGAAAATAAGGAAGAGCGTCGGGCTTATGATAGAGACTTGAGGGACACAAGAAGGGTGTGGAGGCATGCCCATTCAAGACGACCTTCATTATGCGGTTATGTAGAAAAGATTGGATCAGATCATGCAATCGTCCGGTAATATCGTAACCCCATAGCTTGCATAGAAGGCCAGCGTGCCAAACCCTGTCAAAAGCCTTGGAGATGTCCAGAGCAACAGTACGAGCCTCGCCTGACTCCTCGAGGGCCTGGAACATGTACTCCTGGCAAAGCGGAAGCCATACTTCCTGTCGGAGAAGGGTTTATGGGCAGTAAGATGCTGAACTATTTCAGCAATCATAATGGCCTGGAAAACCTTCCCGAAAATTGGTAGAAGAATGATAGGGCGATAGTTGGATTGGTCCGAGGATTCACCAGAGTTCTTAAATACAGGAACGACAGAAGAAGACTTCCAACATGCAGGAAAACAGGAAGCAGAGAGGGAGTAGTTATAGAGTTTAGAGAGGACAGAGGAGAGTTCAGGGGCACATTTCTTAAGGACAATCACCGGGATTCCATCACCACCGCTCGCCGTGTTGGGGTCAAGTTTTGATATTACACGGTATACTACTGTCGGGGTAATGTATATATCTTACACTTTAGCATATAATAGGGAAGTCGGGTGAGTGTACTCCAGATGAGTCAAATGTGGCGTTACATGAGAATCTGCGAGCAAAGCACTCAGCCTTGTCCGATGATGATGTGAGGACCTCAAATTCATTGATTAAAGGAGGGATAGAGGATTTGCTATTGTTCAGCACTCGTTTGCATAACCGTCTTTGGAGCCGAACTTGCAGTCAGCTATGCGCCGTCTCATTCTATCAGCAAACAACCGCTTGGCGTCTTTCAGGATTTTCTTGCACTCATTACCAGGAAACATGAAAAGGCGCCTGTTGTGGTCAGATGACTGTCTCCGAAGTAGTCGAATGTCGTGATTCCTGTGGGCAATGGCAGCCGAACAGGCAGGAGAGAACCAAGTGGGGTAATGAGGTTTGAGATGAAACTTCTTGGTAGGTATGAAGGCATCAATGCCAGCTTTCACTCAGGACAATATTTCAGAGGCACAGTCATCAACTGGGAGATCGAACACTTTACCCAAAGGGACGTCGCAAAGGAAGTCGCGGTAGGCGTCCCAGTCAGCTCTCTGGTAGCAGGAGGTCCTATGAATAGAAGGCTCCTCGGGGGAGTGAGAGTGGAGAGAAGTATTAAGAGAGACAACAGAAAAGTTAAAAATTATTTTTTTACCTTACTGGTAGTAACCATATGTGTAGGGATGGAATCAACTGTTTTAAATATTCTTAAAATTAAGTCATGTTTTGTTTAATTTTAAACTTTTCATGCTTAATTGAACGATTGGTTTTCTTTTTTTAACAGAAATTTCTTTGACTGGTGGATTCTTTGTTTCTCTTTTGTTTTTCCCTAGTCCTCTATTAGATTCTTTGTTTCTTTCTTTTTTTTTCTTTTTTTTTTTTTTTTGGCCGGCTGTATTTTAGTTACCTTCCTACCCTCTTTTGGTCTATAGGTCACACACTGGCTATTCAGTTGACATTCCCATCCCCGCCTCGCTATCATTTGTACTGACCAAAAAGTTAAAAATTATTTTTTTTACCTTACTGGTAGTAACCATGAGTGTTGGAATGGAATCAACTGTTTTAAATTTTCTTAAAAGTAAGTCATTTTTTGCTTAATTTTAAACGTTTCATGCTTAATTGAACGATTCTTTTTTTTGTTTTTTGTTCTGTTGTTTTGTTTTTTGTTTTGTTTTTTTGCAGAAATTTCTTTGACTAGTGGACTTTAACTAAGATAAAACTTAGCAATTCACCACCCTATTTTTTTTTATTGGAGTAGATAGACCAAACTATCGCCCAGTTCACACTCCACCCACGTCTATTGAACAGGTGAAGGGGCTCATCTCTTGTTCCCTGTTTAGGATGTGGTTTCCGGCTTTCTCTTTTCTCTCCTCAGACCTGAGTATTTGTGCTTCCGTGATTTTCCTGCTAGGCATTTGGCTGGTGGCAACGTCACATCATTGTGAGAGTACCGGGTTGGCAGTTTCCTGGTTGCTGCTTCAGACTGGTAGTTAGGAACCTTAACACTTGCGTAGCGTCAAGAGCGGCTGCTCTGATCAACAGTTGCATAATACCGATACACTACTGTCCATAATTATTAGGACACACCAGTGTTTTAATAAATGATGTATTTCATACTATTTTTTAGTATTTATTGCCAATTAAATAATTGTAAATGAAAATAAAATTGTCCTTTTGTTAATACTGCACAATAACATGTGCATCAAATGAATTTATAAATATTATATAATTACATATATTGCAATTTCATCAATGAAAGAATGAAAAAATAATTAGGGTGAATGGGACGAGACCAGATTTGCTTACTTGCCTTGTAAAATTTTGCAAAGTAATAATAGCAAAAGAGCCATTCTATTTTCATTTGGCAATAAATACTAAAAGTGGTATGAAATAAATCATTTTTTTTAAAAAGACTAGGGTTGCCTAATAATTATGGCCGGTAATATATATATATATATATATATATATATATATATATATATATATATATATATTATACTTTGGAACATGTACAAACTACAAGCTACTACAAAATTTTACATTTTGTTTCGACATTGAAAGAATCTCCCATCAGGTATTTAATAATGATGGTAATATACGTTATTTTGTAAAAAAAAAATTTTTTAAATTCATTTTCTTTTATTTTTAGAAAACTTTCGTACGAGATAAAGTAGGTAGAAAAGATGAGAGAGCAAAAAAAAAAAAGAAAGAAACCAAGAAAGGGGAAAGAAAGAGGAATGAGAAGGACACAGAGGAAATAAAAAGCAAAGAAAGAAAGAAAGAAAGAAGAGGTGAGAGCTAATGAAAACGGCTTAGAGAGAAATAGACTCTAAATTTAGGTAGGAAATAAAATATAGACAGATACACAATATCGGTCACGCGACATCTTGGCTTAACAAAGAGGAAAAAGTGAGAGGGAAGACGTGTGGGGTAGACAACAGAAGCAGCAAAGAAATAGAAACTTACCATCGTTATTAACGACTTGATGGGACATTGTTCTTTCAATGTCGAAAATAAAATGTACAGTTTTGTAGTAGATTGTAGTTACTACAAGTATAATTTATAATAAATATTCCCTGCTCAATTTATATACTGAGCATTGTTTTGCATTAATGTTTTGAAACAGTTCTTCGTTTCTTATTAATTTGGAGATATATGTATTTATATATTTATGTATATATATCACAGGTGATGGTGATGAAACAGTTGTCAATGTAAAATAACAACACTAAAACGTATTCCAATAATAATAAATATACATATTGTTTTTCATCGTTTCATGCCCGTAACAATCATCAGGTACGGAAGAAAAACTGACCATCGTAAAATTTACCTGTTAATATTTATAACAAACGGACAAAATAGAGGCGCCGTGTAATTATTTATATATTTGACTGTGTATAACATCTGCAAGATATCACTATTATCCATTAAAATCTTAGTATAATCTAAACTTATTTATAAATGGAACTTTGTTTGTGTGTGTGTCTGTGTGTGTCCGTGTCCGTTACCTATAGACTCCAAAACGGCTGATCCGATTTTCTTGAAAATTTACACAGTTGTACTATAAACGTATGCGAGTGTTCTTAGCTAGATTTTGTGTTGAGGTAGCCCCGATGAATATCGAAAATCGATAATCGAAAAAATCGGGTTATAGAAGGAGTGGTCCAATTTTAATCAAATTTGATACACTCATAGACAAAGACAATGATATTCAGAAGTTTCAAGGTTGCAGTTCTTACAATAGTGCAGAACATTGATAATATATATATTATTATATAGATAAAAGGCAAGATGTTTGTGTGTGTGTCTGTTTATCTGCCAGTATGTCTGTATTATTTTCAGCACTTTTATTTTAGTTTTTGCTTCGGGTTTGGCTCGCAGTATGTATAATTGTAGTTCTTAGTTTCTCAGCCATGATACCATTTAGTCAGAGAACTTATTTAGCCTTCAAAATTCAGTTTACGACGAAAAAAAACTTATTTGATATCGATACCAGGAAATCAAAACTTGACTTACATCCATTCATTTTTCTTTCAGTCTACGGATTCGCTTTAACTGGAAACAACTATTGTTTTTAGTCTTTCGTGTCAAAGTACAAAGAGTCTGAGCTCCAGGACCATGGATTAGTTTTCAAGCTTTCGTGACACCCGAGTAACGCCGGGCTATACTGCTAGTATATATATATATATATATATATATATATATATTTGGAGCGATTTGTAAATTGTCGCAATTATTTTATTATTTCAAATATTCTTCAGGCTGAGTCTGAGCTCCAGGACCATGGAATAGTTTTAAAGCTTTCGTTACACCCGAGTAACGCTGGGCTATACTGCTAGTATATATATATATATATATATATATATATATATATATATATATATTAGGTGCGATTTTAAATTGTCGCAATTATTTTATTATTTCAAATATTCTTCAGGCTGAGTCTGAGCTCCAGGACCATGGATTAGTTTTAAAGCTTTCGTTACACCCGAGCAACGCTGGGTTGTACTGCTAGTAGTATATATGACTTTACAAAAGGGACGACAAATATTCGTTTGAAATTTCGCAAGGAAACAACAAAATCGTATGCTTCGCGTCGAAGTATGATATTCAGTTAATATTTACCACTTCACCAAAGAGAAGTCATATTCGCAGGACTATAGGGAAATAGCTAGGCGAAGCTATTAAAAATTAATCTACGAAATATTCAGCGGGGTATAGTAAAATGAAAGAAAAATAAAACGTAGGTGAACATGGTAAATACATGGTGTAAATTCAAAAAGCATAAGGAAAAAATTAGGAAGACTTCAAACGTGTTTTTAACTGAATTAGAAAGATCTCAAAAGAGGAAATATGTTTTTTACAAAAATTAATCATGTAAAAATAAAATAACTAGATATAAGCCTGATATCACCATTATAAATGAACATACATAGAGAAGAATGGGCCAACACAGTGTATTAATTTCTAAAGAGTTTCTCATGGAGTTTTAGGAACGAAATTGAACTTTATGGGCAAATGCATCTGGAACATTTCTTTTGTTGGCAAAAGTTAAAAAAAAAACCGGTGGTGTTTTATTAAAGAATACAGCTAATTTATTTGAAAAAGATAGGACTGCATAAATTGATCTTTGGGACCTCCGAATTAGCTTTTTTGCAACAAAATAAACATTAGCTATCTTCAATGCTATAAATGCAACTAAAAAATTTAAGAATGAATAAAAAAGAAGTTTTCCAGAAGGTGTAGGGAGATGCACAAATTCAAAACTGAATTTGGAATAAAAGAGAATGCAACACGGACATTTTATTCAAAAAAGGAGTGTAACTTTTGCTGCTTTAAAACCAATTAATATAGAATTACAGAGATTTGAAAAATTAGATGTATTTTCTAAAAGTAGAATATTCGGAATGGGCATCATCAACATTTTACGTTAAAGAAAAAAAGCAATAAAATCCGCCAATGATTATTTCACGGGGCTAAATGAAAGCTTAAAACAATATAACTACTCGTTACCTGCTCAAGAGAAAAATCTTTCAAATTAAATGGTGGTAATTTTTTTTTAGCTGGTTCTGTCAGACGCTTACCTACACGCAGTAGTAGACGAAAAGTGCTCAAAACTATTAACAGTTAACACTAACAGAGGACTATACGGTTATGGGATCTACCCTTTTTTTTAACTATAATGAACTCTTCCTATTATTATGAAAACTGGGAGAATATTCCTCTCGAGGTGGAGTTGAGTTGGATTGAGTTTCACCGGTCTCATACTTGACAGCCAGACTGACGTGTAACACTCTTTGTATTTGTTCTTTCGTCAAATATATGTTTCACTAATCCCCGAGTTCGTGTTTTACTTCCGGAATTATTCTGGGTCCACAACATATACAAATTTAACGGTTTCCTTTCGGTATAAAGTTAGCATCAAGCATGTTCTAAGAGAATATGCATACGATGCTTGCCGGTTTGGACTGTGCAGAAGCACATTAGATCATGCACTTATTAAAAGTAAGACCTGAAATCAACCTTAGGAAGATATAAAACAATGTCTTTGAGAGAATTAAATAGTACGGTTTTATGATCAGTGAAGAAAAATTTGAATTATGTCCAGAATTAAATATCTAGGACAAATTATCGATGCAAACTGCAGACAACTAGATCCTTTAAGGTCGAGCGCAATAAAAAACTTGCATAACAAGCATTCTTTAGGGTTTGTTAATTAAAATCGTGTATATATACCAAACATGCATGAATTAAGGGCATCCTTGAATAACGTTCTAAAGAAAGATATTAAATGGAAGTGGTCAGATAAATACCAAAAAGCTTTCGAAGAGCTTAAGAAAGTCATAATATCGGATATGTTATTAGCTTATTTTAACCCTAAATTAAAGATTGTAGTTGCATCAGATGCAAATGATTTGGGTATTGGAACAGTGATATTACACAAATATGAGGACGAAGAAACGAAACTAATAGCTTATGCTTGAAGATCATTAATAGCAGCTGAAAAAAAGCTACAACCAGATACAAAAGAAAGCATTGACCACCATAATTGCTATTAAAAACTTTCATACATTCATATATTGTAAAAAATTCATACTACAGACAAATCATCGTCCATTATTTCTCTACTTGGATAAAAAAAAATTAGTGGCCCTACATATACAGCAAATACACTGCAACGTCGGGAAACTATCGTATAAAACTATAATTATAAAAGTGGAGTTTCTATCGTCCATAAAAACGTGGACGGACTACCAAGACTAATATAAATATTCTGCGAACCACTTGAAAACACAGTAATTGCGGCGATAAGAACAAAAATGAAATCAATAATGTATTATACAATACAGTAATAGAACTGCTAATAATTAGAGGAATTAATTAAGAATCCAGTCAGAAAAAGACGACTTTATAATAAAAAAGAATAAGCATAGATTCGAAGACAAAGAGAAAAGTGAATATTACTGGAAATAACGCCTTCTTATTACGCAATAATGTACTTATGTACGCAGAAAGAATTGTGATACTAGCAGCGTTGCAACATCGTATGCTAAACAATTTTACATATGACCACCAGGAATTTCTAGAGTGAAATCCTTAATGAGTTTGGCCAAAATGGATCTAGATATCAAACATTTAGTAAAATCAGGCAGAGGTTGGACTCTTGCAGCAAAATCACCGCCCATAAAATTTCAACCTTGGCTGAAAACCGATATTCCATGGTCTAAAATACATATTGGACTTCGCAGGACCGTTACATGAAGCATACTATACAGTGGTAGTCGATAGTAACAATTAATAGCCAGAAAAGTTAAAATGTAGAAGACCGACTACCGCGGTAACCATAAACTTTTTACAGGAGATTTTTGCAATGTTCGTTGTAACTGACTCTATTGTTTCAGATAGCTGGACACAATTTACGGCTAGTGAATTTAAAGTATTTGTAAATCATTAGCAATAGAACACATTTCAACGCCCTCATATCACCCAAGATCCAACAGACAAAGTTAAAAGGGCACTAAAAATAAAAGAAGAGGGAGGTGTTCAATAAAATGATGCTAAAAAGATTTCTGTTTTCAGAATAACACCAAACCCGTAGACCGTGTCTGGTGAGTTAATGCTCAACAGGAAGATTAAGTCCGTTTTTAATAAATTACTTATTAAAGTAAAATTATTTATTTTGTTTTACTAAAAATAGAAATATAAAAACTATCACCCTTTCAGTTCAGAAATGTTCGAAGAATATTTAAAAATATACAAATATAAAAACTATTACGCTTTCAGTTCAGAAATTTTCAAAGAATATTTAAAAATGTAGAAATATAAAAAATATTACGCTCACAGTTCAGGAAAAAAATTTAAATATTCCTTTTGTTTCAAAATTACGAGGAAACATATTCACATTTTTTGTTGATCAATTGAATTTTTAAAACGTGGGAATAAAAATGAAATACAAAGTCTCATTTTTTTTAATAAAAATATTTTACTCGTGCGATTTGATTCCTGTGACGAAATTTAGCAACCATCTTAGGTCTTAGATGTTTTACGGAGAAAATGTAAACAATCTGCACCATTGGCCAAAAAGTGCGAAAGGGAAAATTGCTGAACTTAAACTCAAAAAGCATGTGTCGACCTGGTTTCCCTGTAGATATGTGTCCCTCGAAAGTTTGAATGCCGTAGCTAAAAAAATGTAGGCGTGCATAGCTTTCAGTCACACACAGATTCACAGATTGCTTTTTGTATATAGAGAGTTTCCTATTATTTTTTTTGCACGTCATTGCATATGTGCGTGGCATAGTACACATCGATTCGTAACGAGTTGTCTCTTCTCCTGTTAGTTTGATGTATATATACGGCAATAAGACATGTTCATTGCCTCGGAGTTTACTTGATCTCTGCATGTTACGAATTACCAAAATAAGATATTCCAAAATGTGCTGGGTATAATGTTTGTAAGGTGTCACTCTTATCCGGTAAAAGCGTATTATAATGCTTCATAAAAGCCAGTAGATATGGAAACAGGAAACGTTTACTGTCGACGAACGTGACGGTCAAGCAAGCGAAATGGCTGTCTCCAAGAGAAATAGCGAGTAAAACGTGTCCTTATCGTATTGCCTTGTTTGGACTAATCCTTTTGTCGGCCATTGCTTTATGTCAAAACATTTCAGATGGTTTAGAATCGAATCTTCATTGATGTCTGTAGTGATTCGTAATAAATTTAAATTGGCCTGTCGGGCATTGAGCGTTCCTTACCAAAGGCGTCATATCTTAATAGATACAATCGTGCGTCTTATTCAAAGTTGTCCCGTTGTATACAAAGATGCCAGTAGACTTTACAAAACAAAATCCATTGCTAACAGCTATAAGTAAGGCATATACTTGTTTTAAACATACTGTTCAAAATTCACAAAATATTAAATAGCACGTAGCATATATATATATATATATATATATATATATATATATATATATATATAAGTTATAGTTGAGAAAATGTACAAATTATAATTTAATACAAAAATGTACATTTTGTTTTGACATCGAAACTAACTGATGAGACATTGTTTTTTCGATGTCGAAATAAAATGTAAACTTTTGTAGTAAATTATAATTTGTACATGTTCTAAACTAGATCATATAATAAACATTCATTGCTCTGTTTCTATATTGAGCACTGTTTTAAAGATTAATGTTTTGAATGTTGTTAATACTTTCTTCGTTCTTTATTCACTTGGATATATATATATATATATATATATATATATATATATATATATATATATATATATATGTATGCATAAATTGTAGTGATAGTTATTTTATTGAAATTTATAATTAAAAAAATTATTCACTACTACACCACTACACTACACCACTACACTGCACCACTACTTTTGGTACTATTTTTATTACCTCGGCAAAAATTATCGCCTGATGAGGTACTAGAAATATTAAAGAAACACGTCAGTCTTTGTGTAACGGTAAAAAATGTTTTTATTATAACTTCTCTCAATACAAATATTACTACAAATAATGCTCTACTATGTATCGAGCACTTTTACAAAGTAAATATATTACTTCTAACTACTACTAATATATATATATATATATATATATATATATATATATATATATATAAAGAATCACAAGATAGCCAAAACCTACCGCGGTTTCACACAACGGCTCGTCGCCCTGACGAGCCGTTGTGTGAAACCGCGGTAGGTTTTGGCTATCTTGTGATTCTTTATGTGTCTTTGCTCTACTTTTGCTTTTCATTTGTACTTTTGCATTTGTTTGTATTTGTATCGAGCACTTTTTCTTCTTTTTTGTGGCTGGTTCCGTTTGGGGTTTTTTTCTTTACTGCGGAGTATTGTATGTCTTGTCTTTATTCTGCGGATTTCTTTTTTTTCCCCCCTCTTATCCAACGCCTTAGTGCGACGGATGTTAACGGAATTAGATTCTGTCGGTTATTCGTTTTTCTTAAAGTTTACCTTTGTAGAATTTTAGGATTTAGATACTTACAGAGTCAGTTTAGGCATTATTTTGAATATATATATATATATATATATATATATATATATATATATATATATATATATGTAATTCCAAGTGAAGAGGGCTTTTTCATATCTTGAGTTCTCTGGCATGTATTTTATAATGAACAGTGCTCTATATAATGAATATTATAGAGCTTAATATAATATAATTATATGGTTATGTCAATTTTTCATTGCTACATGGAAATTTCTATGTTTCGAGATTAATTCTCATCATCAGGCAATGTCCAAAAAAAAAAGAAAATTTTAGCTATTGCAATATTTGTAAAGATTCAACACACCTAAGTCCCTATTTAACCCAAGCTAGGGTTAAATAGGGACTTAGGTGTGTTGAATCTTTACAAATATTTCAATAGCTAAAAATTTTTTTTCAGATATTCCAAGAAATTTTTATCTAAAACAAACAGACTTTCTCTACGGACGTGCTGCATGTTGTGAACAAACACTCCACGTGATGTAAACAAAAAATATCCGGACGCTATCGTGAAATACGTTTCTAATTCAAATTTAAAAATCACTCGTTTCTGATGAAGGACCGAGGGCGGTCTGAAATATAAAATACAATAATAAAAATAAACAAATACTGTCCAAAAAAAGTACATTTTTAAATTCAAAACTTTTTATTAATATTCTTTCCTATACATATTAAGACAGTATACGTGGATCATCACTATGTTATATATATATATATATATATATATATATACGCCTTCGTAAAGTATTCCCGTTCGTACGTTTGAAAAACGGAAATTTCAGCCATTATAAATCGCCCGAAAATTCCGCAAGTTTGAAACCTACTTTACGGAAATAACACATTTCTAAATAAAAAATATTTCAAAATTCTACAATAAAAATTTATTAAACGCTTTTTTATGCAACTGTGTCCTGGTTTAATTTAATTATGACTAAAAACTATGTATATATATATATATTATTTTTACATAAAAGTATTACTGGTAATATTTTTTCTTTTTTTTTTTTAAGTGTATTTATTCAATTTTTCTTACTGCTGGTAATAGACATTTTTCCAAAATGTATTTCAGGATTTCATTGTGAAGCAATTGATGTCGGTTCAGATGGAGAAAGCCGAGTATGAATTCCAATTGAATTTGTTGCATTCACTTTCACACAAATATCTATTGAGAAAGTTATTAATCCGTCGCTTCTCCTTCCAGCTATGGGCTAAAATGAAGGACAGATTGGGCTCTATAGCCTTGGATGGTAACCAGTCCACCGCAAAAAATAATGGCAACCTACTGCGTGATAATCTTCTGCCAAATCAGCCAGGTCTCTTTCGAGACATGATTGCCCAAGCGTGTATCATGTATAGTACTTAACTAATTGACTGATTTCTGGTAATATTTTTTTCTTTTTTACAAAGATGCATTGCTAGTAATTCCTTTAATTTTTAAATGCATTACTGGCACCTATACTACAAACTCTATATTTATACTTTCATAGTTTTTTGAGCCCAGTTTGTAGGTTAACTTTTTGTCCATAGCTGGCACATTAACAGGTGCTAACACCTCTGGGTCAGGGTAGAGCCGGGAACAACCTCAATTAAGAGGTGGTTCCACACTCTTCAAAAACTTCTAATCAAAGCCCTTGCTGCCGGATATAGTTTAACGTCATACCCAGGACAGCGTTTCTTTTGTATGGCCACCATAATTCTCAGTTTTATTCAAGGTTTTTAGATACAGTCTTGAGAATGGTTTATATCTAGTCACAGAGATATTTAATAGCTCACTGTTCTTTAATTCTGATATCAAGACATTTTTGACGGGATTTTATGTTTTGTTATTTTTTCCGCTTCGTAGTAGTTCAATATTTGCACTAAATAACACGATATATATATATATATATATATATATATATGTATATATATATACTATAGTCATCCGCAGACAGATCTGTTTCGCTGTATTACAGCTTATCAGTACGGCTTAGACTCCGGTCGCTTCCTAACCCAAGGTCGAAACCCGACCGAATTGGTGTCAGTCGGCGATTCTAACCATAGGCCACGAGCGTCCAGTAGAAGAATGCAGGCTTTTTAGCGCGTATAAACACGCCCAATAGCTAGAGTGCTCTGATTCATTATCGAATGAGCGGTGCGTAAATGCCGGAGTAGCTACTGTTTATATATATATATATATATATATATATATATATATATATATTAGAAGCATGAATAAGTTCTCGCTGACCTTTCATGCAAATTAATGTTTTATTTAATAAATTCATAAGAAACATGTCACTGAAAGTATTGCCTATCGCTAGGCACTACTTTTTCTCATCTTTCTGACAGCATTTAAATTCTACGTCAGAAAAACGACATGTCTTTTGAGGCTAAGCACGAATCAAGCCATTTTTTTTTCATCTTTAAGGGAACGAAAATGTTGCTCAGCCTGGCTATGTGACATCAATCGAACTGAGACATTATTGGGCGAAACAATATCTGTTGAATACGGTTTCGGTCGGTTTGAGTAGCTCATAATATACTACACCCAGCCGAGCCCATCAAATGCATAGCAAAAGATTCAAACCATGGATATTCGTCTTTGCCGCTGATGTTGCTGAATCTCCAGGCTTACCTCGCAATCTTCTATGCTTAGGGTTATCGTAGTGCCTTCTCATTTCATAGCCGGTCACGATTCTTCTTCTTCTTCTTCTTCTTCTTCTTCTTCTTCTTCTTCTTCTTCTTCTATGTGCCTTGTCCCTTCGGGGCGTAGACGATCATGACCTTCCATGTCTCCCTAACCCTGATGGCTTTTAGCATGCTTTCTCCTGTAACATCTCGCAGCCCCTGTTCTTTCATCCACCAGCTCAGGCCTTTCAAAGATGTTATCCGCTGCTTTCCTCTGTCTCTTTTTTCCCTCTATCTGGCCTGGTAGTATCAGGTTCTCCAAGCCCTCCTTCCTTATTGCATGTCCCAGAAACTTTGGTTGTCTCTTCCTTATGCTCAATATTAATTTCCTTTTCGTTTCCATTCTTTCCAAAACACCTCGTCATTGCTCACATGCTCGGTTCATGGTATCCGCAGCATCCTTCTGTAGAACCACATTTTCAAGTTCAACCACATTTTCAAGCTTCAAGTTTTCCTTTATCTTCAAACATATTGTCTAACATTCGCTGCCATATTGAAGAACCGACATCACATAGCATTCCAGTACTCTCCTCTTTGTTTCTATCGAAATTGTCCTATTTCTTAATACTTTACTCAACTTCTGGAATGCTCTTTCGCCATGCCAATTCGTCTTCGGATCTCAGTGTCGCATTTTCCGTCTTCTGTTATAACGCTTCCTAGCTATTTAAATTTCTGTACCTGCTTGACATTAGAGTCACTCACATGTAGTTGGCATTTTGGGCTGCCATTTTTGCTGATGACCATGCATTCGGCTTTCTTGTAGTTTATCTGTAGTCCTTTCTTGTCACTCTCTTCGAAAAGGAAATTAATACTAAGCATCAGGAAGAGACAACTGAAGTTCCTGGGACATACAATGAAGAAGAAGGGCTTGGAGAACCTGTTATTAACAGACCAGATAGAGGGAAAATCAGCGGATAACATATTTGAAGGACCTAATCAGGTGGATGATGGTACGAAGGTTGCTTGGTGCAACAGGAGAAAGCGTGCTAAGAGCCACCAGCGACAGAGAGATGTGGAAAGCTATTATCGCCTACGTCCTGAAAGAATAGGGCACATAGAAGAAGAATATATATGCCAACTGTTTATAAGAAATTATAATGTGGATATAAAATGGGGGGTCAATTCTATAGCATAATCAATATATAAATTGATCCATCATTTTGTGGCCATGCTAGTTTCGATACATTTATATTCTAGATTTATGGTCTTGAGCTAGTGGATGGCAGAGCGGGGTTTGGGTGGGGTAACAGGAGAAAGCGTGCTAAGAGCCACCAGGGATAGGGAGACGAGGAAAGCCATGATCGCCTACATCCTGAAAGGACATAGCACATAAAAACTTGAACATCAAAATCCTGTGAGAATATATTCGTAGTATATACATTCCATCTGTATCTTCTTTTTGCAACTGTCTAATTCAAAGTTTTTTTGTGTATGTATATATTTTCTCATAAGATTTGTTTTGTGTATGTGTGAGTTAATGTATCATGTTATATGTGTGATCTGATGTATCTATTTTCAATTTATTTCCAGTTTAAATAATAAAAGCTTCACTTCCTCTGTTAAAAATTCTCAGTAAATTTATTTATTTTTCAACCTTCTGAAAGAGACAATGTAAATAAATTTACACTGTTGTAATAAAACTTGAATTATAATGGTCTATGTGCTGAGTTTTTCTATCGGTTATATATATATATATATATATATATATATATATATATATATATATATATATACTATAGTAGCAGTATATACTAGCAGTATAGCCCGGCGTTGCTCGGGTGTAATGAAAGCTTTAAAACTTTAAAAAAAGCTTTTAAAAAAGCTTTAAAAACATGGTCCTGGAGCACAGACCCTTTGGACGTTGGCACGAAAGACTAAAAAGCAATAGTTGTTTCCAGTTAAAGCGAAACCGTAGACTGAAAGAAAAATGAACGGATGTAAGTCAAATTTTGATTTCCTGGTCTCGATATCAAATAGCGCTTTTTTCGTCGTAAACTGAATTTTGAAGGCTAAATAAGTCCATTGAGCAAATGGTATCAAGGCCGAGACTAAGAACTACAAATATACCCACTTAGTGACAAACCCGAAGCAATAACTAAAATAAAAGGGCTGAAAAAATACAGACATGCAGGCAGATAAACAGACACACACAAACATATTGCCTTTTATAGATATATATATTATCGATTTTCTGCACTATTGTAAGAACTGCAACCTTGAAACTTCTGAATATCGTTTCTTCTGTCATTGTCTATGAGTG
The DNA here is from genome assembly GCA_037127315.1 of Ascarosepion bandense. Taxonomy (NCBI): domain Eukaryota; kingdom Metazoa; phylum Mollusca; class Cephalopoda; order Sepiida; family Sepiidae; genus Ascarosepion; species Ascarosepion bandense. Next base: position 3,116,396 of record JBBBDQ010000348.1, read on the forward strand.
TGCCAATTTGATTAAAATCGGACCACTCCTATAACCCGATTTTTTCGATTATCGATTTTCGATATTTATCGGGGGTACTTCGACACAAAACCTTCCTAAAAACACTCGCAGACGCCTATAGTACAACTGTGTAAATGTTGAAGAAAATCGGTTCAGCCGTTTCGGAGTCTTTAGGTAACGGACACACACACAGGCACACACACATACACACACACAAAGTTCCATTTAAAAATAAGTTTAGATTATATATATATATATATATATATATATATATATATATATGAAGAGAGAAAGGCAGAATGGATAAAATTAGTATTAGGTAGATGAAAAATAATATAACATCGATGAATACTTTTACTTTAATTTTATATAGATTATCTAATTTGTGGCATGCTAGTAACGAGATGAGGTCTAAATATGAAAAAGAACCCAATGGAAAGTCTTTCTACAATTTTTCCAAGTTCTCTATCGTGTGAACCACAAAATTATTTTTTTTTTCTTTATCTTGAATATCAACTATTGTTATTGCTTGGCTTGTGCGTATAGTGTAGCTGTTTTCTGACCGGAAAATACGATTGGTGGGTCGAATTCAAATTCCAACCAAGGTCTTTTTTATTTGCAAATATCCAGGAGAAAGTTATTAATCTGTGTCATCATTCCCGTCACTTATTATCATTATTTTCCTAAACGAGTTGCCAACCAAACTTAGATAACCAATTTCCTCTGTTATAACTTAGGTATCGGACTAGCAATTCCACACCGTAAAACCTATTTATTATAGAAAAGTCAAAATCAACATCAAGCCTGGAGAGGTTCTGAGTCCTGTACTATACAGGGGTCTCTACTCATTCAAGCCCATTTTTAACTTAAACAAACTTCATTAGAAGAAGAATACATTTAAAATCAGATTGAGAGAAATAACTTGTTTTCAACGTTTATTTTCTTAGTCTATTGCCTAGCAAGCTGGGTCCTGTACTGAACAGGGGTCTCTACTCATTCAACCCCATTTTTAACTTAAACAAACTTCATTAGAAGAAGAATACATTTAAAATCAGATTGAGAGAAGTAACTCGTTTTCAACGTTTATTTTCATAGTCTACTGCCGAAAAATAGGGGAGCCGAATTCGAATTCCAGTTGAATTCATTGCATTTACTTACGCGCTAATACCCTTGGAAAAGGTATTAATCCGTCTCTTCCTTCCAGTTATGGGTTAAATAACAGGACAGATTGGGTTCTATAGCCTTGGCTAGCAACCAGTCTATAAGCAATGGCAACCTACTGTGGGATAATCTTCTGCCCAGTTAATCATGTCTCTTTCAAGACATGATCGCCCAAGCGTGTTTCACGTATGGCACTTAACTGACTGACTATTGCCGAGCAAGCTGGGTCCTGTACTGAACAGGGGTCTCTACTCATTCAAACACATTTTTAACTTAAACAAATTTTATTAAAAGAAGAATACATTTAAAATCAGATTTAGAGAAGAACTTGTTTTCAACGTTTATTTTCATATTCTATTGCCTAGCAAGTAGTGACATTGTTGAAATACTAAGCTTCAAGGTCGAATCTGAAGAATGGATTGCAATATGGTCTTTCAGTTACACGAGATTCTTCATTGATCTTTTTGTGTTGTTTGCTAAGCTTTATCCATTAATAAGTATCGCCGCTTGTAAAAAGATTATTTTTATATGCTCATATTTAGCGGTCCGTTTGAAACCGGGATTGCACAGACTTGTTCCTACCCGTTGACAGGCTGGATTAATACATCTGTGGCTAAAGACAAAAATAGCCTCGTGTCCTCCAAGGTTATTAATCTCATTCCTCATCCACACTGGAACGCAATCCAAAGTAGGAAAGGATACTTATTGGAATCGAGGAATTTATGGAAAGGCACGTGTATTGCATAATGGAATTAATGCTTTATATGTCTTCTCAAAGACGTCAAAATCAGTCAACCCATATATGGTCTTATAGGTAGCGATAAGATTATGGATAGTGGCCCGGATTGAAGCAATCTTAAAGCAGAGTTGGAATTTCAGTCAAATTCAAGACATTCATTTACATTCACGTACGAAAGGTGTTTTCCATTCCCTCTCTTCACAGCTATGGTCAATACCAGAGTTTGCTGTATAAACGCATTGTATCTTGATTCCCCAACAGAAACCAAATATAATTATAATCTTGCGATGTACTTTCACTGTTTAATGGATAGTGATATATATATAAAAAAATCATAATGTATAAAATACACGTTGAAGTAATGGATTACGGCTGGAATTGAGAAATGTTGTAGCTAAGTTCCAATTCCAGTCAAATTCTTTTCTTTCATTTAAGTGCTAATACACTTGTGAAAGATATGAATCTGTTTCTTCTCACTCATTCCTTTTAAAAATGGCAGGCAAATATCCTTGGATGGCTACAACTCAGAATTAAAAACCTACGGAGAGTCGTTTGAGAAACTTGTGATATACGGTGCACAAGTTCTTTGTATTCAGCTCTTTCAAAAGGTTTGCTTTGTTCTGCGCAAACCTTCACCACTATAATCAACCCTTAGGTAGTCTGGTAGTTGGTTCTGAAAACGAGAAAGTTCAATATATATATATATATATATATATATATATATATATATATATATATATATATATATATGTGTGTGTGTGTGTGTGTGTGTGTGTGTGTGTGTGTGTGTGTAAGTGTGTAATTATAAATATCAATATATATGTATGCAATTTGTTATATATATTATATTATTTATATGTTATATATGCGTGATACTTATTTGAAAGTGCTCAATATCAGTGATAGAGCTGACATATCTATATAGATAGGTGTGAGTTTGTAACTTTGGGTTTCACGCTCTTGCGATCGTCAGACAATCGTCTGAATAATTTTTTAAAAAATGGCTATATGTAGGGTTGCGTATATTCGTGTATTTTTGTGGAAGTGGGGGAAAATCTGTTTTCATAACAGACGCAGCCATATACATAAATACATATATATATATATATATATATATACGAAAAATCTAAAGTGAGCCACAACGATTTAGGTTCTGTTTGTTAACATTTTTTCCAAGGTTTAGATTAGTGTAAACTTACGGAGTGTAAACTTACGGAGTCTAGTTAGTTATTATATATATATATATATATATATATATATATATATATATATATATACACCTATTGACGTGCGCAAAGACACACACACACACGTGCGTCCGCCCACTGGGGTTGCATGAACAATAAAAATAAAAAAAAGAGAAATCAAAAAGACAGAAGACAACGATCGATATTGAATTTCTGAATTGGCTGAAAAATATGAAACCTGAAGAGAGTTTCACATGCGAGAAGTTCAAGGGACGAAACCGTAAGCATAAAACTTACTGATGAATTTAGCCAATTCACTTCTAAATTAATGAAACTTGTTGCCAATATAGGATTTAAATAAATAATTCTAGGTAACTCTTGTGGGGCCTCCCATTTTTTCCAAGATAACTGACTCGAGTTGAGTATACATATGTTCCTGCTACGACAGATACAGGCAGAGATCCTTAAGAGATCGTGAGATATCAAACGATACCGAGGTTTCACGGAGAATACAGCGTCAGAAGTTCATAGTAGCTCTGAGCTTCACTCAGCTAGAATATTATTACACAATACCCGTCAGACTCCGACGTGGACATACTAATTCTACTACGGCTTTACTTCAGAGACTTATATATATATACTTCTATACTAACTCATATTTCTGGAGTACTAACCTTCGTTCAAGTTTGTATCTTTACGTTTAATATACTTATTTTTCTATTTCAAATTCTGGTTGGTGTTCCTTTATTTGTGCGGTTCCTATTTCCGGGATCCATAACAGTAATTCTTGTGGATCCCGGATGAGGAACAGCACAAAATAATGAACAACAAAAACAGATAACGAGATAGAAAATAAGTTATATTGAACGTAATATACAAACTTGGACGCAGGTTTCCTGAGCTGGTATCGCAGCTTCAGTAACTTTATCGCCACTTTAATGTAGCTTTCCTGTGACTTATCTGATAGATTTTCTGCCATATTACTGTTGTGGGATCTCCCCTTTGTATATGATAATGAACTCAACTGAGTATACATATACACCTGCCATAGAGAGAAGAGTGGAGTGTTAAGAGGAATCGTAGAGATCCGTTAGAGTTATCGGAGAGTACCGGAACTGATATGTATGTTACCGAAAGATACCGAAGTTAACCAGAGATTACCGCATCAAGAGTCAGACTAGCACTGAGCTCCACTCAGCTAGAATAATATACACGGATATACTATTTCCAACGACTTCACTTCAAGACTTGTACATATTTATTTCTTACTAATAGTATTCCTGGATTTACTAACCTGCGCCCAAGTGTGTATATTACGTTCAATATAGCCTACTTTTCTATCCTCATATCTTGTTTTATTATTCATTATTTTGTACGGTTTCTCACCCGGAATTCACAACAGTTCGTCATGTCCAAAGTTTGTCAAATAACTTTTGATACTCAGTCATCATTTGTTTACCCAACCGTCCATGATAGTGCTCTTTCATTGTTTCGATATCCTGGTGGAATCGTTCTCTTTGCTCCTTCTCACTTTGCCGCAGCTATCCACAAATTTACCGAGATGACTATGTAACAATTAACCGTCCATGATAGTGCTCTTTCATTGTTTCGATATCCTGGTGGAATCGTTCTCTTTGCTCCTTCTCACTTTGCCGCAGCTATCCACAAATTTACCGAGATGACTATGTAACAATTAACCTTAATACTCATATTAGCGTATTACTGATAAAGTTTATCAGTGAATTTGAATTTTGGAGATGAATTGGAAAAATCCATATTTTAATTTATAAATCTTTGATCCAGAAATACTTTTTTATATAAAAAAAATAGTTTATTTTAGGTGGCTGACATAAATTGTTCAGCCTACCAGAAGATTGATGGCTTTCTACGACCTTTAATAAGTAAATGTTGAAATCGTAATTTCCAACAAGGAGTAATTTTAGCAAAGCAAAAAATAGTAGCTAACAATGAAGAATTAAGATCATTTTCAGAATCAGCAAAATCAAATTAGCTAAAAAAACGTGTTGACCAGTGTTATTAATAGAGAACAGTTTTCACTCCAAGTAAGGGAGTAAAGCCAATAATATTCAAGGAGTTACTAAGTCTGCATGAATAAGAAGAGAATGAAACATTATTAAGAAGAGAGAACAATAAAATAAGAAAACTTAAGATGAATCTTGACAACGACTCACATTGCATTTGAATTTCTGAAGATAATAGTTGGATGGAAAATATGAAACCAGAAAAGATTTTCATAAGCGAGAAGCGCAAGAGAAGAAACTGTTAGCATAAAACTCACGGTTTCATTTAGCCAATTCAATTTTAAATTGATGAAAATTGTTGTCAGTATAGTCAGTCAGTTAAGTGCCATGCGCGATACACGCTTGGGCGATCATGTCTCGAAAGAGATATGACTGGCTGGGCAGTAGATTATCCCACAGTAGATTGCTATTACATTCTGCAGTACACTGGTTGCCAACCAAGACTATAGAAACCAATCTGACCTTTTATTTAACCCATAAATGGAGGGAAGGGACAGATTAATACCTTTCCCAAGGGTATTTCTACGTAAAGGAATGCAAAGAATTCAACTGGTATTCGAACTCGGCTCCCCGATTTCTCGTCCCGAGCAATATCCAGTGCACCACAACGCATATCCTGCTAATATAATACCAGCCTTTATTATATATGTCTACGTATCATAGAGAAAAATTCATTTGAAAAGACAAAAGGAAACTACATGCTTTCTCCTGTCGCTCCTTTCCTCTATCGATCCTGTGAGTATCAGATTCTACAAGCCGTTTTTCTCATTATATGTCCCAGAAATTTTAGCTGTCTATTTTTATAAGTTTACTTTTCGTTTTCATCCTCTTCAAAATCTCGTTTTTGCTCACATGTTTTGTCCATATCCTCAGCATCTTTCTGTAGAATTAAATTCCGGTTGCTTCCAGTCTTTCCTTCATCTTTGATGAGATTGTGCAGCATTCTCTGCCATTTTGAAAACCAGACATCACATAACAATCTAGTATAATTTTATTTGACTCCAACGAAATCTTTCTACCTCTCATTATTCTACTTGGCTTTTGGTTGTTTGGTTGGTTTTTATGGCAAATCAACCTCGGCGGGTGATTTATTGTCAACTAAATTTTATTTATTTATTACTGGTAATAGATTTTTCTTTCAACAATTTATTGTTGTTTTTTATATATGTTTTTGTGTCTAGTAATACTTTTTTCTATTCGAGTATCAAGATTTATTGGGATTTGTTTTTAAGGGACGGATCCCCAAGTCCTGCCCTGTTGTTAAACCCATAACTGGAGGGAAGGGACGGATACCTTTCCCAAGTGCTTAAGTGAATTCAGGGTATTCAACTGGAATTCGAACTCCGCTCACCGATTTCTCTTTCCGAGCCGATATCCACTGCACCACAACGCACATCCGTCACTAAACGATTACAGCACCTGGTATTCCCAAGCGGTCACCCATCTAAGTACTGACCAGGCTCAACGTTGCTTAACTTCTGTGATTGAGCTAGAACCGGTGTATTCACCGTGATATGGCCGTAAGCCTTTGGCTTTGGAATGCATCCTTCGCCATACCAGTTCGTCTCTATTGTCAGGATTCTGTAAATATTACAGCCGTCAACGTTCTGAGAGAAACCTAACTTAAGCGAAAACGATTCCCCTTTCAAGAATGCCATAAAATGCTTCCGTTATAATCTCTTAGCGATGTCCTCTGGTCTATATATTCACCATTGTCTTCAGAATACATCTATTTTTGTTAACATTCGAAATAAAGACGATCGTTTGATGGCGAGAAATCATAAACTTAGAAATATGAATAATCCACGTGTGGTTTTATGTTTTTGTCATATGTTAGCAGAATAAGATGTCATCTATGATTCGATATCTCCCGTGTCTACTCGCTTGATTTGCAGTTTAATGTTACTTGAGTCGGTGGCTGGAGACAGTTTGGGAAAATAAGCAAGTCTGGATAACGCTTTTGAGACAGCAATAAAAAGTTCCCAGTTCGATCTTTCCAATTAGGTATTTGTGAGAACAACAACGAATCAGCCTGTATAATATTATTCTTTAATGTAAAGAGAATAAGAAATCGGTCCAGACAAAATTCAATATTCTGTGGCGAAATGGAACTGACGCCTTCTTATATTGTTTATTGAAATTAATGCGTCCGGGGTCGATCATCGGTTCCTGCTTAAAGCCATTCTTGGTTTTTAGAAGAGACAAGAAATGGTGGCTGAATTTTGAAAATGGAAAGAACTATGCAGCTTATTCTTCGACACGAGGTGCCATTGAAAGCTACAGTAATTTGGTGATAAAAAGATTTTTGCCATAACTTGTTATTTGTCCGTTTAAGATTAATCTCTTTGGGTTTATAGAGTGACATTGCAATGGTTACTTCTCTAGAAAGCTCGGGGCTAATATATCTGCGAAATTTATTTCTCGTTAGCCTCTCAAATTTTCTAAGAAAAAACGCATGCATGCACACACACACATGCACACACACACACACACACACACACACACACACACATATATATATATATATATATATATATATATATATATATATATATCCAAGTGAATAAAGAACGAACAATAATTTACAACGTTAAAAACATTAATTTAAATCAGTGCTCGATATACAATATAGAGCTGGGAATATTTATTATAAATTATAGTTTAGAATATCTACAAATTATTATCCACTACAAAGTGCACATTTTGTTTCTACATTGAAATGACAATGTCTCATCAGGTGGTGTGGAAAAGATTAAAAAGTATTTTTCTAAATTTGGCAGGTTGTGTAGGGGATGTAGGTGGGGTGACGGATAAGGGAATAAGTCCTGTAAATTGCCCGTTAGAATTTTGAGTGAAAACGGGGAATAGCTCGGAGATAGATAAATGAACGTGCTGAAAGTTTTGTAGGCAGATTTTACATTAAAAGATAAGGTATAGTCTTTTATAGCTTAATGGTTGTCGTGTTTAATAAAAGGGGAAAATAAGGAAATGTATATAGGGTGGGGAGGAGTAAGAGTAGATGCAATGAAGTGGGAATAGAAAGTACTGTTTTGTTAAACATATCTTTATTATTGAATTTTCAAATACAAATATTTTCGTATATAAACTTAAGTTTTATAATTAATCTATTTTTGTATTTTTAACCATAATTTAAAATTTAGGAAATTACTTTTTACATAAAACTTTAAATTGAATCACAGTTTGTGGTATGAAATAAGTTAAAATTTGAGGTAAGAGTGTTGTTAATATTATAAAGATTTATCGTTTCTAGGGATCCTAAACTTAGCTTTTGTAGTTTTTAGCATGATTGTAAGGTTAGTTCTTTAATGTGTTTGCAGTTTGAAGTGGTTTCATGCCTCTGGTTAATAGTATGTTGCTATTCATGCATTTAATGATTTCCATTTTTCTCTTACCGATTTAGATATTATGGCTTGTTTGAGGATTTTCCATTTAACTTTAGGTGTTTTATTTTCGTTTTTTATCTTATATATATATATATACTACCGGCCATAATTATTACGCCACCACAGATTTTTAAAACAAATTATGTATTTCATACTATTTTTAGTATTTATTGCCAAGTGGATAATTTTAAATGAAAATAGAATGTTATTTTGTTATTATTACTTTGAAGAAAGACAAAAAAGGAAAAATGAGCTCGTCTAAATCCCCCTAAATTTTCTTCATTCTTTCATTGATGAAACTGCAATATAGGTAATTCTTAAGTATTTATAAATTCATTTAATGCACATGTTATTGTGCAGTATTAACAAAAGAGCCATTCTATGGTCATGACATCGAAATAAATAAATATATGTAAATGAGACGGTAGAGATAATTGTGGTTTACGAGTTAGACCTGTGAAGCCCTATATCTGTAGTGAGTTCAGTTCTACTCGTTAACTTCTCCAATTTTTGGCCTTGTGTCATACTAAGAAACATGTCTAAATGCTGATAATACACACTTGCAAAAGTGTATATTTTCTATTCTCATGTGTGTAGGCGTGTCGTCGGTCGGACATTTGCACGCATGTGTGGATTTAGAGACATCCATGTTTACAGGCGTTCAGGTCCAGATCCAAATGTGGAGTTCCTTTTATGAGGACATATTGTTTCCTTTATTGCTGTGTATATTCCTAGGTTGATACGTTAGTGGGCTATGGCTTGAAGGCTTTACAATTGTGTGGGTTGACTGGGATTTATTTCCGGTCGGTCGCCATATTTTCTGCAGCTTTTTGTCTTCGCATTTCCAAAACCATATATATCTCTTTTACTCTCTTTCTTTTCTTTTCTCCGTTTTCTTTCTTCTTAATTTTATTCTCTTTTTGCTTCTTCTTGTGGTGTGTTTCCCAATATACAATACTTATTCTGAAGATACAACTGACGCCATGTTTTCTCTCCTTGTTTCATTTTAACAAACTAAACATGAATAAAGTGTAAAGAAAAATTAAACAAAATCAGAAACAAGAATAAGTCCTAATAAAATGAAACTGCCCAATCGAATTAAAGCAAAAGTATTTAAGAAATAAAATTACTTCGATATAAAGAAATGGACGGGTAAGTATTAGAAAAAGAAAAAAATAGAAAGACTCCCAACATGACAGTGGAAGAAGATTAAAATGAGGCTGATATTAAAGAGCGGAAGAAAGAAGTGATTTTAATCTAAACTTATTTATAAATGGAACTTTGTGTGTGTGTCTGTGTGTGTGTGTCCGTTACCTATAGACTCCGAAACGGTTGAATCAATTTTCTTGAAAATTTACACAGTCGTACTATAAGCGTATGCGAGTGTTCTTAGCTAGGTTTTGTGTTGAAGTACCCCCGATAAATATCGAAAATCGAAAATCGAAAAAGTCGGGTTATAGGAGTGGTCCGATTTTAATCAAATTGGCACACTCATAGACAATGACGGAAGAAACGATATTCAGAAGTTTCAAGGTTGCAGTTCTTACAATAATGCAGAAAATCGATAATATATATATATATAAAAGGCAATATGTTTGTGTGTGTCTGTTTATCTGCCTGTATGTCTGTATTTTTTCAGCCCTTTTATTTTAGTTTTTGCTTCGGGTTTGTCACTAAGTGGGTATATTTGTAGTTCTTAGTCTCGGCCTTGATACCATTTACTCAAAGGACTCATTTAGCCTTCAAAATTCAGTTTACAACGAAAAAACTTATTTGATATCGATACCAGGAAATCAAAATGTGACTTACATTCATTTTTCTTTCAGTCTACGGTTTCGCTTTAACTGGAAACAACTATTGCTTTTTAGTCTTTCGTGCCAACGTCCAAAGAGTCTGAGCCCCAGGACCATGGATTAGTTTTAAAGCTTTCATTACACCCGAGCAACGCCGGGCTATACTGCTAGTAATTAATAAAGGAAACAGAAGGACGTTGAAAAAAAGGGATATAGAGCTGAAAAAGACAGACTAAGAAGGTGTGGGCTGTTCAAAGGAAAAAAGAAGAAAATTGAAAAGGGATATTGAAAATTAAATTCATTCATTCGTTCATTCATTAAAATAAATTTAAAAAGAAAGCGTAAAAGAAATAAATCAAAACTGAAAAGGAAAGAAAGGAAGAAGGAAGTAGAAAAGAAGAGCATAGGAGATTTATTAAGCGCCCCTTAGATGTGACACAAGGCCGAAATTATGGAAGACCCAGTGAAGAAAAGAAGAGCAAAAAAAGAATAAAAAATAATTAAATGGAAAAGATAAAGAAAAACTAGAAATTAAATTAATTCATTGATTCATTCACATATATTTGAAAACAAAATTACGAAAATAGAAGCAAGAAAGAATATCATATGGAAAAGAAAGAAAAAACACAAGGCAAAAAAGAGAAATAAAAGAAAAAAGAACGAAAAAAATATATCACAGGGGAAAGAAAAAAGTAAAAAATCATGGACAAATAGAAGGAGATACAAAATGAAGAAATCCTGGTAATTAAATTCATTGATTCTTTTATTAAGATATGTTTGAAAGAAAGAAAGAAAGAAAGAAAGAAAGAAAGAAAGAAAGAAAAAGAACGAAAAAAGCATATCACAGGGGAAAGTAAGAAGTATAACATCATGGACAAATAGAAGTAGAAGGAAAAATATGAATGAAATTCTGGTAATTAAATTCATTAATTCTTTCATTAAGATATGTTTATAGGAAACAAACAAACAAACAAACAAACAAACAAAAGGAAACAGAAAAATGGAGAGAAAAAGCTATACAATGAAAGACAAAATAATTGAAAGAGAAAGAAAGAAAGAAAGAAAGAAAGAAAGAAAGAAAAGGAAAAAGAAAAATGTAAAACAAGAAGCTATACAATAAAGGACAAAAAATTGAAAAAAAAAAGAAAGACAAAAGAAAGTGAGAATGAAAGAAAAAATAAAAATAATATTTAAAAGATTGAAAAAAAAACATAATATTAGGAGGCAGTAAAGATCACAATATTAGAAAAAGAGAAGATGGAGAAAAACGGGAGAGAATAAAGAGAAAATGAAATAAATTTTGAATGAAAATAAAGCATTTTAATTGAGTCAGTTAAAGTCGAAACTGAAGTAACAAGAACAAGAAAAACTTTTTTTAAGAAATAAGAGAGTAACAAGTCATGTAGAAGGTCATAAAATTAGAGGAAAATCAATAAAGCAGATATAAATTTTCCGAATTTACTTAAAGGTAGACAAAGAAACAGCAAAGAGACATTACGAAGACACAAAACGTTCGAAAAGACAACTCTATAAGCGTCAAGCAATTACTTTGCGAGCTTGATTTAGTTTGGCATAGGGCATTTATAATTGAGTACCAGACAGGTTAAAGATAAAATTGCTCAACGACTAACGCGCAGAAATAGTGAGATAGATCTTGACAAATAAGGAGATAGGCATTGAAAAATAAGGGAACTATAAGTATAAAAGACATGCATAGAAATCAACGATTGAACGCTCGTATTTAAAAGAAATTCTTTAGTGGTGGCATAATTATATTGGAGATCTCTTTCACGACAAGAGGGAGCAGCCGGAAATACACAGAAATACTGACCGACCAGAAATATTAAAAGCCGAAGTAGAAGCTGCAATGGCCAGACTGAGGAGGAACAAAGCAACAGGACCGGACGAGATTGTAATTGAGATGCTGACAACCTTAGACGACTTCGGCCTTGACATGAGTACAGAAATAAGAAACAAAATTTACGACGGCGACGATATACCGGTAGAATCATTTTTATAGCACTATCTAAGAAACCAAGCGCAAAGAAATGTGAATTCCACCAGCCAATCAGCTTAATGAGCTACATAACAAAATTCATCATCTGGATTCTGATGAAAAGAACACGACCCAGAAATAGAGCAATAACCGTGCGGATTCGTCAAAAACACCGGAGAAAGGAACGCTATATTCATCTTCATAATGTTATCAGAAAGAGCAATAAATATGTTTATCTGTATATTACAAACTACGCAAAGACATTCAACAGAGTTACACCACAACGACTTGTTAGTGATTCTAGGCAACCTCGACTTATTCGGGAAAAACATGAGCGTTATCAAGAACCTTTCAGTTAATTAATTGCCATACCTGACACACGCTTGTAGGATCATGTCTCGAAAGAGACATGACTGACAGGGCAGGAGATTATCAGACAAGTAAAAGCAGCGTGAGACAAACTTGATGAGCCTGAGCAAGTGGATGGCGGATCTGTGTTTGAGAGATATACCATAAAGAAAAATATTAAGAATGATAAATGATAGAGGCAAGTAGAATTCCATGATCGTCTACGTCCGGAAAATACCTAGCATATGTGTAAAAAGAATCCATGTTTATCTCTACAGTCTGATGATGGATTCTCACCGTTAATATTTATACGTTTGAAGTCAGTAACAAAACTGTTTTATATATATGATAATTTAGAAATGTCTAAGTGAATAAAAAATTAGATGTAAGTCACAACATCCATATAAGAGTTTCGACTCCTTGCGATGGCACACAAGAATGGTAATCAAAGTGAAATGAATTCTCTGTCAAAGATCTAAAGTGAAAGCCCGCTTGCTACAGTTCTAAGACACAAAGTGATTATTATTGCTGTCTTTGTCTATTACACTGTTTATTATAATGCACAGCCAAAATAATTAGTTTTAAAAAGGGAGACAAACTTCAAATTAGTTAAACACTATGAGATTAGCGCTTATCTAGAGGAGAGAATTATTTTTCTATATTAACATTCATTAGACCTTTCTCTACTCCCGATATTTGTCAGAATTAACAATAGTTTTCTTCATTATAGAAATGAGGGTCCAGTTTCTAATGTAAATACAGTATCAATTCGATCATTGATCTCTTAAGGAGTTTTGTTTACTTTGTTTTATTCGAAACTGTGCTTATGTAATTGATAACTGCCTGCTCATGATGTTGCCTTTATTGCCATTTGGTAATAGTGCGTAATTATCAATCATCTAAGCACAGTTTCCCAACTTGAAATTTGTAAAAAAAAAATAAAATGAGTACAAATAACTCTTTAAAAATCAGGGCTTAATTTGACCCTGTGTTTATATCCACACATTTCAAGTTATTTAAAGAGAAATTTTTTTTTAGATTCTAAGATATTTTTAGACAACTATTCTTTAATGTTCAAGTTTTAATTTTTACCCCCAAGTGGAAGGAGTCATACAAACTCAAGGCAAACTCGACTCTCTGATTAAAATTACGTGACGTTATCAATTACACCACCTGCACGTCTAAGCTGACAATACATGGTATTCCTAAGTGGTGACTCATGTTGGTACTTACTGGTCTCGACATTGCTTAACATCCGTCATCGTACGGGAACCGGCGTTTCAAATTGATGCGACCGTTACCTGTTTTTGACTTTGACAAAAGTTATAAATAGGGATGAATCTAATGAATTCTAATCTAGAAAATGATTCTCCTCACCAATAAAATAGTTCAGGCTACGTTAATGGACCAGTTAATTTAAATAATGCTGAGATCGCTCTTAGAACATATACTATTCATTTTTATTAAGATTTGTTCTTTCCACCACATGATGCCCGATGAGAATCAAGCTTATCAGCTAGCAAGGGATGTGTAGCAGGGTCGTCAGGAAGGTGTCGTTAACCCCGCATGGAGTTAAAGTATTGCGATCAAATAAAGGATAACGAAGACGAGGATTTATCAATCGAAGCCAAATTTTACTTAAAAACCTGGCAAAAATATGTACAGAATAATTGTGAAGTCAGGCAGTACCAATCGAAAGATTGTCTTGTTTCAGGGCGGTAGATAAGAGCCTGTTCGTCCTTGGGGTGATGGTTGCTAGAGGTTCTGCTTGGTAGTTCTTGGAAGGACTGAATATTTGTTGCGTAAAAAAATACACAAATTGTGGCATAAGGCCAAAAAGGGGATAGGTAGAGGATGGTCTTCAGTATCTATCCTATACCTAGTTAAACACTGTCACGACCCAATCACTCATTACAATTTGCACATTCACCGCAAGAACCCATCCATCACCTCTCAATCCTTCACACACCACAATACCACATATTTACAATGGACAGCTAAAAAGCAGGGAAACAAACCCATGACAATAAAAATGCATGCAGTAATATAATATGTATATATAAAAGATTTAATGAAAAATGAGATTATGGAAGGTGGGGGTTGAACCCAAATCACACATACAACATAATTTTAAAACTAAAATTAAACAATGTTAGTTAGACTCATCCATCCCACTCGCTAAGGGAATGAAGGAGGATAAAATAATGGAATGGGAAAATCAGAGATAAAAGGAGGGCGAAACAAGTTGGGGAGGTTAGGAATCTCGATTGGATCATAACAAAAGAGTGAGCCGGGTTCAGGCTAGGAACCCATTCATTCACAAGGTACACAAGAGATGACTACCTTAACCAGTGGAGGGTTCCAAAGGAATCCACCCCGATGCAACTAGCAGATCTAAAGAGAATATCAAGGCTAACCCGTTCAAGCGAACCAGGCTTGCTACATGTACCCACCTTTTGCTGAAGGCTGTCGAAGTAAAACGTTTCCAATCAGTTCTAATCTTCATTTTGAGCTGGTGCTCAAAATATCATTTTGGAATGACTGCTGCTGGTGGCTTGTGCTCCTGCTGGAGTCGAGTAGCCCTTAGAAGGACTTTCGCATATGTAACCGTTTAGTCCTTAGAATCACTCCCTCGGAGCCCTTCTAATTTGGTGGAAGGAATCGGCCATGTTTCTGTCAGCCGCGGTCAACACAGTTGCCAAGTTAATAATGTCATTTGGTTGTCGATTAAAATTTACCTTCCACATTTTGTATGTACATATAGGTTTCATTTGTATCCCATGTGTATATAGATTAGTTTCAGATCATTGTTTTTAGGTAGGAGTGATTGTGTATGTTTCGTTTTTTTTTGTTTTTTTTTGTGTATGTGTGCGTGTGTTTTGAATTTTAGAAACGCTGAGCCACCGGAAATTAATGTTTTAGATGTTTGAGTAGCCGGCACTAACTTCCGGTGGCGTGCGATATATGCATAGGATTAGCTATTCACTTTTGCTTTGTGACCAGATATTTAAATATTTATTGTACTTAGGTAAGACCGATGTAGATATAGAATTGTTGCCAAAGGTATTATCACCAAATTAATGAAATTAATGTCACCCGGAATTCGAAACTGAATCACTGATTGTGTTTTTGCTGTGTTGATAACTGTAACCGCCATTGAATACTCTGGATCTTTAGAGATGATAAATAAACAACGCTAAAATGAAGAGTAGAGAAATAACTTTTCTTTCTTTTTTTGTAACAGGTCTTTTGCAAAGATACCAATAAGAAAGAAGAAAGTAAAACAAGCTGACAAGAGAAAAAGAAAGTTAAGCAGATCAATAACACAAAAACAGGAGAAAATATAAGAAGACACTAACGTATAACAAAGAATAAGTCTATCTTATAATAAGGTTTACATGCAAACAAATTAGTATTTCGGCGTAGTTACATAAACGAGTTGATATTCGCTGAATTCTGACCGTCAACCTGACCATTGGAACGCATGTTCAATATAACGATATTAAAAAAAAAAGAAAAGAAAAGGAAAATTTCGATTGGTTGATTTCATTAGAAAATGCAAGTTGTTCGGCGAAATGTTCTTACGCAAACAAATCAATAAAAAAAATAATTTGGTCGATAAATAAGCTGGAAAAAAATGAGAAAATTGATCGACAAGAACAAGACGAACAGGTAATGCTATGCGTTGCATATATTTTAAATTCAAATAAATTCAAACTGTAAAAACGAAAAAATAGATTCAAAATAGAAAAGAGAATGAAAGCTGACGTTGATATTACCAAGTGACATTGACACTTCCTCTAAATACATTAGTAGCAGTCTGTTCAGAGCCTACAGTACTTGTACATGGCATTGTGGGATGGACGTGTCTTACTAATATTATTTATTATTTTAGTTTTAAAATTTTTTGTTTTTTAGTTTATGTGTTCATCCCTCTCCCATCATTTCATTTTCCATTAAATGCTTTAAATATCAGTCAGTCAGTTAAGTGCCATGTGCGATACACGCTTGGGCGATCATGACTCGAAAGAGACATGACTGACTGGGCAGAAGATTATCCCGCAGTAGGTTGCCATTGCTTTCTGCGGTAGACTGGTTGCCGACCAAGGCTATAGAACCCAATCTGTCCTATTATTTAACCCATAACTGGAGGGAATAAACGGATTAATACCGTTCCCAAGGGTATTTGCGCGTAAGTGAATGCAAGGAATTCAACTGGAATTCGAACTCGGTTCTCCGATTTCTCATTCTGAGCCGATATCCACTGTACCACAACGCACATCCTAAATAAATATAAATAAACATCCTTTAAATATAAATAAATTAAATATAAATAATGCTTTAAATATATATTCTATATTGTATATCGCGGCATTTTATTGTCATGGGTTGCTTCCACCATTTTTTTAGGTGCCCCTTGTAAATTTGTGGTTTTGTCGTGTATGAAGGATTGGGAGGTGATGGATGGATTCTTTTGGTGATTGGGCAAATTGTAATGAGTGAATCGGTCGTGATAGTGTTTAGCTATATATAGAATAGTTAAGTGAGTACCAACCTCTGACCCTCCCCTTTTCGGCCTTGTGTCATAATTTTGTATATTATGCAAAATAAATATTGCACTTTACCTAACATCCCAACATGACATCAACTCTCTAGTAATCGCTACTACACTAATCTTTCTTTGTTATTGCTTAAATAAGAGAGTGAAGGAATTATGTATCATAAGCGTACCAACAACTCGATAAAGATCACTATTGCTATTATCTTTCTCTATTCCGATTAATAAGCGATGGTGGAATCAGTCAGGTAAGTGTCATACATGATTCACACTTGCCGATCATGTCTCGAAAATATGACAAGAAGTAGATAAATACACAACCACCAGAGAAAGAAGAAGAGAAGGTTTTCCCTTACAAATCGCGATAATATAGTATCCACGTTTGAAGAAAACCAGTGAAGCTACACACCAACTCGCTGGCAGTAAATGATGAAGTTTGCAGTTGAATGACCAGTAATATTAAGTTTGAAAACTTTAATCTCATTAGATTTTACGACGATAATTTTATATCAAGATTTTATTTTATATCAAGAATTTATTTTCATTTTCAATTTTGTGTTAGTATTTGTGTTACAATGATAACAAAACAATAGATTGGCTTTGATGTAATTAAAACAGAAAGCAAATTAGTGAAGATTAATATACACACATTTTCATTTTCTTTTTCATAATACAAATTCAAAAACTCAAAATGTCTTCCTGTTAATGCCATGTTTCACTAAGCAGTTTTTTTTCACTTGTAACTCCAATTAATCTGGCTGTCTGTTATATGTACCAATTAACAACTAAATCTTGACAAGTACTTTTCATTCATTTTCATTTGTGGTTCAGAATTTAAAAGGAGGTGTAGCGGAAAATGGCTAGATATGAAAAATCGGAGAATCGAGCTAGAATTCCAGTCGAATTAATTCATTCATACATTAAACTTGGGTAAGGCATGGACCCACCACTTTTGCCTCTAGGAAAGGCTTAGTGCTATACATTTGTTTGGCAACTAATCTAACACAGAAAATAACGTTAACGTACTTTAAGAAAACTTCTGTTAAATATTTCATAAATCGAAATGAGACTTGATTGCCTTTCGTTCGAAATCCCTACCACCTGAAGAAGTCCGAAAGCTCGTAAACATGGCAGTAAAGATGAGGACAATAGTCCGAACACTGTAAATAGTGTAAATACTACCTCATCTCAGAAGTATGGACGGATAGTTAATTTATGCTGTAATACAGATGAGCACAGTAACAAACGGTTTCTGTTGCTGATAGCCAGTAACTAGATAATAGCTACTTTTTTCTTCTTTTAGACTGCATGTATAGAGTTGAATGCAAGTTCTGATGATTAGATTTACTCCCATATATGTCTATAGCTATAAAGGTGACGAGGGTAGACGTCGTGTAAGTATTTGTTTGTTTGATAGATTCGACTTAGCGTCTGCATTTTGCAGTCTAGCTCGACGGGAGTTGCGCTCAGATGTAGATCAAAATTTTAGAATACTAACGACACCTTGAAATTTTTCAGAAAGCCAAAATTAGAGATAGAAAAATATATATTATCACCCCACAAATTCAGGGATCAGTTTATGTAGTGATTATAATATAGAATCGACCATCCCACTTTATATTGTCTATATCTATATATGTTGTCCCTCCCCCTCTCACTCTGACGAGGGTGGACATTGTGTGAGTATTTACTATGTAAATTCATCATATTTTTTTTAATTCTTATTATTCCTTAAACTAGCCGAGTGAAACTGGCGAATTCTACTATAAAATGTATTATTGGTCATTTTGCAATAAAAAAATATATAATTGGTAATCTATATCTATAAAAGTGAGGGTGGACGTTGTGTAAGTATTTACTATGTAAATTCATCATATGTTTTTATTCTTATTATTCCTTAATGTACCCGATTAAAACCGGGCTAAACTGCTAGTATATAATAAAATATTTTTTTCCAATCATATCACCCCAAGCAAGGCGATAACGCCACTGATGCGCAGGGGGCTACGTAAGGGTAAAAAGAATGGAAAAGAGAAAGCCGGAAACCACATCCTAAACAGGAAACAAGGGATGAGCCTCTTCACCTGTTCAGTAGACGTGGGTGGAGTGTGAACCGGGCGATAGTTTTAAGTTATGCTATATTTATGGGTTAAAAGGCTCAATATCAGTGATGGCGTATGTAAATATAAGAGGGGACATTCAAGTCAACACCCACAAGCGACATCTGTTCAGGCTAAACGCAATCGTCAGGCCATGTATGCTTTCTCTTTGACTTTTCACATTATATGTCAGTGATGTATTTGGATAGTCTATTGCATCACGTGTAGTATATTGTATTATTCTAAATGTTATTTTAGTGGGCGTGGTTTGTTTATTATTTACTTAGTTTATTTACTTATTTATTTGTTTGGATAGAGATGTATATATTATTCGAAGTAGCTAAGCAGTTTTGGCAAATTTTACCGAGTAGGTCAATCTAGCACGTAGACGTAATGGACGGTACTCGTCGTAGACATATGCAGTATGCTGAGATGTAGGCGTAGTCAATAGACGTATACCAATAGCCGTAGACCTATCTCGGGTCCTCGTCTTAGTCTATATTTATAGCTGACACCGGCCAATCATATAACTGTGAGAAGGAACCAAGGTGTAGGCATATTCATTATATCACATATTCATTATATCAGTTTAATTGTTTTCGTAAATTTTAATATACTTGTTTTAATTTCTTTCTTTTTTTTTTTTTTTTTTTTTGTCAATTTTCGGTTTTTAAGTAACGTAGTAAAATTTGTTTTCCTGTCTGCATTTTGAGATGTGTTCCGTTTATTTAGTAGGTTTTTTTGGTCAAAGAAGGTAATTATAGCTATTTTTTCCTCCGGATGTAGTTTACGGTTTTTGAATTGATTTGTATACCATGGAAGAGTCCATAGAGTGGGTGAAAAAGGGTGACTCCCAAACAGTTGCAATAAAACATTTTTGAAAAAAAAATTTTTTCAACAAACTCTGACAAAATCAACCTTCTTACTATAACTAAACATTAAAACAAATGTCTTAAAACCCCACCTTTTTGGCATTAAATAACCCACAGAGGTGTTGATATGCCGTTAAACAAAACTCAAACTCGAACTCTAATTATGTTCTAGAAATTTTAACTCCCATTATAACTTTGAATATATATGTTGTTTTTTCTTTTTTATTAAGAATTCTTTGTTGGTTCAGTTATGTGCCATAGGTGATACACGCTTGGGCGATCATATCTCGAAAGAAACATGACTGACTGGGCAGAAGATTATCCCGCAGTAGGTTGCCATTGCTTTCTGCGGTAGACTGATTGCCGACCAAGGCTATAGAACCCAATCTGTCCTGTTATTTAACACATAACTGGAAGAAATAGACGGATTAATACCTTTCGCAAGAGTATTTGCGCGTAAGTGAATGCAATGAATTCAACTAGAATTCGAACTCGGCTCCCCGATTTCTCGTTCCGAACCGATATCCAATGCACCACGACGCACACCCTTTGTAGATTACGAACCCCATATATAGACTTCTCGGTATCCTATTGTAAAACCACATTTATGTTGCATCTTAGATTCACAGCGATACATGTTTAACTGTATTCATTGCAATACGAGATAAAAATGACCTATGTCAGCATTTTTTTCTTTCAATTCCCCCAAATTATATAAAATTATATAAAATATGTTATGAGGTTACAACGTTCATACACTAAAAATAATAAAACGTGATATTAATTTAATCTTAAATTCTTTGGTTTAAAATATTTCTCCTTTCACTGTTATAAAAGTTTTAAAAAAAATGACTTAAAAAACCAATACAACAAATTTTACTTCCTATCATAAAGATCCAAACTAAAAACGCATGTTTACTTTTTAATAACCACAAACAAAATTTCGAGAATAGCATGTAAACTAGACTAATCAATCCCTCTACAATTGATTTAGGTTTAGTTTCTAGTAATATAATTAAGAAGAGTGTAATATCAATACAAGAAAATCTCAATTCCAATTCATGAAAAGATTCTTCTGATGCCATAAAATGGTTTGAAAACATTCCGAATAAGGAAAACACCTCATTTAAATAAATTGGATATAGTAGGCTTTTATCCTTCCGTTTCGTACAATTTATTAGTTAATAGTTTAAACTATGCTAGAAATTTCACAGATATTTCTAATAATGAAATGTATATTATTTTAACTTCTAGAGAATCTCTACTAGTATATCATTACTCTACTTGGATTAAGAATATCAGCAATAATTTTGATGTTCCAATGGGAACTTATGATTCAGCTCAAATCGCGGATCTGATAGAAATATATATATATTATATACTCTCGGTTGAAGTAGGTATCTACCGGGACGATGGTCTTATATATATCTCTAACAGTAATGGTCCTCTGATATCAAGAATTTCTAAAAGTTATTATGGCTTTAAAATGCTGCGCCTCAAAATCAAAATTTCATTTTGATCTCAAGATCGTTAATTTTATAGATATTAGCTTTAACCTATCCAAAAATACATTTACACCGTATCAAAAATGTAATCAACCCCCTATCTATATTAATGTTAACTCTAATCATCCTAAATCTATCATAAAACAAATCCCCAAAACAGTCAAAATTAGAATTAATAAATTATCTTCTAATAATGAAATATTCAATGAGAATAAAACAATATACATTGAAGCCCTAAAGAAGAGTGATTTTAAAGATGAAATATTATACGAAGAAATATTGAAAGACAAAACAAGAAACAAAAGTAAAGTTAGAAAAAGAAAAATAATATGGTTCAACCCTCCTTTCTGCAAGTTGTCCAATGTAAACATAGGTAAATACTTTTTAAATTTAGTTAACACTTCCACCAACACCACCCCTTAAATAAATTATTCAATAGAAAAACTCTTAAAATTAGTTATTCTACCACAAAAAACATGCAAAACATAGTTAATTTACATAATAACGAATTACTAAGAGACTTCTTTAGCAAACCTTCGGTAGACAAACCTTTCTGTAATTGCATCAATAAGACAAATTGTCCAGTTGATGGCAGGTGTAATTCCGAAAAAGCTATCTATGAAGCCACTATTTGTCTAGTGGAAGATCACAACAATAAAAGAGATTATATAGGGATATCTGCAGGTAGTTAGAAGCAGAGACTGTACAGCCAGAAACAATCTTTTTTCAACGCCTCTTTGAAACATCAAACTGCCCTATCTAAGCAATATTGGAATATTAAACACGGAAGTTTTACCTCACTGGTCAGATAGAGGATTGTGAAATACGCCAATACTCCCAACAATTTCAGGGATAGGTGCAATTTATGCCTGGAGGAAAAATTGATGATTATAAAATATAATAATCCTAAGGAACTACTTAATCAGCGGAATGAATTAATATTTAAATGCAGACACAAAAATAGATATAAAATAGTATAGATAAATCCTGATTGTGATTTGAATTAGTGTAAATTATATTACTTTACATTAGTTTAATTTTAAAAGAGTGTTTATTTTGAAAAATTCTGGAATGTACCGTTAATATCATTTTACAGCAAAGGCTGTTTAAATTTTTTTTAATTATAATTTTTTTAATTTTTTGTATTTTTTATTTTTATTTTCATAATTATTATATTTATAGATATTTTTTATGTTTCTTTTTTCCTCGTTTTTTATAGAATCAGTATTATTATTATTACTATCATTATTACCATTATTAAAGTTTGATAGAAATTTAGTTTGATACACTCACACACACACATACACACACACACACACACATATATATATATATATATATATATATATATATATATATATATTATTACGAATTTCTATTTTCTATTAATATAATTTTTAATAATTATTTTATTATTATTGTCTATTATTAGTATTATTTTTATTATTATTTAAGGTGTTTTTAAGATTATATTTTAATTTTTTTATTTAGTTTTTCTTACTAGGAATTATTATTCTAACTTTATTTTAAATAAATTTCTACTAGTTGTTTTATTGTAATTTATATTAGGATGTATGATTTATGATTTATTTTTCACGGCAAATATACCCTAGAATCGGTATGTTTTAATTTAAGAGGAAATCTCATGTCGCGTTTCTAAGATTGAATATTAATGTAATAGACGTTGGTTTGATATAGAAAGTTTATTTTAAATTAATTTAATTTAAATGCTTTTCTATATTATTTTAATTTTTGTCTCTTTCTTTTTATTTCCCCCCTCCCTCTTTCTATTTTTATCTTTCTAACGTTTCATTTTTATTTTTTAATGATTTAATTATTTTAAATGAATTATTTAAAAATTCATAGGGTATATTTCAGGTTAAAATCCTTTGTCCCGTTTATAAGAATGAATTATATACGTCGTTTTTTAATATTTTAATTATTTTAAAATCCGTTCTATCGTGATTTCCTCTTTTTTTTCTTTCCTTCTTTTTGTGTATTTCCCTTTTTTCTTAGGTTTATCAAATTTTCCCGTTTCTATATTTATATTTTTTTTAATTTTAGCATTTTAATTATTTTAACAGTATTTTTTAAATTAGCATTAATTTTTAAAATAATAGTAAGAGTAGTTATTTTTTCAAATTTTATTAAAATTATGATGTACAATATTTTATGTACCGTAAATATATTCCAGTATATTTGAAATTAAATTTTATAGTTAAATTTTTTCCATGTATTTCTAAGAGAACAGTTAGGAGGTTTGAGACGCTATTACGATAAATGGAGTCAACAGTTATTTCTCGTGATACTGTATTTCCTTTTATTGTATCTCTTTGTCATTTCTTTTTCTCTTCTTGCTTTCCATTTAGTTTTTTCTGTTTTCCCTTTTTTCTTTTCTCTCTTTTTCTCTTTCCTTTTTCTCCTTCTTTTTTCTTCTTTACATGAATCAATCGTCTATCTTTTCTTTACCTTGCTTTCCTCTTTCTTTTGGGTTCTTTTTCGAATGAGGGAGAAAGTTTCGTAAATAACCGTTACAAATGTCTATTTTAATATGGACATGTGAGCGTCTATGTAAAATTAACTAAAAGAAAAGAAATTTTTGTGGGGGGATATTTTAAGGATCAACTGTTGTACCATTTGGATCTGACGAGCCACGATAATAACATTAGGACGCGGTGAAATATGTATTACCCATTGTAATAATCTAAAATCGTATCATATATATATATATATATATATATATATATATATATATATATATATATATATTCACAGCTCTATATTATATATCGTGCACTGTTTTAAATTAATATTTTGGACGTTGTAAATTTTTCTCCGTTCGGACTTTTTAGTTTTTGAAATGCATATTTTCAAGTGACACAAACAATTTCGCTATTCTAATTCTCCATCGGATATCAGTATCATATTTTCGCTTTTCTACTAAATCATATGCTGTCTATTTAAACTTTGGTACTTGTTTTATTTTTAACATTTCTATGTCGTAGTTAGCATGTTGGTTTTTTTTCATGCTGTCTTCTGAAAGACTAGTCCTTTCTTTTACTGCTTTGTTTTAGAAAACCCTTTATTTTTTCTTCTGTACCAACGATGAATATATATTAATTCTTCATAAGTGTTGCAATGTTACAGGCACTAGAGAAAATGTGTAAAGGAACAGAAATCTTTACTGTGATGTCTCCGTCTATCATTCGTGTTGACGCCCAAATATCTGCGGCTGATCAATAATCAATCACTATGTTCCAAACTTAGACCTGTTCCACATTGTATGTGTGTGTTATTTAGTTTTTTCACAAAGCCGGTTTGTGTTAAATATCGCCGAAAATAGCTGCGTCGATGACAATAAGGGCGACAATAAGAAACAATATGTTTGAAATGAAAAATAAGGTGTTTAAATATATATATACATTCTGTTTGGTACAGTATTTGGGTGTGAGTTTATCACTCATGCGTACAGAAAATTATAATTCCATCTAAGGGCTTCTATAGGTTGTAATAGTTTATCTAAGTTGGTTAGTCTAGCATCAAGCTAAAGACGGAGGTACTTCTAGGGCATGCAGTTACCTGACAACACGACTCTCGTGTTATCTCTACCCGTACCGGTCTGGAATTCGACGGAAACTTTGTCAAACTCTAACTCTAAAAACCCACTGACTCTTGCTCATAGTGAGCCTGGCATCCAGCAGGGTTGGGTGTGATGCACTCGGGGTACCCTAGCATTTTCAAATGTCTAATCATGGATCATCCTTTTGGTCGCCTGATCAACCTCGCTTTCTATTATCCTGCATGAGTGTCTCTTACACGCTCTTCTAGGGCGTGGAAGGCTTTTTCCACCTTCCTGAAATTCCATCGGGATTCTTTCTCTTTGTTTACCATCACTGACCGTGGAAGTGGTCTAGCACAACCAGATAAGCCTAATTATCGCTCTAAAATTTCTTTCTTATTGAGCTTTTGTGTGCGGTCATTTTTCACATTTGTGTTTTATCAGCTTTTCTGCCAACTCTTTTCCCAACAAATGACAAAGAAAAAAAGACAACCACTCGAGACGTTTTTCATTATCTATGCCTTCTCGCTTCGTATTTAAATGCTATCTGAACGAGCAATACAAATGAAGAAGGACCTTTATCTGTGGTTTATAGACTACGCAAAAGCGTTTGACAAAGTACGACACAGGGACTTGATAGAGATGTTCGACAACCTTGACAATTTGCAAAAGACGTTAGAATAATTAAGAATCTATATTGGCTGCAAACCGCTTGTGTACGGATAGGAAGTAAACTCAGCAGTTATAACAAAAATAGAAAGAGGCGTAAGACGAGGATCTGTTTTCTCATCGGATCTTTTTAACCTGTACAGCGATGCAATTATGAGAGAAATAAAAGCCTTGCCAGGATTCGTCATTGGCGGCCATAATTTCAGCAATATCCGATACGCGGATGACACGGTGCTGATAGCAGACACTGAAAGGTAAATACAGGACCATCTACAGAGCAAATGGAAGTGAAAAGAAAGGATTGGGCATAAACATCAAGATAACTGAATGCATGGTCATCAGCAAAAATAGGAGACCAATATGCCAACTGCAAGTTGAAGAATGTAAAGTAAAACAAATAAAAAAATTCAAATACCTAGGAAGTGTTTTGACAGAGGATGGAAAATGCGACAAGGAGATCCAAAGACGCATTGGCATGGCCAAAGACGCATTTCAGAAGCTAGCCAGAGGACTGAAAGACAGGAAAAACTCATTAGAAACAAAGAAAAAACTGCTGGATTGATACGTGATATCTGTCCTTCTGTATGGAAATGAATGCTGGACAATCTCATCAAAGATGAAGGAGAGGCTGGAGGCAGTAGAAATGTGGTTTTACAGAAGGATGCTTCGGATATCATGGACAGAGCACGTGTGCAACGATGAGGTGTTAGGAAGATTGCAAACAAGAAGAAAACTTACAGTAAATATCAGGAAGAGACAAATGACACACAATGAAGAAGAAAGGCTTGGATAACTTGATACTCACTGGTCAGATAAATGGAAGAAGAGACAGTGGAAAGCAGCGAGAGACATACTTGTTAGGTTTGAGCAAATGGTTGATGGAGCGAGGCTTGGAGGAGATACCATGAGAAAAATTATTGATAGCGACAAGAGACAGAGCCAAGTAGAAGTCTATAATCGCCTACGTCCTGAAGGGAGACGGTATTTGAAGAAATCGTATGAAATTATCAACCTTCGCTCGAAAAGAAACACCATATGTTTCTTTTTTAATTATCAGCCTCGCAAAATTCCCTAAAAGCAAATAACTTTGTTCCTGAGAATTCAGTCCCTTTTCTGACTAGGAGTGGCCTCTATTTAAGGGTCACAAAATTCTTTCAACAATTTCCCATGTAAAGGAAATTGTTCTGTTTCAAATCAAACCATAGTTAGCTGTCACTTTATTAGTGGTCGTTAAATTTTCACGATAACAATGACAGTGATTTCTTCGCAATAATGACAATCCTGAATTTAGTGACAAGAAACAATACCGAATTTTATCTCTCTGACTGAATTTTTGCAGCGAGTACCTAAGAGTCGTAATAAAATTATCTCAAGTGGTTTTTCGAATTCGAGAACCAAAAATTAACCTACTTTTCTTGGGTGGTTCTTTTTTTTATAGAATAAGTTTTCACCTCCCCTCTAGCGGGTGAAGACGAAAAATATTTAATTATTATATTTCTTTTTTCGGTATATCGATCGGTCTATCCAAACAACTTCGTTCCTTTCTTTCTGTGCTAACATGAATTCTGAAAATACGAGAAAAAAATAATATAATTAACTTATTCATGTAATATGTATAACTAGCAGTATAGCCCGGCGTTGCTCGGGTGTAATGAAAGTTTTAAAACTAATCCATGGTCCTGGAGCTCAAACTCTTTGGGCGTTGGTACGAAAGACTAAAAAGCAATAGTTGTTTCCAGTTAAAGCGAAACCGTAGACTAAATTAAACATGAATGGATGTAAGACAAATTTTGATTTCCTGGTATCGATATCAAATAAGTTTTTTTTTTCGTCGAGAACTGCAACGTTGAAACTTCTGAATATCGTTTCTTATGTCTTTTTCTATGGGTGTATCAAATTTGATTAAAATCGGACCACTCCTTCTATAACCCGATTCTTTCGATTATCGATTTTCGATCTTTATCTGGGTTACCGCGACACAAAACCTCGCTAAGAACCCTCGCAGACGCTTATCGTACAACCGTGTAAATTTTCAAGAAAATTGGTTCAGCCGTTTCGGAGTTTATAGGTAACGGACACACACACACATAGAAAGTTTCATTCATAAATAAGTTTAGATAACTGAAATTCTAAACTGTAATAACAGATGAACCCACTGAGTGAAACGTAATAATAAAAACAATAATGATAACGATTCTAGGCTGAATAAATTCTGAATTATTAAACATGTTTCAAATTAAGAATTCAGGCAAGATGATATTTTATAAAAAAGATGAAACGGTAAAGGAACAAAAAGAAAAAACATGAGAACTGTTTTTTTTTTCTTGCTTGAAGTTGATCCAATACAAATGAATAATTTCCCTAAATTTACTAACTTATTTAAACGACGCAGCTTCCATCTTTTAGCTGCAGGAATGATGACGGAATTTTTGACAGAAGTAATGTCGATGTCTGTTCTTTACTTGCTACGCAATTGACGTAAATGTTCGAAAGGAAAAATCAACGACGACAACGCCCAAGTCTTCGCACGTTCGATGTCTTTAATTCCGCCTGATCTGGCTCAAATCACGTAGAATCAATTGCCTAAATTTAGCAAATTCTTTCCCGCATAAAATGTCTTGACGTTCGATTGAAAAAAAACGAAATGAAAGAACCAAGATATACTTAATTGATCTCATTTTTGTCAACATGAATGCATTTTCTCAAGGAATAAAAAAGATAAATTTATTTAAACATGGCCTTGAAATTTGTCGACGTTCTTCTTAACTCCATTAACAAACAATTTGTTATTTAATGCAGTCCCATACAGATGCCAAAAACAAATTACAGCAAGAAATTATTATAACGAAGGTAGGTAACAATAACAACGAATTTAAACAAAATTACATTCCCTGTTTATAAACAAGCAATGCATCTTCGGATCCCAAAGGCAATTTTCTATGAGGTGTCAGCCTCAATCCTGCTATTGGGATGACGTAAAACAATGCAATTTCCCATCGTGTTATTGCGATATTTAGAAACATAGTGATATCGGGAAAAATGCCAGTTCGGTGAGAAGGGAACTGAAAGAATGGGGTATTGTATTGATTATGGTGTAAAAACACCTCCTTACATTGGAAATCTGAATTTAATACTTCCTTAAGGACAAAAAACTAATACATTTACAAATAACAAAATCACGAGCTATGTCAAAAGATAAATATAGACAGGTGCAAAGAGAAATCAACAATGATATAATAAAGCCTGTCTATATATATATATATATATATAGGAAAAACTACTAAAAAGTTGTAAGTTTAAAAATGCATAAATGTTTAAAAATACTTTTTTAAACTTACAACTATTTAGTAGATTTTCTTATACATATTAAGACAGTATACGTGGATCATCATTATGCTCTCTCTCTCTCTATATATATATATGTATATATATCAGCTACGTATCCTTGATTCAGTAATGAATTAGAACACTCACAGCTATTAGCGTGTACATACATGATATATCACAGGCTAAAAGTTTGCCTCCTTGTAGCGGGCGTCCATAGTTCATAAAGAACGAAGAAAGTATCAACAACGTTCAAAACATTAATTTAAAACAGTGCTCAATATAGAAATAGAGCAATGAATATTTATTATAAGTTATAGATTAGAACATGTACAGATTATAATTTACTACAAAAGTTTACATTTTATTTCGACATCGAAAAAACAATGTCTTATATATGTTCTAAACTTTAACTTATATATATATATATATATATATATATATATATATATATATATATATATATTATAATCATATTATTATATATAGTGTACTATTTTACTAATATCAGAACTCCATATGCGACACACACACACACACACACACACACACACACACACACACATATATATATATATATATATATATATATATAGCTATAGATATATTAGCTAGTTTTTGGTCATAATTAAATTAGACCAGTACACCGTTGTATTAATAAGTTTCAATACAATTATATTGTAGAATTTTTTTAATATTTTTCATTTAGAAATGATTTGCCACGGATAGAGATTTTTACGAACGCGCGACTGGTATTTTCAGAAACTAAAAAAATTTTTAAAATTAAAGAGAAGTTACCTAAGTATCTTAGAACACTTTCATCTATGTTTGTGTGATCCTAGTAAGAATTTCTATGTATGATTACATCTGGACATCATATTTGATCTTTCATTTAGTAGGGTTTTTTTTTAATTTCTGGTAACTACGTCATAGGTAATTTTTCCTTCTGACACAATCTGCATACGTTGACACCATTATACGGTTTGGCTCTTTTCCCTGTAGTCGAAGTTAAACCAGGGTGTTTTTCATATCTCACTTTTAATTTCCTCAGTTGTACCACAATGGATGGCCATGTATGAAAAATACATATGTATTTTATCATTTCATTAAAAAAACAAAGTATCTAGACTTATCAAAAGTCAGTCAGTTAAGTGCCATACGTGATAAACGCTTTGAGCGATCATGTCTCGAAAGACACATGACTGACTGGTCAGAAGATTATCCCACAATAGATTGCCACTGTTTTCTGCGGTAGACTGGTTGCCAGCCAAGGCTATAGAACCCAATCTGTCCTATTATTTGACTCATAGATAGCGAGGGAAGAGATGTATTATATGATTAAGTAGTAATTAGTATGAGATCAGTTTATTACTTCATGACAATATAAAAACTATTCCCCACTTTATGCCCAGTAGAAGCCTTAATCATGTTTTCTACTATTATATTCAGTCAGTTAAGTGCCCTACATGATACACGCTTGGGTGATCATGTCTCGAAAGAGACATGACTGACTCGGCAAAAGATTATCCCGCACTAGATTGCCATTGTTTTCTGCGGTAGACTAGTTTCCAGCCAAAGCTATAAAACCCAATCTGTCCTACTATTTAACCCATAACTGGAAGGAAGAGACGGATTAATACCTTTCCCAAGGGTAATTGTGCGTAAGTGAATGCAAGGAATTCAACTGGAATTCGAACTCGGCACTCCGATTTGTCGTTCTGAGTCGATATCCACTGCACAACAACGGGCATCTGACACTTATCAAAAGCTTCAACCCACAAAAATCCACAGGGCCGGATAAAATTCCAGTGGTCGTCATTAATAATATCAACCCAAAATTATTTTCGATTCTAGCAAAATTATTTAATTGAGGAAGAAATCTTTCCCAGGCATTTGGAAAGAGGTATGAGTATGCCCGCTCTTTAAGAACGCAGGCAACCGATCATCCCTACCAGTACGGACCCATTAGTCTTCTCAGTGCCATCAGCAAACATTTTAGACCTATTATCAACAAGAAGGCCGTCGAGATCCTGGGTAAAAAAAATATTGTGCCGCCTTGCCGCCTGATCCACTGCTGACGTCGTCACCACCATAACAAACAGAATTAATGAGGTCCTTGACGACACACATATCGCAATGTCCATAGCATTTTATATCTCGATGGCCATTAAGAAATCTTGGCATAAAAGTTTGTTGCACAATCTCTCCAGCTAGGGAATCGCTGGAAGTTTTTTTCCCTATTATAAAATCATTCCTTATAAGTAAATCTCGGAAGGTAGTGATTAACACTGAATCCTCCAAGGCCCTGACAGCCAACGCAGTCATCCCCGTGGGTCACTTCTCGGAAAAACCTTTTTCTGATTTACATAAATGATCTACCTAAGGATATAATCCGATCATTGATGAAGATATATGCTGATTATACGACGATATAAGGCCATACCTCCAAAAGTCTTGACATTCAGAGATTGTCACTTGGACTCTTTTCCAATATAACACTAGTTTCCTTATGGTAGAAGTAACTAACTAGTTACATTTAACGTCCCAAAGACCAAATTGTTTACATTACATGACAACTGATCAAACTACCATACTTCTTGTGTCATATAAAGTAATGGTGCTGGTTCAAAAATAGGTAAACCTCCTCAATAGGGGAGACATTGTTACGTAGTCTGTGATGAGCAAAGAGTAAATGCATACATAAAAATTACATATATAAACACAATTTAACATAGATAACAATAACTGTTGTGGGATCGCCCCTTTTTTTAATATAATAATGGACTCGACTGAGTGTACATATTTATCTTAATCATTTCACCCCAAGCAAGGCATTCCACTATTGCGCAGGGTGTTACATATGAGAAAGTGATGAGAAAGAGTGGTTAGATATAGGAAATGTCAGAAGGAGGGTGATAGATGGGTAAGGATACCGAGGATGAGAGCTGGGTAGATGGGAAGAGTGTTTGAGAGAATGGATGCTAGTTAGTGTGTTAGAAGGTGTCTATTGACCTTACATTTAAACTCCTGGAGATTGTAGCTGTCGGGAAAGCAAGTATGTGGAAGGGAATTCCACGGGCGGTAAGTGCAAGAAAAGAAGCTGTTGGAGTAGAAATTCCGATTACATTTTATCGATTTCACTGTAAAAGGGTGGGATCTAGTTGCTAATCTAGTATCTCGTGCAAATTCGAACCTAGGGGACACCAGTGATCTAAGTTCATCGGAGCAGAAGCCGTGAAAGTATTTATAGAAGAGATACAGGGAAGCCAAGTCACGCCGGTGAGAGAGTGACTGCAGCTGGTCACATTACAGATTCTCCGTTGTGTTTTGTCAAGAACCCCGAGGAGAATAGCAAGGGCACCCGACCAGATGTGGTAGAAGTATTCAGTACACGAGCGGATGATAGAACTTCCTGGCCTGGAACAGTGAACCGACTAATCCTGCCATAAGCGAGAACGGAGTTGGTCGGTTGAGAGTTTGGTTGTTGTTTGGTGCTGAGTTAGATTTGGTTGGATCTGTTTTTGTTATTTATTATTTTGTACTGTTCCTCAATCGGAATCCACAACAATAACTAATTCAGAGACCATGTGAAATTAGTGATTAATTTTTATTTACCTTTATTTGTTAGGTATTTCATCTAACATAGCTCGTCAAATTATTATTTGCTACATATTTAATTTGGCATAGACTGTCAAGTTATCTAGTTAATAATAGTTAATCTGACATATCATGTTGATAGTTGACAGATTTTAATGTAACATAAATTATCAAGTCAATATTTAATGCGTATTTATTTTAGCATAGACTGTAAAATTAATAATTATGATTCCTTACCGATTAATTTTACACACACACACACACACACATATATATATATATATATATATATATATATATTAATCATCCACATACAAGCCTGTTTTGCTGTATCACAGCTCATCAGAGTCGATAGACAGATCCGCTTCTAGCCGGGATCGAACCTCAACTGATTTGGTGTCAGTCGGAGTCTCTACCCCCTAGTCAATAGGCGCATGAAATCAGAGAAGGGAAATTTTAACGTGTTGTAAATAAGCAGTGTATACATACGTCAGTCACTGACTGAACTCAATTCACACACACACACACACACACACACACACACACACACACACACACACACACACACATATATATATATATATATATATATATATATATAGTCATCCGCAGATAGGTCTGTTTCGGTGTATGACAGCTCATCAGTACGGTTAGACTCCGATTGCTTTTAACCCAGGATTGAAACCCGAACAAATTGGCGTCAGTCGGCGGTTCTACCTCTGGGCTATGGGCGTTCGGTAGAAGCAGGCAGACTTTTTAGCTTGTATGTTATCATTATACGAGCCCAATAACCAGAATGCTCTAATTCATTTACTGAATGAGCGATGCGTACATGCCAGAGTAGCTACTGTTTTTCAAAGTTTTACCATTCTTCCAGAGTGTTCATATTTAGTGTATCGAGGCAGCATATAATTTTCTAAACATAGACTCTTAAATATAAGAAACAATGAATGTCTATTATGTTTAATCATGAGCCCTTCTAAACATCGTATTTTGGCTTTAATTCCAGTTAAACTAAAGACAAAAATTCTCCAACATTTGGATAATTTTTTTATTAAGTTGGTTCTAAGCTTTCGGCTCGCATGAGGCATCATCAGAGAGCTTACAAGAACGTTAACCCAAAAACATCCACCATAAGCGACGATTTGATCTTGTGTTGACATAAAACTCAGCTAAGCAACGGCAACAGTTACAAAAAATAGCAAACGCAGAAAGAGACATGACTGACGTGGCAGAAGTTTATCCGGCAGTTGGTTACCATTGCTTTCAGCGGTAGACTGGTTCCCGGCCAAGGCAATAGAATCCAATCTGTACTGTTATTTGACTCATGGCTAGAGGAGTATTATATTATTAAGTAGTAATTAGTAGGGGATCAGTTTATTACTTCATAACTATATAAAACTGACCCCCCCACTTTATGCCCAGTAGAAATCTTATTCATGTTTTGAACTATTATATTCAGTCCGTCAGTTAGGTGCGATACGGGATACACGCTTGGGTGATCATGTCTGGAAAGATTCATGACCGACTGGGCAGAAGATTATCTCGCAGTAGGTTGCCATTACTTTCTATGGTAGACTGGTTACCAGCCAAGACTATAGAACCCAATCTGTTCTATTACTTGACCCATAACTGGAGGGAAGAAACAGACTAATACCTTTCCCAAGGGTAATTGCGCTTAAGTGAATGCAAGGAATTCAACTGGAATTCGAACTCGGCTCCCCGATTTGTCGTTACGAGTCGATATCCACTGCACCAAAACATTTTTGCCGGAGTTCAAATTTGGGCACAGTGCCTCTCAACAGTGCATTAAGAGATGGGTCTACAAGTGGTCGGACAGGACAAAGGCGGTTTCAGAAATTTCGTACTGGTGATGAGAGTAGGTAGAGGAGGGTTATGCTGTCTTGACAACGGACAATTGCAAGTAATTGTTGAGCTAAACTCACGTCAAAGTGTCAAAGAAACGTATCAGATGCTTGGTGTCAGAACTGTAACAATCTCACGTTATTTGTAAAGTATTGGCAGGGATAAAAAGCACGATAAATAACTTCCTTTTGATCTCAATGAAAATTTAAAAAATTGAAGCGTTTTGAAGTGTGTTCAATGTTATTTCTGTCTAATTCTAATGGTCCCTTTTTTGGCCGAATAGTCATTTTCTATTGAAAAGCAAATTTGTTATATTAACCGTAAACGATCAGGTCAGTACCTTGATTGTGATGAATCCTCAAGTATTTCCCAAAACCAAAGCTTCATCAGCAAAAGATTATGGCGATTGTCTGGTGGTCTCCAATAAGTGTTATCCACTGCAGCTTTCTGGAAGCCAAACAACATTAGCGAAGTGCTTTACTGCAATTAACTTGATGAAATGCATGAACGCCTGCCAAAAAGAGCCCTACATTAATGATTACGAGAGTTTACCACATCCTCCATATTTTTCTGATTATTATTTTTAAGCGCTATCACGTCTAAAACCAGAGGTGGAAGCAGCATTCAAAGATGACGTTGCATCACAGGCAATAACGTTTTATCAACAAGGAAAAGTTAATCTTCTCGATCAATGGCCGAATGCATAGACGCTCAAGGCTCGTATTTTGACTAATTTCAATATTTCTTCAGTTAATTTTTCAAGAACAAAATTATGTTTTTTGACATTTTTAATAACCTAATATTAGCTACGCACGCATGAACCACAATTTTAACTTCATGAACGCTTACATCTTATAACTGGTCCTGGGTACGACGATAAACTGCATCCGGTAGCAAGGCCTCTGATTAAGATGTTGTGAGGAGCATGAAACCACCTCTTAATTGCTGTTGTTCCCAGGTGCACATTGAACCGGGGTGGTAGCACCTGTTAGATTCCCAGCTATGGGCAAATAGTTAAGCCCCAAACTTTTATATAAATATATATTTGAAAATAGACTTTACAGAAAAATATACATTTCTGAAGGGAAAAAAATTATTGCCGTAATATATCTTTGAAAAAGAAAAATATTACCAGCATTACATTTTTGAATACAAAACTAGAAGATATCTTCAGTTTCTTACAATACAAAAAAAAACATAAAATTGTTTTCATTAAAATCTGATTAAATCAATCTTTTCATCATAACTGAACATTAAAAAATACCTTAAAACCCCAACTTTTTGGCATTAAATAACCCACCGAGGTTGATTTTTTTTTATCATTTCACCCCGAGAAATAAATTATCAGAAAAATAAAGTCAATATTGTCAACATGATCAGCCATCTCACAAAATAAAACAATTCATCAATGTATCTTTACAAATGTCATGACCGACTTGTAGATGAACTGGACGCCATGTCTCATCTGCAAACTGCGAGAAAAAAAAATATATTTTAATCATTTCACCCCGAGCAAGGCGGAAACGCCACTGATGTGCAGGGGGTTACATAAATGTAAAAAGATTAATTAGAAAAGAGTGAGGAGTACAAACTAGTTAGAAAGGAACAATAGAAAGCTGAGAAAGCAGGTGCGATGACAGATACATAGGTGGAGAGAAAGGGAAGGTTATACAGGGGTGGGGAGAGAGCTAGAGTCCAGTGGTTAGTAGATGAGTATTGACTTTGCATTTAAATTTCTGGAGGTTGTAGCCGTCAGGAAAGCAAGAATACAGGAGCGAGTTCCACAGGCGGGAAGTGCGAGAGAAGAAGCTGCAGAAGTAGAATTGTCGTCTGCATTTGGCTAACCTGACTGTGAATGGGTGGGACCTAGTTGCCAGTCTGGTTGCACGAGTAAACACCTGTTGAGGAGGCATCAGTGACTTAAGCACATCCGAGCAGAAGCCATGAAAGTATTTATAGAAGAGACAAAGGGAGGCCACATTTCGACGATGGGGAAGTGGCTGCAGTTGAGTCGCCAGATCAGTACCTATCACATTACAGCATTAAACAAAATTCAAACTCTAACATCTTATATATTTTACCAACCGCATTGTATCCTTTACAAGTCCTAACCTAATTCTTCTGGATATACTGGAAAAGAAAATCTTAAGGGAAGAAATTTACCATGAGTTACGCCGCTTTAGTGAATGCATCAACAATTAAAAAAAAGATAGGGAGTAGGAAGACGGAAGCAGACACTACCGAACGGAGAGTATTAGGGATTGTAAATGAGAAATATTTGACAATAAAAAAAAAGATGGTTTTACATCTAATTTGTTTTATTCATCGTAGAAATAATTATATGTTGTTATTTGGTGCTGAGAATTTTCCTTTCTAGCGTCTTATCGACCAGAGATGAAGAGTTGTTTTCTTACACAGAACAAAATGTTCTCTTCAATGAAATGTAAGCGTTTTTCTATATTTGTACAGCTTTCATAAACCCTTATTTCTTTCTAAAGATATCTGTCAAGGAGGAAATGACTGAAACGAAAGAAAAAAATTATGTTTTCTTCTTCTTTTTTGTCGTGTCCCTTCAGGACATGCTATTATGGCCTTCCACATCTCCCTTGTTAGGATGTGCGTTGTGGTGCAGTGGGTATCGGCTCGGAACAAGAACTCGAGAAGCCGAGTTCGAATTCTAGTTGAATTCATTGCATTAACTTACGCGCAAATACCCTTGGGAAAGGTATTAATCCGTTTCTTCCTTCCAGGTATGGGTTAAATAACAGGACAGATTGGGTTCTTTAGCCTTGGCTGGCAACCAGTCTACCGCAGAAAGTAATGGCAACCTACTGCGGGATAATCATCTGCCCAGTCAGTAATGTCCCTTTCGAGACATGATCGCCCAACCGTGTTTCACGTATGGCACTTAACTGACTGACTGACTGAATGTAATAGTTGGAATCATGATTAAGGCTTCTACTGGGCATAAAGTGGGGGATCGGTTTTATATCGCTATGAAGTAATAAACTGATCCCCCACTAATTACTACTTAATAATATGATACATCTCTTCTGCCTCTAGCTATGAGTCAAACAATAGGGCAGATTGGGTTTTATAGCCTTGGTCGGCAAGCAGTCTACCGCAGAATGCAATGTCAACCTACTGCGGGATAATCTTCTGCCCAGTTAGTCATGTCCCTTTCGAGACATGATCGCCCAAGCGTGTTTCATGTATGGCATTTAACTGACTGACTTACATCTCCCTATCCATAGTTGCTCTTAACACTTTATCGTTTTATCCTTCCTAAGCTCTGCTCTGCCATCCATTTTCTCAAAACCATCATGTATTAAACGTTGCTATCTCCTGTGTTTCTTTCTCTATATCTGTCCTGTGAGTATCAAATTCTGCAAGACCTCCTTCCACATTGCATATCACAAGAACTTCAGCTGTATTCCTTCAAAACGTATGTAATCATATGCGCTGTATTCCTTCACGATGTAGGTGATTATAATCCTCTACATCTCCCTATCACTTGTAGCTGTTAATACCATTTCTCCTGTTATAGCGCTCAGACTCCGCTCTGCCATCCATCTACTCAATTCCATCAAACATGTCACATGTTAACTTTCCTTGTTTTTCTTTTTTCTCTATCCATCCCGTGAGAATCAAACTCTCAAAGCCTTCCTTCCACACAACATGTTTGTTATGTCGCCAAGTATAAATGAATAACTCAACAACAGAATCAGAATATAAGTTGTATTCCGCGGAAAGACGGTTAGTATGTACAGAAGTGATTAGTAATATTTACAATAGAAAGATACAAGAGTCCAATCCGTCGTAAGACGTGTGTATACGTGATTACTTCCGGTACGCCACCGGAAGTGTGACTAACTCTTCACTGACTCGCACTGACTCCTCAGTAACTCATTAGAGACTCTCAAGTGACTCTCTACGACTGTATTTACTAGCCTTCCCACGCAAGGCTGGATGTGACACATGGTCATTTTATTGTGGGTATTCCCGGCCATATAGCCGGGCCAAAAAATGTCTGTCTATTTTTCCCCAGTCGTGGTTCTACCCTTCGGCGGAACCACGACTGGGTTATTGCTCTCTGCTCGGAAGCAGAGAGCGCCCTCTACCCGAAGGCAGAGTGCTGACAGTGTCGTAGAGTCGTCAGTCTAGTGACTCTGTACGACTCTCTTGTAGATAATCCACCATTGCTATATATAGCAATGGGAACAGCCCATGTGTAGTCAAATAAGAACGGCGCCCTAACAATGTTCCAGAAAGTGCAGTTGTCTTTTTTATGATGTTAAGTATCAGTTTTCATTTTGTGCCCACTCTCTCCAAAACCGAGTCATTGTTTACATATTCTGTTCATTGTATTCTCAGCATCCTTCTGTATAACAACATTTCGGTTGCTTCAAGTCATTACTTCATCTGTATAGCAGATGGGGCTGTTCCCCATTCGTTGCCATATCGAAGAACTAAAATCACAGAACATTCCAGCACACTCATTATTTCCACCGAAATCTTCCGGTCTTTCAATATTCTACTCAGCTTCTAGAATACATCCTTGGCATACCAATAATGCCTTCGGATCTCAATGTTACATTTAACGCTCTCTGTTAGGACACTTCTCAGGTATTTAAATTTCTTCACCTGTTTGATATTTGTATTACTAATTGAATTCGTTGACTGATTGGATTCTACAGCCTTGTTTTGCAACCGGTCTACCGTAGAAAGTAACGGCAATCTATGACGGGAAAATCTTCTGCCGTGTGTTCTTTGAGGTGTGATCGCATAAGTGTGTCTCACGTATGGCACTTAACTGACTACCAAAAGAGAGCGAAAATCAGTGTGAGACGTAATGCAACCAGGGAACAAGAAATGAACTATTCTGTGTGTGTGTGTGTGTAACAGAAAACAATTTTGTAGAAAGCAAGGAGGAAAAGAGAGACAGAAACCTATAAATGCTGTTTGCACATAAAGTATTTGTCATGGCAGCATCACCGACAGACTGAATGAACTCTTCCAACCATTACTTATACCTTCCCTCACAAGACGTGAGACTAAGTCGCCTGAAGAGGGCGCTCTCCAAGCGGCCCGAACTCAGCCGAGAGTCAGTCGACGAACACTGCTACCTTAACGACCATTACGAGTCCCATTTCTAAGGCTGAGTGTCGAATCATAGCATT
Organism: Ascarosepion bandense; assembly: GCA_037127315.1. Classification (NCBI taxonomy): domain Eukaryota; kingdom Metazoa; phylum Mollusca; class Cephalopoda; order Sepiida; family Sepiidae; genus Ascarosepion; species Ascarosepion bandense. The sequence continues at coordinate 3,156,295 of JBBBDQ010000348.1, forward strand.
CCAAACTAACTCGTATTATCGTTCCTACTAACCAAGCTCCAACTATTCTATTCTTTCCGTATTTAATATATATTTGTATTTTCCTATTTAGCTGTTTTGTATTATTCATACTGGACCTTTAACCGGGTCCTCGACAGTGTCCGTTGCTGAACATTGGCCAGTAGCTGGAAAGACAATGACATACACTACCGGTCATAATTATTAGGACACCCCATTGTTTTAAAAAATGATGTATTTCATAGTATTTCTTTAGTATTTATTGCCAAGTACATAATTGTAAATGAAAATAGAATAGTTCTTTTGTTAATATAGCACAATAACATGTGCAACAAATAAATTTATAAATATTTAATAATTGCCTATATTGTAGTTTCATCAATGAAAGAATGAAGGAAATTAATGGTGATTCGGACGAGTTCATTTTTGCTTCATTGCCTTGCAAAATTTTGCATAATAATAATAACAAAAGAAAAATTTTATTTTCATTCGAGAACAAAAACTAAAAAAGTAGGAAATACATCATTTCTTTTAATAATCATGGCCGGTAGTATATATATATTCAAAACATATACTATTCAATATAACAGACAATAAATGAGAGCCGAAAACTTAGAATCAGCATAACAAAATATTCAGTTGTTGAACAATTTTTGTCTTTATTTTCACCTGAAATTGAAGCTAAAATACGATGTTTAGAACGGCTCATTATTAAACATAATAGACATTCATTGTCTGTTATATTTGTAAATTAATTATTTCCGCAACCTAGGTTTCAGCATTTAGGTATCTTCAGAAGATTTTAAATCCCCTGAAGATACTGAAATGTTAAAACCTAGGTTATCTCATATATATATATATATATATATATATATATATGCCCAAGTATAGGGTAGGTATGGACGAAATAAAATTCCATATCCAAAGAAACACTTTTCTTAAAAAGATGCTCAATACAAAGTAGAGCGAATAATATTTAATTGGAATTTATTACATAAATATATTATAATATCACTGCAAATGTAGCCATTTTGTTTCGACAATAACTATGTCTTATCAAGTCATGAGGTTTATTTCAAGTTTAAGACTTTGGCTAGTCTTGAACTTTTTAAAACTTTCTAACTTTCTAACTTTTTAAAACTTTCTAACTTTTCCCATCATTTGATAAGACACAGATTGTGTCAAAACAAAATGGCTATTTTTTTAGTGATATTATTAAAAAATTATTTTATAAATTGTATATATATATATATATATATATATATATATATATATATATTCAAAATAATAACTAAATAAATTCTGCAAGTATCTAAGTTTTAAATTTATACTAAGATAAACTTTAAGAAAAACCATTAACAAACAGAACCTAATTCCGTTACAATCCGGCGCACTAAGGCGTTGGATAAGAGGGGGGAAAAAAAGAAATCCGCGGAATAAAGACAAGACATACGATACTCCGCAGTAAAGAAAAAAACCCCAAACGGAACCAACCACAAAAAAAAGAAAAAGTGCTCGATACAAAGTACAAACGAAATGCAAAATACAAACGAAATGCAAAAGTAGAGCAAAGATACACAAAGAATCTCAAGCTAGCCAAAACCTACCGTTATTTGGTTAATCTTTGGTTTTGCCTTTGCCCTGACGAGCCGTAGTGTGAAACCGCGGTAGGTTTTGGCTAGCTTGAGATTCTTTGTATATATATATATATATATATACATTCGTGGCTCTTTCACAGTGATTTTCAAAAGCCGTAATTCTGTCTGACCTGTTTCTTTTTCCTTTTTATTTTTTATTTATTTCATTTATCTTTTTTCGTTAGTACCATCCACGGGCCGGGTCTAATGTATTTCGATAGCAGTGATCTGTCTCTATCTCTCTTTTCCCCCACACTCTTACTTCTGCTTTTTACAAAGACACAAAAAATAGTTTTCATTCCATTATGGTTTTGTCTCGCTGATGAGATGCCTGTGAAATTTACCATTGAAGTGGCCATCCGATAAAAATTGCCTCAGTAAATAAATAAATTTAATTACATTGAGCCCTCTGGCTGGATCAGTGTCAATATCTAATAATAATAAGATCCTTTGGGACTTGTTTTTTTCGGATTTAAGATTAATATATATATATGTATATATTGCTAAAAATTACTGCCGTCCATTAATAGAATTAGCTATAAATACTGTAGTAATATTCTAAAATGTTCGTAAAAAAACGGTTTTTCCTGATTTAGCATATACATGACCATAACATTATAACATATAAAAAATTCCATTTTTTATAATTTTCACATTCTAATTCACGCTAAGCAATTTTTCAACCGTTATATTTGAAGCAAGAACAAAGTTTACGGGAATTTTTTAGAAACGGAGTTTTGCGGTTATATTTTGTTGCCACCACTCACACCTCTGAAGATGATCTCGGAAGGAGAATGAAAGTACTTGGAAACATTGAAATATGAATAATAATTATATCTGTCAACTTTACAGCTCATTTCTTACATCTTTCAATTCTAACACGCGAAATATTATCCGTGAGTATGAACGGCTTTTATTAAAGATTTGCAGACCCAATGTTTGCAGTTTACTTAATTTGACATGTCTAAAAGAAAATTTGCTGCCTAAATAAAAAAACATTAATATATATATATATATATATATATATATAGTAGCAGCCATAATATAAGGAACGGAAACAACAATGACATGAATATGTGTATTACTTAAAAAAAAATAGATGATTAGCAATGAAATTTTACCGAATAAATAATAGGGTTTAATGCATAAATATTAGACAAAGTTACAAAAATGTACATAATAGTTTTTTTCACAAAAAAAGATTAAACAGAACAAAGGAAATAAGCTACTAGACAAAAGTTAAGTTTTGTCCAGTAACTTTTTTTTGTTCCATTTAATCTTTATTTTAAAAAAAAAGTATTATGTAAATTTTTGTAACTTTGTATAATATTTATGCATTACACCCTGATCTTTATTCGGTAAAAATTTAATTCCTAATCATATATATATATATATATATATATATATATATATATATATATATATATATTATCCTAGATAGACGTAGGATATTATGTATATTTATTAATACAAATATAATACAGCATTATTTATCGTGCACTGTAATATTAACACTTGAATAATAATACCATATATATGTGCATCATAATATGCATATTTATAAATTTGCCTCACTACATACATATATATATATATATATATATATATATATATATATATATATGTGTGTGTGTGTGTGTGTATATATATATATATATATATTATGCTGCAATGCTCATTCGGGATAGTATTTGTAATATCCAAGGGAAAATTATGCAAATAAATAAAAATTTAAATTCGAGAAAAAAATTTTAAAACCCGGAAAATTAAGAGTCTTACTCTTGGGTTCTTCTTCAAAATCGATATTTGATGAATTATGGAAAGAATCTTTCTTTTCGACATTTTTTCCACAGACGTGTAGAACCAAATTGATCAGCCAAGACCTCTAATTCACCCAGATCAATATCTTTGAACAAAAGTTTGAATAGGACAGATAATTGCAATTACAGAAAAACCTGATGTGAAATATCGTATTAGCGGAAAAAGATTTTGGAAAATATCGAGCAGTTACGAACATATAATTATGATTTTTACTCTATCATCATAAGTACTTCTGCCATTGACTTCAGGCGATGGATGAATTTTTTCAAGTGTAGTTGATTTGTATTTTAATTCATTCCTGTCATAGATTTGCTATTTGCAAGAACGAATATTTAGTACACCAAAAATGTCGCATGACTCAAGATTGAATACGTGAGTATTTATTCGATGAAGTATTCTCATCCATTTTTTTTTTACTCGTGATTCTTCCATCTTAATTTTGTTACGTCCTGAAGGGACAGGGCACATAGAAGAAGAAGAACCTGGCTAGTAACGATCGTTTTGTCATCACCAACTGTGTCACTGATTTGGAGTAATGGGCAGCCGGATCTCTCTCTCTCTCTCTCTCTCTCTCTCTCTCTCTCTCTATCTATCTCTCTATCTCTCTATCTCTCTCTCTCTCTCTCTCTCACTGTGTGTATGTGCCAGTGTGTTTTCTGTTCTCTTAATTCTGGAATGCTAATTCATATAACCGAAAATACCCACGCATCCCTTCTCTTTCAGGCTGTCTCTCAATTGATGTCAATCATACCTTTGCCGGCCATTGCTTTTCTAGTCTTTTGTTGTCGCTTTGTGTTTTCTGTCTTTGATTCCAATCATATCTTTGTCGGCTACTGTCTGTGTTCTCTGTCCTTGATGTCGATCATTTCTTTGTTGACCATTACTAGTGTTCTCTGCCTTTGATGTTAATCATATCTTTGTCAGCCATTGCCTTTCAAGCCTTTTGTTCTCGCCTTTCTGCTTTCAATGCCAATCATATCTCTGTCGGCCACCACCTGTGCTCTTTGCGTTGTACGTCGATCATATTTTTCTCGGCCATTGTTTGTATTCTTTGCCTCTGTCAATTCTATTTTTTGCTGGTCAAGGTAATATGTTACAATTTCAGTTGCTTATCGCAAAAATTACTTAGGAAAAACTGGCGAACAATTTTGTGGGAAAAGTTAGCAATACATGGGCATATGCAAAAGTCAGATCAGAAGAAAGATGGTGCATTGCTGACATTTCATTGCATTGACCTGAATTGGCCAAATCATAATTTTAATTCAGATATAATTCAAACCGTCTACACCACTTTGCGATAGATGAATTGATTTCCATTCTACAATAGCATCGTCTAATTCCCACACATCCCTCTTTTTATTTTTAACAGGAACTGGGGTTTATTTTTTACCTTAATTTAGAATTGGGTTTGCAGTTACTGCAGAAGTTTCCTTTTCGCGTTGATGAGTAAGTAGACCGATTCCCGCATGGAAAGTCGATGGCATTGGCTGCATCATTTCTTGATATATATCTACTTCGACGGGTATTAAATCTGCAACCCATTCGACGGTGAAAAAAAGTTCTTCTTGAATCAATTCCACGAGAATATAACTGCTGTAAAGTCGGCGAGAATATACTCGAAATTCATTTTCATTATCTTTTCACAGATAAATGACGACATATATAAACTGGATCCAAATGTTCATGCTTATAAAATCAACGAGCTTCTCCATTTCAAACTGACAGACATCAACACGTATATATAAAATATACAATTATCTTTTATTCGTTTTTTTTTTCGATGACTTGGCCGTGGACTGAAGTGGTTTGGTCGGAGTTGTCAGCACACGCGCATCGAGTCAGCGGCGGGCGTCTGGCTGCACGACTCGCTGATTTTTTCCTCTTCAACTGCTGTCTGTAAACTCTCGAATTCAACTATAAACATACTCTGTGATAGCTTAAATCACTTACATAGTTTTCCCCATATAAACACCTGGCACATCTCACTTCCGGTGTCTTCTGTCCCATCTCGTGTGCTAACTTTTCTTTGACTCTTGTTTGTCAAAATCAAATTTGCCTCTGCCAGCTGTATTTTCACACCCAGTAATATCCCGCTGCGTGGCTCAGAGCAAAAAAAAATACTTCTAGGCAAAATTCCACATCGATCAAGATATTATATAATAATTCGGAAAAATCCTGTCATTTTTACTGGAAATTATAAATAACTTTTAGTATTATTCCACACTGACCAAATTAGTATACAAGATTCCGAATCATTTTCTGAAAGGGGCTGCTTAGATTTGAAAAATACTCTACTTGTTCGGGAAGCATATCAGAGATTGTAATAGCAAAATCTGGTGAGATGGTATTTGGTGTTGACTATACAAGGACTTTAGTTTCCTTGGTGTTTGCTGTAGCACCAAAATTATTGTAGCTTATAGCAATATCGTATACAGAAACTGACTATTAAAGTTCTTCTAAATGACAGGAGGAAGCTTTGCCATCAGTATAATGAAATTGTGAGATGTGTTTCATGCGTGATAGATGTTTAGATCGATGTCTACTAAGGTTGGAATGTCCTTGGTAGAAAGAAACTCATGGAGAGCGTGGCAGCAGAGAGTCCTCAGAAGACAAGCCCCCGTCAATCAAGTGTTTCGGCCCTTATCTCCTGACACTCTAGGGGGGTTGGGCCACACCCGGTTCATGACTCCGGATGTCCCTCTGCTGCCTTTTTTTTTTTTTTTTTTTTTTTTTGGACGAGCCACGGATGGGATCCGTGACCTTCTGGATATGCTCATTTTCACTCAAAGACTCCCGCACTAACCACTTAGCCAAAGGTACACCTGATATTTGTAGGAAAGTTAAGCCTTATGGAGTTCACTTTTATTCCTCCTTGACCAGATCCAGCTTGAACATCTCTCTGCCGCTTCTGCCATTGCTTTCAGAGCTCTGGTTTTTTCCCTTCCTGCAACTGAGAGCTGTTTCATGAGGCTGTATGCAGACGCTCCTACAAACCCCCTAGCTCCAATTTCTGCAGTGAGGACTTTGACCTGGTAGTCTTCTCTCCTCAGGCTGTTTGCCAGATCAGCATACTTTCCAGTATTAAAGTTCTTCTAAATAACAGGAGGAAGCTTTGCCATCAGTATAATGAAATTGTGAGATGTGTTTCATGCGTGATAGATGTTTAGATCGATGTCTACTAAGGTTGGAATGTCCTTCATTATATCGTTTCTTGAAGTCAAATCTCTTGATTGTCTGGAGGAACTGTGTGGGGCATTTTAGCCAGATACTAGTAAAATCAGTGATACTCATACTTATTTTACTCCCCGGATGAAATTCTTCTGACCGTAAGTTTTGACGAAATACACATCCAGATTTATTGCTATGCATTGCTTGAACTAGAGGTAACGTTTCGAGACATTCCGACTGTTGAAGGATTTTCACTAAAGAACTTGAAACGCTGTCAAAAGCCACATGTAAGACACGGAAAACAAGTAATAGTGTCTTTAATTGTTTTCTGCTTTTCTTTTGGAGTTGTCTTGAACAGAAAATCATATCGATAGTGCCACAATAGTTACGGAATCTGTACTGAGATTGTGATAATTTTTTTCCGTAATGAACCGAAGCCGCTTTAGAAGGATCCTGGAAAAGTCATTTCTCGTGAGATTCCTAATAATTTGCACAGGATGTTTTGAAGATCGTTATAATTACTGTATCATTCACTTATTTGAGAATTTATTGGGGTTTCCACATCTTCAGGTGCTAAGAATTTCGAACCAAACCCTTTATTACGATCCGTGTGATTTAGCATTTTCATTCCTTGTGCTCTTCTGGTAGTCATGAGTTATCTCTTTTTAACCTAGCTCTAAGTTGTGAGTTCAATACCAGTTTACAGCAGTGGTGAACAAATAACTTAGAGAGTCTGGTTAAAGGGAGATACTTTATGATTACCAGAACCGGCTTCGCACAAGGAATGAGATTGATATATCCCGGTGATTGTAATAAAGAGTTTGGTTCGAAATTCCTACCACCTGAAGAACGCCGGAGCATACAACGACCGAAACGTCGTAAAAATGGCAATAAAGATAAAGACAATAATCTGAATAATGTTAATAGTGTTCAATCGATCAGGGTGTTGATTTCAATAGTGCTTTCATCAAACCACTTCTGATCTCTGGCGCTGGTGAAGCTGATGATAGTGTTTGTTGTTTCTGTGACTATATCCCGAATGATACGCCATACTTCATCAGCAGATTCGTCCTTAACTGGGCAAGAATTAAATTTCTGACTTATTTTTTGTTTCAAAAGTGGTTGCAGTATCAGATTTCTCGAGTTATGCATCCTACATATCCGGATTAGCTGCATTTTCACTTCTTTTTCTTTCGTCCATTAAACAACTACATTTAGTAATACTCTACCTTGATTTTCTTTTGGTTTTGTATTGCGGGAGGAATAGTATAAAATATATAGATGATGAATTGTCAAACGCTTGCACATCCGCGATGCAGTCCTGCTGGCTAAGTCGAGCGGTGGAGTAGCAAGTGTCAGCTGCGGCAGTTGCCCGAGGCGTGGAAAAGCGGGATTCCGCGAGTGTCGACACGGGTGAGTGAGGTACTGTTGGCGGCGGCGATGTTGTTCATGCGTCGGTGCATAGTTTTTTCTGTCGTCGGCTGCCAGCGGCGGCACCACGACCTCGCCTAGTGGACAGTTCTCTTCTCCTACAAAGGGTTCTCCGCCTTTGCATCTGTCACGCCGTGCGTCTTGGTATCCGTTTCTGCCCGACGTGCGGTCGCCCACGAGGCGTCCTGCTCTACCCACCTCCGCGAACCACTTCGCGTTTCTCCCCCTAAGGGTGTTATTGACCGGGTGTCTGCGGCGGCCGGTACGTTCATTTTGAAAAAAAAATAGTGCTCAAAGCGAGCTGTTCAAGCTTGCATACAATATGCATGGAACGATAGAAGAGGAATACAAAAGAAATTTGTAGAGAATCTTGATCACCCATATTCTAAGTTCGTAAATAAATCATATTCTCTTGAATTTTAGTATCATTACATGAATCATTTTGAAGCATTCTACAAGTACTTTCATGGCTACTGCTCCGATGAGCTTAGATCACTGGTGCCGCCTAAGCACGAATTTACACGAGATACTAGATTAGCAACTAGGTCCCACCCTTTTACAGTTAAACAAATAAGACGAAACCGTAAATTCTACTCCAACAGCTTCTTTTCTCGCGCTTCCCGCCTGTGGAACTCCCTTCCACAAGTCTGCTTTACCGACAGCTACAATCTCCAGGTGTTTAAATGTAGGGTCAATAGACACCTCCTATCACACTAACTCCCAATTATTCTCAGAACACTCTCATCTACCCAACCCTCATTCTCGGTATCCTTACCCGCCTATCACCCACCCTCTGACATTTCCTATATTTAATCATCCTTTCTCCACTCTATGTAGCCCGCTGCGCAGTAGTGGCAGTGACATGCCTTGCTCGGGGTGAAACGCTTATAAAAAAACATCACTCGGTGTTTTTTACTAGTCATCATCCAGCCAACACGATACAAAAACTAATATTATCTTTAATTTTATTATAATTGAATGAAACATTGTCAGACACGATTAATCTTGACTAATATGTCTTTCAACTTAATTTTGTTTGTCTTCATAATAACTAATCATTTAAGTGTCATACGTGATACACACTTAGGCGATCATGTATTGAAAGGCACATGACTGACTGGGCAGAAGATTATTTCGCAGTAGGTTGCCATTACTTTCTGCGGTAGACTGGTTGCCAGCCAAGGCAACAGAACCCAATATGTCCTGTTATTTAACCCATAACTGGAAGAAAGAGACGGATTAATACTTTTCCCATGGGTATTTGTGCGTAACTGAATGCAAATAATTGAACTGGAATTCGAACTCGGCTCCTCGATTTCTCGTTCCAGACCGATATCCACTGAACTACTCAGCCATTATCTTACTGCCGTAATGTTTGAGATCGCCCCTTTATACGCAATAAAGGACTCGCCTGATGTGTACATATAATCCTGCCTATACAGAGAAAGAGAACGGCAGTAGTTTTGAGAGAGTAGTTGTAAGCAGTTGCTTAGTTAGTCAGTAAGTTAGTGTATAGTAAAATGGAGTTGTTTAGATATTGGCTCATTACCAGGAACTACTATTTCACTTCAAGACTGTATATAATTATTTCTACTAATAGTATCCCTGAATTGGCTAACCCGTATTCCAGTTTGTATATCTTTTTTCAATACAAATTACATTTTCTATCTTCATATCTGTTTTTGTTTTTTATCATTTTGTATGGTTTCCCAACCGGAATCCGCAACAAATTGGCGACGAATGATTCGAACAAATTCACACGAAGAGGAAAATACATTTTCACGCCAGTCGCCAACAACAAATTGGCGACGAAGAACTACGACTGACGTACACTGTAAGTCGAACAAACAATTGGCAAAGTAGATTCGTACACAAGTCGCACAACAGATTTGTTACGAACTCATGTTCACGTATACCCGGAACCACCTCAACAAAGTTTGCTACAAGGATTTCGAACACAAGTCGACAACAAACAATTTGGCGACACTATCACAGAGAGATAGAAGAAAAAAAAACTGTAAAGGGAATTTAAAGAAAAATTTCCACCACTTTCCTTTCTACGAGATTAATTGCCAGAAAGCAATAGTTAAAAAACCAAACCCCTCACGGAATCGAAGCAGCAAACCATAGGAATTCTAGAAGTAATATAGAGAAAGACAATACAAATTAGAAGAAAAAAAAATTGAAAATGCAAAAGGCAAATGAATAAAGACAAATAGAAATGCAAAAGAGACAAATGGAAATGCAAAAGAGACAAATAGAAATGCAAAAGAGACAAATAGAAATGCAAAAGAGACAAATGGAAATGCAAAAGAGACAAATAGAAATGCAAAAGAGACAAATAGAAATGCAAAAGAGACAAATAGAAATGCAAAAGAGACAAATGGAAATGCAAAAGAGACAAATGGAAATGCAAAAGAAAAATGAAGAAAAACAAATAGAAATACAAAAGACAAGTGAGGAAAGACAATTACAACCAGGGCCGTAGCTGATGCTAAAAAACAACGGGCACAGAGATAATTGTCCAGATTTATTAGTTGACAATGTGATGACGTCATCAGTGTCATCCGTTTCCAGAAACTATGAATTTTGCGGATTTTTTCGGCTATTCCAATGAAAATTAGGCACAGAACGTGAACGAAAGCAGGAAATCTGAGTATAACCAGTCTTTTCTCCCAAGATTAATAAATAAACAGATTTTTACTGCGTTCATTCGGATGTTTTCTTCGTTTTTCTTTCTTTCTTTCTTTCTTTCTTTCTTCGTGAATTGTTTAGTTTGATTTCTGACGAAGAGAGCGAAATGAGAAAACGAATGCTAACCAAACTTCAAAATGAGCCAGGTTTAACACTACAAAAACTGTCAGAGGATTGCCAAAAATGCCTCAGTAAAGACATCGATGAATCAGGAATCGCACATATTCTTAAGGTAAAAAGAAATTACGTTTTGTACCCTCCTCAAAAGCAAAAAAACAAGATTTTAACGACAAAGAAAAAAAGATACAAAACAACTAATGACAAGAATCCAATAAAAAACAAGCCCCTCTTTCTGCATGTTACAGATGTGGTGGATGGCATTGGTTTAAAGTTGGAAAGTTGGGCCAAAAAGCAGCGGTATGCAGAAAAGAAAACCAACTTAGTAGGGTAATATCTATTAGAGTGGAATATGACAACAAGGAAAACACGAAGAAATATGTAGAACTGGAAATATTGAATAAAAAGACCAAATTAGAATTGGATTCAGGGTCAGACTTAACAATAATAAGTCTAGAGACATGGCGGAAGCTAAACAGGTCGACCATGTTACACACAGAAAAAATTGCTAAATCAGCAAAAAGGATTAAATTGGAAGGTGAAATTATCGTAAATGTGAAATTTCATGGAAAACCAGAAGACCACACTGTAGTGTCCATCAATATTTCACTCCACTCCCACCCGACCCATGAAACCCAGACAAGTAGAATATCCTACTGCTATCAAAGAGCAGACTGGGATTCGTTCCGAGACTTCCTCTGTGACATCCCTTGGAACAACGTCTTTAGTCTTCCCATCGAAGAATGTGCATCCGAGGTCTCCTCCTGAGTTAAGGCTGGCATCGATGCCTTCATCCCTGCTAGGAAATTCCAGCTTAAATCTCATTCGTCTCCATGGTTCTCATCTGCTTGCTCGGCTGCCATTGCCCACCGGAATCATTTCTTCCGACTCTATCGTAACTACGCGTCGGACCAAAACAGGCGCCTTTTCACTTCAGCTCGTAATAAGTGTAAAAGGATACTTAACGAAGCTAAGATGTTGTTTGCTGCCAGAATGAAGCAACGCATAGCATGCTCTAAATTCGGCTCTAAAGACTACTGGCGACTCTGTAAAAGAGTACTTAACAAGAGCAAGTCCACAATACCCCCGCTAATCAACAAATTTGAGGTCCTCACCTCCCCAGCAGATAAGGCTGAATGTTTTGCCCGCAGATTCTCGAACAATTCGAGTCTGGACTCATCTGGAGTTTTTACACCCGACTTCTCACCTAGAACCGAGGCACAACTGAATGATGTCCACATTACACCTTCGCTTGCCTCTAAGATAATCTTAAAACTTGACCCTCACAAAGCGAGCGGTGGTGACGGAATCCCAACCATAGTCTTAAAGAAATGTGCCCCTGAACTCTCCTCTGTCCTTTCTAAGCTCTACAACCTCTGCCTATCTGCTTCCTGCTTTCCTACCTATTGGAAATCTTTCTCTGTAGTTCCTATATTTAAAAACACTGGAGAACCCTCTGACCCTGCAAATTACCGCCCTATCAGCCTTCTTCCGATCTTTGGCAAAGAGTTCGAAGCCATTATCAACGCCGAGGTGGTTCAGCATCTCACAGCACACAGGCTCCTCTCGGACAAGCAATATGGTTTCCGCTTCACCAGGTCTACTGCTGGTACATATACCAGGCACTCGACAGGAATGGCGGAGCCCGAACCGTTGCATTGGATATATCTAAGGCGTTCGACAGAGTTTGGCATGCTGGCCTTCTATGTAAACTGCGGAGCTATGGTATAACTGGACATTTGTTTGAACTAATCCAGTCATTCCTCTCTAACCGCACAATGAAGGTGGTATTAAACGGACATGCCTCTCAGAACTACCATACAAACGCAGGTGTCCCCCAAGGCTCCATCTTAGGTCCTACATTCTTCCTGATATACATTAATGATCTCCCTAATTCCATAAGAGCCCAAATAGGTTTGTACGCCGATGACACCACAGTTTACTCTCGCCTCCTACAAAAATCTGGTGTAGGCGTCAATGCTAACCTCGCAGCCGAGATTCAAAAAGACCTCCAATCCATATCGGACTGGGGTAAGAAATGGCTCGTAAATTTTAATGCTTCTAAAACGAAGCTACTCTCAATTAACCATCATCGACAATCTTACCTACCTCCCATTAGCATGGACCAGGCTTGCCTCCCAGAGAGTAAACCACTACGCCTCCTTGGTCTCACACTTTCAGCGGACCTCAAATGGAATGACTATATCGAATCCATTGCTAAATCCGCTGCTATGAAAGTCGGTTCTCTGTGTAGGGCCCGGAAGTTTTTTCCGTCTAAATCTATCATGCACATTTATAAATCTACCATCCGCCCGTGCATTGAATACTGCTGCCATATCTGGTCGGGTGCCCCTGCTGTTCTCCTCGGGCTTCTCGATAAGGTTTAGAGGAGGGTCTGTAATGTGATAGATACCGACTTGGCAGACCGCCTGCAGTCTCTCTCCCACCGGCCCGACGTGGCCTCCCTGTGTCTCTTTTATAAACACTTTCACGGCTTCTGCTCCGATGAACTTAGATCACTTGTGCCCCCTAAATACGAATTTGAACGAGATACTAGATTAGCAACTAGATCCCACCCTTTTACAGTGAAACCGATAAAATGCAGCCGTAACTTCTACTCCAACAGTTTCTTTCCTCACACTTCCCGACTGTGGAATTCTCTTCCAAACGATTACTTCCCCGACGGCTACAATCTCCAGGAGTTTAAATGTAAGGTCAATAGACACCCCCTAACACACTAACCTGCTCCCATTCTATCAAACACTCTTCCCATCTGCCCAACCCTCATCCTCGGTATCCTTACTCATCTGTCACCTTCCTCCTGACATTCCTTATGTCTAACCACTCCTTCTCTTTACCTTCCCCTATGTAGCCCCATGCGCAATAGTGGCAGTGGAACTCCTTGCTTGGGGTGAGATGATTAAAAAAAAAAAAAGTTACGAAAAACACACACAGCCTGGTAGGAACGGACTGGATGTAGAAATTTAATATATGGGATTTACCCATTAACTCTTGTTATAAAAAAAATAAAAAGCGTGCCGACAGAAACTACGGAATTGAAAAGAAGAGGTATTCTCAAGCCGTAACACATTCACAACAAAAATCGAGCAAAAGAATATGCAACCGGTATTTATTACACCGATTGTTATGATAAAAGCATTCAAACAAGGTGAACATGTTAAAAAATTACATGGCAAATTGGGAACCGGGAACAATTATAAACGGACTAGGAAATGAGATATACGAAATACAGGGAGAAAAATCTATACATAAGAGACACATCAAACCAATACAAAGAAGAAGTGAAGAGCTAAACACGTCACTCTAAAAAAGGTTCTCGAAACAAAAAAAATATTAATTCCTCCAAAAAAAGAAGCTAGGGTGGGGGTGCTGGGGATCGCTCCTTTATACACAATAATGGACTCCCATGATGTTTACATATAATCCTGCCTATACAGAGAACGGCAGTAGTTGTGAAAGAGTAGTTGTAAGCAGTTGCTTTGTTGGTCAATAACTTGGTGCAGAGTAAGTGTGAGTTGTTTGGATATAGACTCATTACCCGGACCTACTGTTTCACTTCAAGACTGTATATAATTATTTCTACTAATATTATTTCTGAATTGACTAAAACGTATTCCAGTTTGTATATTTTTGTTCAATATAACTTACATTTTCTATCTCCATATCTGTTTTTGTTTTTTATCATTTTCTGCGGTTTCTCAACCGGAATCCACAATACATAACATAACAGTAATAAGTGAGTGCTGGACGGTTTCCTCACAGATGAAGAAGAGACTTTAATGGGTTTTGCAAATCGATGCTGAAGATACTATGGACCGAACATGTGAGCAAGAAAAGTTTGAGACAAAATGGAAATAAAAAGATTGCTTATAAATAACATCAGAAAACGACAGTGAATATTTCTAAGTAACATAATGAGGAAAGAGGGTTTAGAAAATCTAATACTCACCTGACAGATTAAAGACAAAAATAACATAGGAACACAAAATATAACGCATCTAGTGAGCCTGAGCAAATCAATAGCAGAGAAAGTTTTGGTGAGGCAAAATTTAATAAGAGCTAGAAAGGTCAGAAGTTTATAGAGAACTATGATCGCCTACGTCCTGAATGTACAAGGTATACATTAACTATCTAATACTAAAGAAACCAAAAAGAGACAGGCAAAGTTTTTTAAGAAACATTTTGAAGAAACAACGACCTGGAAAATGTAATACTCACAGGATATCGAGGGATAAAGTGTAGGGGGGCGAGCGTGCAACTTATCTAATAAGTTTGTGATAATAGACCACAAAACATTGAAAGAATGTGATGGTAAAAGAGCATACGTTGATTAGAAACATAAAGAAAAGGGAGAGTTGTGAGGAGTCACAGTTTTCAATCGTTGAAGTGATACAACAGATAAATGATGACGAATGTCACCCATTATTATTTGTTTTTTCTAATACTTCTTTTATCTATTTTTTTTTAAAATCATATCACCCCGAGCAAGGCGGTAACGCCACTGATGTGCAGGGGGCTACATAGGAGTGACAAGATTGGAAAAGAGAAAACCGGCCGGAAACCGCATCCTAAACAGGAAACAAGGGATGAGCCTCTTCACCTGTTCAATAGATGAGGGTGGAGTGTGAACCGGGCGATAGTTTAGTCTATCTACTCCAATTGATTTTGGTCTATCTACTCCAATTAAAGTATTTGTTTTTTTTTTATTTTTAATATCTTTCTTATTTCATATTAAAATAAAACTTTGTCAACCATTATTGATTTCTGACTTGTGTGTACTTTTATCTGAATTTTTAGTGGCTTTTTATTACAAAGCAAGATTGAATCTCTCTGAGAACCTATCTTTCATTGCTGATTCAGCAAGCAATACTCACTGCCATAAATTGACGGCTTAAGTAAAAAAATGTGATGAAAGTAAATAATTCAGAATGATTGAAAATGCTTCATCAAATAAAATGAAAATAATATTGGCAAATTTGTTGTTTGTTTTTGTTTTTTGTTGTTTGTTTTTGTTTTTTGTTGTTTTTTTAGCTGATCTTACTATGCTGTTATCTTAGGATGCTGTTCTATGTGTCATTCGAAAAAAATCTGTTTTTATAATCTGTAAATGTATCTGTTTTAAAAATCTTAATTTCAGTTGCTTTTTATCGCAGCTGCACAGATGTTCATTACACTATGGTGGGGTTACTACAATCAAAACCCATGGAAATTCTACGGCTAACATGTGACATATTGCCTTTACATTTTAAGGGAGATAATTTGTAAGCATTTATTAAATACCCATATACAGGATATATTAGGCCAATAGTTTAAATAATTATTTTATGTATTTCCTTATTAAATTTATTTGTTTGAACATTATTTTTAATCGATACCCGTATTTGAGTAGATTTTCTGCTTTCAATCAAATACTATTTATTTATAGTGGCCTGATTATTTACGATAAATTTTGTTACAAAAATGGGTATCTTTCGGCAGGATTCGAACCTGCGACACCTATCAACATTGATCTGGTGCGTCTTAGACCGCTCGACCACGAATGATTCCACAGTCTAATCGAAGTCAAATCAAGTCTTATATAACATATATTTTCGATTATACGTAAATTCCTATCTCTTCTGTGAAATGTATCGTAATTTCAACAAATATAAGCCTACAATGTTACGGAAAAAACAGATTTTTTTCGAATGACACATAGAACAGCATACTTTTGCAAATTTAGTGCAGAGTCTGAATAGGGTGTTAGGAAATGTGTTTTTTCGAAAATATTAAGGGGTCTAGAGAGCCCATGCGAAGGAAAAACGGTTGACGAAGAATGTAAAATTGTCAGAAGAAATAAAATTGAAGGGGAATTGTCAGAAGGAATAAAGCTGATGGAAAACGACGAAATATTTTCCAACTCTTCCAATTATTAAGTTCGGTTTCGACTCCAATTATTGTTAGACAGTTGAAGGTCTTTATTAGAATGACCTTGTGTACTACGTACGTCGTCAGCCTGGGTCTATCCTGTAGATTAACCGGTCAATACGGTACCAGATATGACGACGCTCTCGGGTCGCTAGTCGTGATGGCCTTGTCACAGTAGATGGTCTTCGAGTCGTCTATTAACATGGTGTTCCTCCTTGCCCACGCTGTGAATTTTGATCTTAAGGAAGGCACGTTGAAATCCCGTTAGCCATATCTTCACCACGTCAAACCAAACCGGAGGGGAGTGCACACTTGGCTTAATAAAAAAAACGGCACAAAAAAAAATATTCGATGACGCCTGAATAAGTTGCAGAAAAGTCTTTATATAAAAAAACAGCAAACAGAAATAGAATATAACAGTCGTCGAATTCTTATCCTTACAACGGAGCGAAAGTTTTGTTTGAGAGTAATGTTTGTTCACTCCAATCGGAGATTTCAAGTTTTTTTCAAGTTTTGAAGGCTCAAAAAGTCTTATCAGGGCTATTCAGGGAAACTGCCGAAGAAGTGTCTTTGTGACGCCGGCGGTAAATCCGTCTTGCCTGCCTTAACCCGGCGCAACAACACACTCTATATGACTTTAAATCTTTTTCGGCTCTTTCTGTTTCTTTACATCTTTAGCCAGGACTCTATCGGAGGCGACCGTCACTGTCTCTACGGTTGGACCTCTTGGCGTTGCAACCATCACTGCCTCTATGGTTCGCACCCAATGGCATGGCTCCAGGTTGGGAACATTCACTCCCTCAGTTGTTACATCTCTGAGCCGACAGCCGACTGGACTCCAAATGCGACTGCCAGAGTGTGAAAGTCAGAGTTTTTGGCCCTCTGGGCGCTAGTGTCTGTCTCAAATTCTCTTCGGGGTGCATGATGGACACGGTGTGTCCATGCAAATCAAATTTTTAACCAATGAGATTACACCCAGCTCACATTATGAGGTGGAGTGATTTTGTTCCCTTAGTTTAACAAGTGAAATAGCAATATTTCTGTTGACGTCATTTATTTTTGATCGTCTTCTTCTGATTCAAGTAATTGCATCAATTATTTTCCAAGTTCAATCCTTTCCCAGCGAATTCGGGAATTAAGGATTTGACCTTCCTTAGCCCCATTTTGTCTACCGTTATTTTTCACTTCCACCAGCCGTAAATCTCAAGGCTTCCAATAGTGTTTTTCTTAGTCACTTGTTTCCGCTTTGTCACATAATGGCTGCCAATGATGACCTCGCCTGACCAATTACTTTACTTTACAACTGCAAAATGCATTTTTCCCCTTTTATTTTCTTCTATTTTCAGCTAGTTTTTCAGATTTAAAAAAATTTGTAAGAAATATTTTTTCACTCCACTCATATTCCGACTGCAATCTGCACAATTAATAATGCCACTAGTAATCATTTCTTTCGCTCCGCCGAACTAAAATAGTATCATATGTTTCCACAAGCAATATTATAGTATTATTTTTTCCACGTGCAATTATTATGGTTTATTTCCACGTACCAAAATATTTTTATTATCACTGCTTTGTTAGAAAAACTTAATGATAGTAAGTAAGCCGCAATAGATAAGTTCTTTAGCAAAACTAAAGATGATGAGTTTGTTGTTGATTTTGGGGAACTATTACAACCACCCTAAGAAAGGAAAGTTAAACATGTGTTTGGCAAATTTGCTGTAAAATAAGATATTAGAGAAAAAAATTCCGCTTGAGAAAAAAGATTAAATTAGCTTTCTTGTTACTTTGTATGCAGTAGTTGCGGTCTGTGTGGAAAAAGTTAAGTTAAATTATATCTAGAGTGTGACAATATCTGTACATATAAAAATTTTTGAAAAGCTAATTTATATGTTGTCAGCATATTTAGTGAAGGAACATCTATATATATAAATATATATATGGTTAAGTCTTGAAGGCTGTCTCAAAGAGTTTATTAAAATAAAGGAAAGTAAAAATGTTTGGGGGTATTACCTATTTATTATACATTAATATTTCGAGATCAAAATCTCATCTTCAGAATAGCAGAGGAGCGTGTGTCCGTCCGAGTGAGTCCGTGCCTTTCAAACAATGGCTATTCCTGGCTGCTGCTGGTGCTGCTGTCATTTTAATTTTATTTATAGTGTGTTTGTGTGTGTACGTGTTTTGGAGCATGTATACATGTGTGTGTGTGTGTGTGTGTGTGTGTGTGTGTGTGTGTGTGTGATGCCAATTTTTCTTTTCTTGTTTATTTTATTTTATTTTATCTTTTTCTTTTTCTTTTTTTAAATTTCTTTTTTTTTTTTGCAAATCTATCTATGAGTTAAAAAGGAAAAATAGACTGATTTTTTTCTCCAGTTTCAGAAAGGATTTTTTTTTTCGTTGCTGAGGTGATGCGTTATCCCCTGTGGGGATTTCATGTCGAAATGTACATACATCATCTATGAATAAATGCTATTTAATTTATATATATATATATATATATATATATATATATATATATATATATATATATATATATATATATATATATATATATATATATATATATATATATGGAAATATATATATATATATATATATATATATATATATGGAAATCCGACTTTTGCAGTCGATTCCACAAAATAGCCGATTTTACGGAGAAAGTCCTGTGTCGTTCACGGACAATATAGAACTTTGTTTTGCAATACGTGTGCATATATATATATTTTGCAATATATATATATATATATATATATATATATATATATATATATATATATTAATTCAGATACTTCAATCCAAGGGAAAAAAGCAGGAAGGTAAATTCCAAAAAACCCGATCCTAATTAATATTACAAATTTTCTGAAAGGATTTTTCTGTTGCTGAGGTGATGTGTTATCCCCCGTGGGGATCTTCATATCGAAATGGCCATTCAACTTCTTTGAATTAATCCTTTTTTAATATATATATATATATATATATATATATATATATATATATATATATATTAATGATTCAAAGTTTTAGGATGTGCAGATTATAAAATGGATAGCGGCTGGAATGGAGAACACGAAAACCGACTTTGAATTCCAATGAAATTCATTGCATTCACTTTCACGCAAATGCATCTCCTATCTCCTACATATGAGTTAACTACCATGACTTTGTTCCGGAAAAAAATACAAAAGCATTTTATCACCCAAATCATTGTTAGTGCAATATTCAATTAAAATATAGGGCATAATAGTTCTAAGAATACAATTTTTAAATAGCTTACAAATTGTTGGTAAAAATGTATTGCATTTTATTTAATTTATATAATTTATGGAGAACTGAAATATTAGAAAATATTGTCTATAGGGGTTTGCTCAGAAATGAAAATTATTTTTTATTTCTTTTCAGAAAATAGGTTTATAATGACCACAGCTTGTTGGTTACTGGTATTCTTTTTAAATTATAAACAGAACAATGAATGAAAACCAGTGCTGTAATATTCGTTTTGAATATCGTCACACGTATTGCAAAACAAAGTTCTATATTGTCCGTGAACGACACAGGACTTTCTCCGTAAAATCGGCTATTTTGTGGAATCGACTGCAAAAGTCGGATTTCCAATGGTCAATCAGTGTCTATTCTAGTCCGTTAACATTAGCCTTACACTACTCTGATTCAATTACTCGTTCGTCTCCGACTAAATAATAGTCGAATCGGTTCTTTTCCTCTTGAATTCTCCTCGAAGGAACACATGAAAATTGGACTATCTTATTTCTTCACGCCTTATTCTGCAAGACCATTGGAAATCCATCGCTGAAACGGTGCTGAATTAGAGTTATTTAAAATGCTTTGATCAAGTTTGGCACAAGGCCATGGGGCTAGATTTTAATTCAACAGCCTCTTTCCAATTCATGGAATATATAGAGGAAATTGAATTTTAATGTTAAAATAAAAAAATAACAAATGATAAATATAAGACCATCATAATATTGATTCAATTTTTAACTGACCTCTACAAAGACTCTTTTTAAAATATATTGCGACTCAGCTTCTACGTGTTGAAAAGAAGTATATAAATTTCCTTGGAAGGTAACAAAGTTTTCAAAATACTTATTTGCGTACTCTGGTGACATAATAGTGATCAAGCAGTTTGTCTAGATATGTGGTGGTAAAGCAGTTTGCAAGAAGTTTATACGTTTTATTCAAATATCTCAAGAAGAATTAAGACGCGCTTCTCCTTGTTAATACATTCGTAACGTTCGATCCTCACGAGGCACATTCTATCCATGACCATGTTTTAAGTTAATAATAACGTACGTATGCAACGACAGTGTTCTAGAAACACGGGCAATGAAAGGACAGTTCTACTTAACATCAGCTCCAATTTCTGGGTCATAATGAAAAAAAAGGGGCCCGTAAAAATTAATACTCACAGAACAAGTAAGAGACAAAGTAAAAAACAACTCATAACTTATGAATATCAAAATCTATCTAAATTTATTTATAAATGGACATTTTTCTCTGTGTGTGTGTGTGTCCGTTACCTATAGACTCTGAAACGGCTGAACCGACTTTCTTGAAAATTTACACATCTGTACTATAAGCGTCTGCGAGTGTTGTTAGCTAGGTTTTGTGTCGATGTACCCCCGAATCGAAAATCGATAATCGAAAAAATCGGGTTATAGAAGGAGTGGTCCGATCTTAATCAAATTTGATACACTCATAGACAAAGACATAAGAAATGATTTTCAGAAGTTTCAATATTGCAGCTCTTACAATAAGTGCAGAAAATCGATAATATATATATATATATATATATATATATAAAGCAAGATGTTTTTGTATGTGTCTGTTTATCTGCCTGTATGTCTGTATTTTTTAAGCCCTTTTATTTTAGTTTTTGCTTCGGATTTTGCTCTAAGTAGATATAATTGTAGTTCTTAATCTCAGCCATGATACCATTTACTCAGAGGACTTATTTAGCTTTTAAATTTCAGTTTACGACGAAAAAAATTATTTGATATTTGATATCGATACCAGGAAATCAAAATTTGACTTACATCCATTCATTTTTCTTTCAGTCTACGGTTTCACTTTAACTGGAAACAACTATTGCTTTTTAGTCTTTCTTGCAAACGTTCAAAGAGACTGAGCTCCAGGATCATGGATTAGTTTTAAAGCTTTCATTACACCCGAGCAACGCCGGGCTATACTGCTAGTTTAAAATATAGTCAATATGCATTGAAAAAAAAACAATAAAATGATACTTGTAAATGTTTTTATATTTTTGAAATAATAAACACCAAGTGTATACATTTTTTGGGACACCCTGTATATAAACCAAATATTAATAATGTCAGAAATTAACCTGAGGCATACTATAGTGATATACGATGATGCTCCTTAAAGAATATGGGAGATGAAGATTAATAAAACAAATTGGGAGAGATATCCTTCTATGTCTTAGATCAATTTTGAACAAAATATATTTCTATGGGACTAATATCGGCTGGGAGATGCTATTTATGAGTTTTTATAATCAAGGTAACAGAAGAGGGTACTTCAAAACCTCAATAGTTTCATTTTAACTCGTTCATTTCGGCGATGGTGACAATCAGGGGAACACCTTGACTATCTTAGTTTTTCTCAGTTCCGAAATCTAGCAATACATGTTCCATATATAGATAAAGTGTCACTGCCGACATTTCAGTTTGAACACGGATCGCCAGAGAACAAGCTTAATGGACCTCGTTTTGATGTAATTAGAGGAATCGTGCTACCGAGACCAAGAGACTCTGTAAAAATAATATATATGAATATTTACCCTACTCCCCCACTGGAGCGAGATGTGACACAAGGTCTTTTTTAACGTGGAGAGCTCGACCGCGTACGGACGGTCGAAGGAACAAAAATTTCCCAGTCTCCTCAACCACCGGTTGAGCTGTCCCTGATAACGAGCACCTTGTCCAATCCTCTGCTGCAATGAGATGGTGCTGTCGCCGGACACTGTTCCCCTGGACCGGGCATCTACTCAGTGTAATTTTTTTCAGTTGCAACCCTTCCCTCTCGGACGGAGCTACAACTGAGCCTTACTCTGTCTTCGAGGACAGAGACACAACTGAGAGATGATCGTTGGTCCCCACCCGAAATAAAAATGTGCCAGGTAAGTATAAATAATATATATATGCGTTCAGAATCAACATTCGTGAGGAATAAAATGTCTGACAGTATTCTTTGAACGCGTTATTTCTAGAATCTGTAATTTAGAAAACCATGAATAAACAAGAATTATTCAATTGAACTCTTTTTTATCCACAGTAATCTTCTGGAAACAGTTTCATTTCTCTATCAAGCCAGTTTTTACAGAAAAAGCGGAATCTAGATGACGGAAAACTAGTGCTGGCAGATGATACAGTGCTGATAGCAGACACAGAAAGGAAACTACAAGACCTCCTACAGAAGGTAGCTGAAAAGAGTAACAAGAAAGACTACAAATAAACTGCAAGAAAACCGAATGCATGGTCATCAGTAAGAAAGTCAGCCCAATATGCCAAATACAGGTCGGGGATAGTAAAATCAAGCAGGTACAAAAATTTAAACACCTGGGAAGACAGAAAGGCGAACAGGCATGGTGAAGGAATCATTCCAGAAGTTGTGTAAAGTATTAAGAAACAGGACATTTTCGCTAGAAAGATGGAAGAGTGTACTGGATTGCTATGTGTTGTTTGTCCTTCAATATGGCAGTGAATGCTGGACAATGTCATCAAAGATGAAGGAAAAACTTGAAGCAACTGAAATGTCGTTCTACAGAAGGATGCTGTGAATATCATGGATCGAGCATGTAAGCACTGATGAGGTCCAAGAAATGATGGAAACAAAAAGGAAATTAATACTGAGCATCAGGATGAGACAGCTGATGTTCTTGGACATGCAATGAGGAAGGAAGGTTTGGAGAACCTGATACTAACAGGCCAGATTCAGGGAAAAAGAGATAGAGGAACGCAACGGATGACATATTTTAAGGACCTAATCTTGTAGATGATGTTGTAACAGGAGAAGGCGTGCTAAGAGGCACCATGGATAGGGAGACGTGGAAAGCCATCGCCTGCGTCCTGAAAGGACAGGGCACATAGAAGAAGAAGAAGAAGAAGAAGAAGAAGAAGAAGAAGAAGAAGAAGAAAGGACTACAAACAAATTACAAAAAAAACCCCCGAATGTATGGTCATCAGCAAACCAAGCAGCCCAAAATGCCAATTACTGCTTGGAGATACTAAAATCAAGCAAGTACAAAAATTTAGGTACTTGGGAAGTGTTCTAACGGCAGACGGAAAGTGCTGCACCGATTTCCGAAGGCGAATTGGCCTGGCCAATAACACATTCCAGTAGCTGAGAAAAGGAAATTTCGCTCGAGACGAAGAACATAGTACTGAATTGCTATGCGATGTCTGTCCTTCAATATGGCAGTGAATGTTGGACTATATTATCAAAGATGAAAGGGAAAATTTGAAGCAACTGAAATGTGGTTCTACAGAAAGATGCTGCGAATATCATGGATCAAGCATGTGAGCAATGATGAGGTTTTAGAAAGAATGGAAACGAAAAGGAAATTAATACTGAGCATCAGGAAGAGACAACTAAAGTTATTGGGACATGTGACGAGGAATATAGTCTTGGAAAATCTGATACTCACAGGTCAGATAGAGGGAAAGAGGAACAGGGGAAAGCAGCAGTTAACATATTTGAAGGACCCGAGCAAGTGAATGACAAAGCGGGGTTTTTGTGGGGTAACAAGAGAAAGCGTGCTAAGAGCTACTAGGGATAGGGACACATGGAAAGCCATGATTGCTTACGTCCTGAAAGGACAGGGCATATGAAAGAAGAAAATATATGCCAACTGTTTATAAGAAATTACAATGTGGATATAAAGTGGGGGATCAAATCTATATTATAATTAATATGTAAATTGATCCCCCTTTTGTGGCCATGCCAGTTTCTATAGATTTATATTCTAGATTTATGGTCTTGAGGTAGTGGGTGGCAGAGCGATGTTTGGGTGGTGTAACAAGATAAGGCGTGCTAAGAACCACCAGGGATAAGGAGACGTGGAATTGCCTACGTTCTGAAAGGATATGGTACATAGAAGAAGCATTTAATGCCTGACCGAGTGATAGCCCAAAGCACAAAGTTACATTAAACTTCAAATAATTTCATCATAAGTAAGAATGTAACATATTACGGAAGAGCAATATTTGGTTCCTGAAAACAAATTGATGAACTTCTTTTTCTATGTACCTTGTCCTTTTTAGAACGTAGGCGATTTTATCTCCCTTTTCCTTGTAGCTCTTAACAACCCTTCTCCTGTTAAACCGCTCAACCATCCATCTGCTCAAGTACATCAATTATGTCACGCTTAGCTTAGCTTTCCTTCTATCCGTCCCGCGTGCCTCAGATTCTCCAAGCCGACTTTTTCTCACTAGATGTCCAAGAAACTTCAGCTGTCTTTTCCTGTTGGTAATATCAGTTTCTTTTCTTCAAATCCTCGTCGTTGCTCATATGTTCTCTCCATGGCACCCCAGCATCCTTCTGTAGAAGTAAGTCTTTCCTTTATCTTTGAAGAGATTGTGCAGCATTTGCTGCCATAAATGAGAACCGACATTACATAACAGTCCAGTATCTCTTAATTCTTACCAGCGAAATCTTCCTGATTCTCAATACTCTATTCCGTTTTTGGAATGCATCCTTGGCCAATGCCAATTCGCCCTCGGATCTCAGTGTCGCACTTTCCGTCTTCTGTTAGAACATTTCCAAGATAATTAAATTTCTTCACTTGTTTGATTTTAGTATCACCAACTTGTAGTTGGCATTTTAGGCCCCCTTTTTTATTGATTAACATGCATCAGCTTTCTTGGAGTTAATATATAGTCCTTTCTTTCCGATTATTTAACTACTTCCTTTAGGAGGTTTGTAGATTTTTTTCCTGTGTCTGCTGTCAGCACTGTGTCCTCTGTGAAAATAATATTGTTCAGATTGTGGCCACTAATGACGAATCCTTGCAGGACATCAAGAGCTCTCATAATGGTCTCACTGTATAGGTTGAATAGATCTGGTGAGAAGACACATCCTTGTCTTACACCCATTTCTTTCTTTGTATATCTACTGAATTCGTTTTCTGTGAGTATTCAGTCACTTTACTGTCAGTGCAGTTTCTTGATGCTAATACGCCTTCGAACCTCAGTGTAGCATTTTCAGTCCTCCGTTAGGACATTTCCCAGGTATTTAAATTTCTGGGCCTGTTTGATGTCAGCTTCCCCTACTTGGACCACGAATATAAAACACATGTTTCAAAGTTGCAAAAGAAATGCAAAGGTTTTATCAGATTCTTTTTAAAGATTTTCTTTTTTTGCATTGCTTTGATCATAAACATTTTCTTTCAGAAAAAATCAAATAATTTGGATTTAATCCTAAAATCTCAATAAAGCATCTCAGCAAGTTAACCTTTTCTTTTCAAAACAAGATTTCATCTAAAAAGGAAAGTAATATCCGGGGAATAATAGAGTTCTGATTCATCTTTCTAACCGGAAATGTTTTTTCTTATCGAACATAAATTTGCAAGGACATTGTGAGGAAGAAAGTAATTCCTTAAGTTAAATGGTAATCACGCGAATATTTTTCTGTACAGTTATCTGCGTTGAACAAATTCGTAGTTCAGCAGGAATGGGTTGTAAAAGCAGTAATGCAAAACAAAAAACCCTTTCATTCGTTTAAAACATTTCTTGAAAACCTTCTCTTTGACTTCCCGGGAGAAAAGCCCCAACTTTTAAATAAATCTTTCGTTGCTAAACATCAAATAAGGTAACAGATTTATTAATAAACGGACTGAGGCATATGAAAGTGAAAATGGAGAAGACGAAAAATAACCTGCAAATTTTCCATTAAGTGTTTGTGAACAAGCTGGAATGAGAATTCTGATACATTCAAATATTTAATTACAAAGCCCTGTCTTTGTTCGTGCGACCGTTAATCCCTGCCAGTACCTCCTAAATAATGGACTGTTCCGTTATGATCGCGTGGAAAGACGAAAAAACGTATCACAGACGCTACGCAGTTAGAAAGAAAGAAAGAAAGAAAGAAAGAAAGAAAGAAAGAAAGAAAGAAAGTGAAGAAAGAAAGAAAGGAAAACAAGAATATAACATCATCTAACAATACCTGAATAATGGACTAGTCCGTTTTGATCCCATGGAAAGAGAGAAAAACATATCATAGTTTCTATTTAGCTTCAGTGAGAAACTGAAAGAAAGAAAGAAAGAAAGAAAGTGAAGAAAGAAAGAAAGAAAGAAAGAAAGAAAGAAAGAATGAAAGAAAGAATGAAAGGAAAACAGAAGAATTTAACGTCATCTAACAATACCTGAATAATGGACTAGTCCGTTTTGATCCTATGGAAAGAGAGAAAAACATATCATAGATTCTATTTGGCTTCAGTGAAAAACTGAAAGAAAGAAAGAAAAAAGAAAGAAAAAACTAAAAGAAACAACATATTTAACTTAACTTTCTATGAAAGAGATAAATTTGTCAATTTCAAATACTTTAATTTGTACCTCCTTACTTCTTAAACAACGACTAGCATTCGTATTTACGACTGCTTTTGCAATATTTTCTTAAAGGTGTTAAGCTGAAATATTTAACGACGCGATATGGCAATATGTACGGATATTTTATTGCTTAAGAACTCGTCTGGCGCTTATACAATCATTAACTGAAGAATTAAAATTTATCTGAAAATCCAAATTGGAAAACGGTAAAGGCCCCACAACTATTTCTAATTTTTTATCATGTGACAGTTGTAACACTTCATTTAATTTTGTTAGAAAGAAATTAATTTAAAATGTCACAACGTAAAACTATTATTATCAAATTGGGTGGAAATTTCGGATGTGCGGTGTGGTGCAATGGATATCGACTAGGTACGAGAAATCAGGGAGCTGAGTTCGAATTCCAGTTAAAAAATCTTGCTTTCATTTACGCACCCTTGGGAAAGGTATTAATCCGTCTAATCCCTCCAGTTCTGGGTTAAATAATAGGACAGATTGGTTTCTATAGCCTTCGTCAGGAACCAGTCTACCACAGAAAGCAATGGTAACCTACTGCGGGATAATTTTCTGCCCAGACAGTCATGTCTCTTTCGCGACATGATCGCCCAAGCGTGTATCATCGTGTATGGGACTAAACTGACTGACTGAATATAAAATGTTGAAAAGACCAAAAAGGTTTCTACTGGGCATAAAGTGAGGGATCAGTTTTATATTGTTATGAAGTAATAACCTGATCCCGCACGAATTATTACTTAATAATATAATACATCTCTTCCTCCTCTAGGTATGAGTCAAATAACAGGACACGTTGGGTTCTATAGCCTTGGCCGGCAAGCAGTCTACCGCAGAAAGAAATGGCAAATTACTGCGGGATAGTCTTCTGCCGAGTCAGTCATGTCTCTTTCGAGACATGATCGCCCAAAGTGTGTATCACTTAATGCACTTAACTGAGTGACTGAGGGTGGAAATTATGCAGTGTGTAAGTTGAAAGTGTTTTTATGCTTATGCAGGAATTAATTCAGCTTTTTAAATAAGATCAAATAAAAATATCTAACAAGACTTATAACATTCAAAACAGACGACTGTATATCTTTTTGAAATTACTTTGGTTATATTTTCTTCATCTGTAAAAAAAAAGCGTATTTATTTTTTTATTTAGAATTTTTTATAACTCGATTCCACTCTAAGCAAGGCAATAAAACCACTAAGATACCCATGGTTACTGTGTGCGGAAGGATTTTGGTAAAGAAACATTGCTAATTAGCGAGAATAGAAAACAGTAATCACGTGGGCAGTAGGTAACGATTGACATTGCATTTATTGCTTTAAGTTGTTTTTCTTTTTGGCTTGGTTTGGTTTGGTTTGGTTTGGTTTACGACATATCAGCATCAATAGGTTAATTGCTTTGGGTTGGTTTTTTGGCTTGGTTTGGTTTGATTTGGTTTGGTTTGGTTTACGGCATATCAGTATCAATGGGTTAATTGCTTTGGGTTGGTTTTTTGGCTTGGTTTGGTTTGATTTGGTTTGGTTTGGTGTACGGCATATCAGCATCAATGGGTTAAATAACAATACAAGATTTTTTGGATCGGTTCGTATGAATAGAATATGTATTCTTTAAATACGTCACTTTGTAGATCAGATGTCATTTACGTATTTTTGTAAAGAGGTTTTTTGTCGAGGGTCAAATATGTTGCTGGTAATTTTCTTTTCGAAAATGTATTGCTGGTAATATTACTATACAAATCTATTTTTATACTTTCAGAATGTTTTGACCTCAGTTAAGGGTTTAACTATTTGCCCATAGTTTGAAACCTAAGAGCTCTTACCACTCCGGGTCTTGTGAGCCTGGACACAACAGCAGTTAAAAGAGATGCTTCCACATTACTCAAAATTTCCCGATGAGAGGACTTGTTACTGGATTTATATATTGTCTTTCCCAGGACGTTTTAATTTTTAGAACAGATACTTTGAATATTAGATAAAGAAAGTTTGAGCGGGCAGGTAGTTTTCGTTTACTGGTTCACTTATATTTCTTTTCGTTATGTTTTTTAAGAGATTTGTGTTGGGGAGAAAGATGAAAGGCTATTATATTCATCACCATCTGTAGTTCATAGCAATCAAAGCGAGTGAAAAGAACAGCATAATGTGGCCTGAGGGTTGCCCATCAGAAGTGCGTGCAGGAACACCTATCATTAATGTAGCATTTTTTTTTAAATTAGTGTATCTATAGTTAGCTAACACGACCCGCAGCGTAAAAAATTATGTTGTGCGTTGTGGTGCAGTGGATATCAGCCAGTTGCGAGAAGTCGGGGAGCCGAGTTCGAATTCCATTTGAATTCTATGCATTCACTTACGTGCAAATACCATTGAGAAGGTATTAATCCGTTTCTTCCCTCCAGTTATGGATTAAATAATATGACATATTGCGTTCTATAGCCTTGGCTTGCAACCTGTCTACCGCAGAATGTAATGGCAAACTACTGCGGGATAATCTTCTGCCCAGTCTGTCATGTCTCCTTCGAGACATGATCGCCAACGCGTGTATTACGTATGGCACTTAACTGACTGACTGAATACAATAGTTAGAATCATGATTAATGCTTCTACTGGTCATAATATAATACATCTCTTCTCCCTCTACCTATGAGTCAAATAACAGGACAGATTGGGTTCTATTGCAACCAGTCTACCGCAGAAATCAATGGCAACCTACTGCGGGATAATCTTCTGCTCAGTCAGTCATGTCTCTTTCGGGACATGATCACCCAAAGCGTGTATCACGTATGGTACGTAACTGACTGACCGTAGTCCTAACGATAGGAGATAAAAATGTATGATCAAGACATAATGATGTCACATTTTTTTACATATAAAATAAAAGTTGATAATTATTAATAGTAATATTTATTTTGATCTTTAAAATTATAATTTCTATTTCTGCATAGAAATTAATATTAACAACTGCCAATCACGTGTGATGATGCCGACATGAAATTGTCTCTTGCCGTCTACTTTTTATCGGGTACTTGGCATTTTCCCAATATATTCTCCTGTGCGAGCTCCTACAACGAGTTTATTCACAGTGCTACTAATAGTGAGAAAACAATGCTAAGACTTTAGTTAAGGCTATAAATCAACTCATCAAAACTTTTTTTTTCTATGTCTGATATTATAAAGTTGCTTTTTGAAGTAATATTTCAAAACTGACCTCTGACTGTTAAACATTTTTAAAATAATTCAGCGTGAAAAGATCGGAAGAACGAAAAAATCACAGACTAAAATTCGGAACTTGCAGGAAGCTTAAAAATCTACCAACGCAAAAAAAGCACGAGTCTTTAAATAAACTTTGAAGATCTTAATATTTGTCTAGACTGGTATATTTCTTTGTTGTCACAGACATTAGATAAGTAGACTTTATATGTTGGAAAACAATTTTCCCTCAATAATTATTTACCTTCGTACTAAAATTACATACTAGGCGGATGTGCGTTGTGGCGGAACGAGAAATCGGGGTGCCGAGTTCGAATTCCAGTTGAATTCCTTGCATTCACTTACGCACAAATACCCTTGGGAAAGGTATTAATCCGTCTATTCCTTCCAGTTATGGGTTAAATAACAGGACAGATTGGGTTCTATAGCCTTGGTCGGCAACCAGTCTACCGCAGAAAGCAATGGCAACCTACTACGGAATAATATTCTGCCCAGTCAGTTATGTCTCTTTCAAGACATGATCGCCCAAGCGTGTATTGCCTATGGCACTTAACTGACTGACTAAGATTAACTTTATAGTGTCTGGTCGGGATCTGCCTTGAAGTAAAATTACTGGTTCTTATTCTCAGAAATGCACATTTTAGTCCATTGCCACTCGTCATAAACTCACCGATTACATTCTTCTTCTGTATGTCATATTCATTCAAGACAATAGTGATCATGTCTCTCCACAATTTCCTGTCTTTTGTAGCTCTTAGTAAATGTCGTCTTTTTGCTTTCTCCGTCAATAACTGTTCTAACAACCTAATGTAGGTTATGTGTTGATTTCTTATGATCGTCTTGACTTCAACATCTCCTGTGAGTTTTAACGTTTCTAAACCGTCTTCCCTTGTTATATACCTGGGAAATTTTAACTTTCTCCTTATAATGTCATGAATGTGATTTTTGTTGTTTTTGTTTTTTTTTTTTGGCATATTCTCTAAAATATTTTTGCATATTCTCTAAAATATCGAAGTTAATCACATCTGCCGGCCATGTTATTCTCAGTATCCTTCTGTAGAGCCAGATTTATGTTGCCTCAACTCTCTTCTTCGTTTCTGACGTAAATGTCCAGCATTCATTTTAATATACGAGGACTGTAATAGTTTAATATTCGTTAATTCGTTAACTTAATTTTCCTGTTTCTTAAGACTTTGCAATCCTGGGTATGACGGTAAACTGCACCCGACAGGAAGAGCTCTGATTGGGAGGTTTTGAGGAGCATGAAATCATCTCTTAATTTGCTGTTGTTCTCAGATCCACCCTGATCCGGAGTGGTAGCACCTGTTAGGGTCCCAGCTATAGGCAAATTCTTAACCCCCAAACTGGAGTCAAAACACTATGAAAGTATAAAAATAGGCTTTAATATAAATATAAACATGAAAATAGACTTTTATTGAAAAATATATTCTCGAAAGAAAAGTATTACCAACAATACATTTTTGAAGAAAAAAGTTTTATGATTAGCAATACATTTTGGAATACTAAACTAGAAGATATCGTCAGTTTTCTAAAATAAAATAAAGATAAAAATAAAAAAAAATCATCAAAATCTGACTAAATCAACCTTCACACTATAAGCAAACATTAAAAAATATACTTTAACCCCCTCTTTTTGGCATTAAATAACCCATGGAGGTGTTGATAGGCCATAAAACAAAACTCAAACTCAAACTCTGAAGACTTTGCTTAGCTTTTTAAACACATTTTCCGAATGCGTCTTCAGATTTTGGTATCGCATGTTCGGTTGCCTATTAAAACAATTTCAAGATATGAAAATTTTTTGTATAATTGTTTTTTATTGTATATTTATATTATTTTATTGCTTTACTGGCTTTGAAGTTTGTTCGTTTTGGGTCTGCGGATAAACTACATCCGGTACTAAGGCTTCTGATGGGGAGATTTTGAGGAACCTGGAACCATCTCTTACCTCCCGTTGTTGCCAAGTCCACCTGGGTACAGGGTAGTCCAACTATTAAAGTCCAAGCTATGGATAAATAATGAACCCTTATACTGGGGTTAAAACACTTCTTCTTCTTCTTCTTCTTCTTCTTCTTCTTCTTCTTCTTCTATATGCCATGTCCCTAAAGGACATAGGCGATCATGGCCTTTCTCGTCTACATATCCCTGGTGGCTCTTAGCACTTTTTTCTTGTTACCCCACCCAGACCACGCTCTGCCATCCACCTACTCAGGCCCGTCAAATATGTCATCCGCTGCTTTCTCCTGTTTCCCTTTCCCTCTATCTGACCTGTGAGTATCAGATTCTCCAAGCTTTCCTTCCTTGTCACATGTCCATGGAAAATTTAGCTGTCTTTTCCTGATGCTCAGTATTAATTTCCTTTTCGTTTCCATCATTTCCAAAACTTCATCATTGCTCACGTGCTCGATCCATGATATCCACAGCATCCTTCTGTAGAACCACATTTACGTTGCTTCTAGTTTTTCCTTTATCTTTGATGATATTGTCCAGTATTCGCTGCTATATTGAAGAACAGAGATCACATAGCAATCCAGTACAATCTTCTTTGCTTCTAGCTAAATTTTTTTGTCTTTTAATACTCTGCTCAGCATCTAGTATGCGTCTTTCGCCATGCCAATTCGCCTTCGGATCTCGGTGTCGCACTTTTCGTCTTCTGTTAGAACACTTCCCAAGTACTTAAAATTTTGGTACCTGCTTGATTTTAGTATCCCCCACCTGAAATTCGCATTTTGGGCTCTTTAACTTGCTGATGACCATACATTCGGTTTTCTTAGATTTTATTAGTAGTCTTTTCTTTCGACTTTCTTCATCTACCATTTTTAGGAGGTCTTCTAGTTTTTTTCCGTGTCGGCTATCGGCATTGCGTATCTGCGTATGTTATGTTGCTCAGATTGTGACCGCCGATGACGAATCCTGGCCTAACTTCCAGGGTCATCAGAATTATCTCACTGTACAAGTTGAATGAAAGTATAAAAATATATTTTACTATAAAATCTATTTTTTAAATCAACACAGCAGTGAAAATAAAATTCTATCAATACATTTTTGAAAAAAAAATCCCAGCAATGTATGTTTTCTTTTAAATATCAACAGTGCATTTTTGAAAAGTATTACCAGCAATAGATTTCACTCTCGTCAAAGATTTCGTTTACAAACAAGACGCCAATGATTTGTTTTAAATCATTTTACACTAAGCAAGGCATTCTACTGCCACTGTTGCGCAGGGGGTTACATAGGGGAAATTGATGAGAAAGAGGGGTTAGTTATGGGAAATGTCAGGAGGAGGGTAATAGACGGATGAGAATACCGAGGACGAGCGTAGAGTAGATGAAAAAAGAGCTTGAGAGAATGGATGCGAGTTAGTATGATAGGAGATTAGGAGATGTCTATTGACCTTATATTTAAATTCCTAAAGATTGTAGCTGTCGGGGAAGCAAGTATGTGGAAGGGAATTCCACAGGCGGGAAATGCGTGAACAGAATCTGTTAGAGTAAAAATTACCGTGACATTTTATCGGTTTCACTGTAGTAGGATGGCACCTAGTTGCTAATCTAGTAGCTCGTGTAAATTCATACCTAGGAGGCACCAGTAATCTAAGTTCATTGGAGTAGAAGCCGTAAAGGTATTTATAGAAGAGGCACAGGGAAGTCCTGTCACGCCGGTGAGACAGCAATTGCAGGCGAACTTTGTCTGTGTGTGTGTGTGTGTGTGTGTGTGTGTGTGTGTGTGTGTGTATCCGTCACCTATAGACTCCGAAACGGCTGAACCGATTTTCTTGAAAATTTACACGGTTGTACTATAAACGTCTGCGTGTGTTCTTAGCTAGGTTTTGTGTCGAGGTACCGCCGATAAATATCGAAAATCGATAATCGAAAAAATCGGGTTATAGAAGGAGTGATCCGATTTTAATCAAATTTGATACACTCATAGACAAAGACATAAGAAACGATATTCAGACGTTTCAAGGTTGCGGTTCTTACAATAGTGCAGAAAATCGATAATAAATATATATATATATATATATATATATATATATAAGGCAAGATGTGTGTGTGTGTGTGTGTGTGTGTGTGTGTGTGTGTGTGTGTGTGTGTGTGTGTGTGTTTATCTGTCTGTATGTCTGTATATTTTTTCAGCCCTTTTATTTTCGGGTTTGGATCTAAGTAGGTATAACAGTAGTGTTTAGTCTCAGCCGTGATAACATTTACTCAAAGTAGTTATTTAGCCTTCAAAATTCAGTTTACGACGGGAAAGTCTTATTTGATATCGATACCAGGAAATGAAAATTTGACTTACATCCATTCATTTTTCTTTTAGTCTACGATTTCGCTTTAACTGGAAACAACTATTGCTTTTTTTAGTTTTTTCGTGCCAACATCCAAAGAGTCTGAGCTCCAGGACCATGGATTAGTTTTAAGGACAACATTACACCCGGGCAACGCCGGACTATACTGCTAGTTAATCTATATTTCTCAAATAAGGTATTGTAACTATTTACGTCGTTCGGACTGTTGTCCTCGTCTTTATTGCCATATTCACAACGTTTCGGCAGTTGCACACTTAGACCTTCTTCAGATAGAATTCTAAATCAGACCCTTTATTTAGTCCACCCTATGCTACAAAAATCTCCTAAGTTGTCCAAGCATAGGCATAAACACAATATGGGAATCACTAATACAGAGCTAGAGAAAAACAATAGTATTGTAAAATTGTAAAAAAACATTAGTGAGACATTAATTTTATAAGTCCCAAGCATTCACTGACTGATGTCCCTAATTCACTCACTGGTGTCACTGATTACACATGGCTTAGTGGATATAAACTTTGGTTGAGTAATCGAAAGAAGTTATGGTGAACCTGAAGCAGACTACCACCGCGTTTAATTTCGTTGCTTTTCTTTTTTCAGCGCAGTCCTATCGATTCTTACTTAAACTCTCCGATTATCAAAAGAAATTTAAGAAATTACAATATTTAAACGAATTGAGGAGAGGTCAGTTTCTCATACAACGTTATAGTAAATCGATCCTTCATTTTCAATCCACTATAAGGTTGTCTGAGAAACTGGTCCCCCGCCTAAAATTGTTTAAATATCGAAGTTTTTGCAATTTAAGGTGTAAAAAGATAATATTGCACTGAAAAAAGTTCAAAAACGTTGATAACGAACAAATTTACTGGTAGCCGTACCGGCAACTGGTTTCAAAATGGAGGCCCGATTTACTATAACGTTGTGTGAGAAATTGATCCACCCCAGAAAATGTTTAAATATTGAAATTTTTCAAAATTTTTGTCAATCGTAAAGTTAAGGGGTAATCGATAGGACTGCGCTGAAAAAGTAAAAAAAAAAAAATGAAAAACAACGAAATTAAAAGTGGTCGTAGTCTGCTTCAGGTCAAGCGAAGTTATGAGTTCACTATCTGGCCATAGCAGAAATACCAGAAGCTTAGTGATTTGAATTTCTAAAGAGAATTAACTGATGCTGAAATATCAAAAAAAGCATGGCACCTGAGATTAGAATCAGTCAGTTAAGTGTCATACGTGATATACGCTTTGGACGATCATGTCTAGAAAGAGATATGACTGACTTCGCAGAAGATTATCCCGCAATAGGTTGCCATTGCTTTCTGCGGTAGACTGGTTACCGACCAAGGCTATAGAACCCAATCTGCCCTGCTATTTAACCAATAACTGGAGGAAAAAGACGGATTATTACCTTTCCCAAGGGTATTTGTGCGCAAGTGAATGCAAGGAATTCAACTGGAATTCGAAACCGGCTTCCTGATTTGTCGTTCCGAGCCGATATCTACTGCACCACAACGCACATCCGGGATTTGAATAAACTTTCAATATAAACTAAATAAAATATTCGGTTCGAAATTCTAACGTATACCGCCTGAACAATATCGGAGCATACAACAGCAGAAATGCTATGCGTATGGTAAGCTCAGATGAACTTAAGTCACAGCCATTCACAGTCAGGTTAGCCAAATGCAGACGACAATTCTACTCCTGCAGCTTCCTCTCTCGCACTTCCCGCCTGTGGAACTCGCTCCCGTATTCTTGCTTTCCTGACGGCTACAACCTCCAGAAATTTAAATGCAAAGCCAATACTCATCTACTAACCACTGGACTCTAGCTCTCTCCCCACCTTTTCTCCACCTATGTATCTGTCATCGCACCTGCTTTCTCAGCTTTCTATTGTTCCCTTCTAACTAGTTTGTACTCCTCACTCTTTTCTAATTAATCTTGTTACATTCATGTAACCCCCTGCACATCAGTGGCGTTTCCGCCTTGCTCGGGGTGAAATGATTCAAAATTAAAAATTTAAAATTTAAAAAAATTTAAAAAAATAAAGATTAGAGCAACGGTCCGGGCGATGTTTGTCAGTCAGTTAAGTGCCATACGTGATAGACTCTTGGGCGATACTGTCTCGAAAGAGACATGACTGGTTGGGCAGAAGATTTTCCCGCAAAAGGTTGCCATTACTTTCTGTAGTAGACTGGTTGCCAACCAAGGCTATAGAAACCAATCTGCCTTGCTATTCAGACCATAGATGGAGGAGAAGAAACGGATTAATACCTTTCCGAAGGGTATTTGTGCATAAGTGAATACAACTGGAATTCGAACTCGGCTCCCCGATTTGTCGTTCCGAGCGGATATCCACTGCACCACAACGCACATACAACCCCGGTCGATGTAAATAGTGCATAGGTCCTCAAGGGCATATGGCCCAGTGGATATAGACACTGGCTGGTTCCAGTGACTTGACCAAAAGTGTTGTGAGTTCAATAACTGGCTTTATTGTGAACAAATAACTTAGAAAGTGTTGAGTTAAAAGGAAGATAATGACATGGTATCTGGAAGTGGTTTCCTACTTGGAACGAGAACAATCTATCCTAGTGATCGAAATAAAGAAGGCCGGAGAGTACAACGGCATAAAAATGGCAATGAAGATGAGGACCACATTATGAAATTAATGTAAATACTATATCACAGATCTATAAACAACTAGTGCAAAAAATGTTCTATATTATTTGAGACAGTATTTTTCTCTACACGCAGTTTTGAGTCCTACAAAGAGCACCTAATATTATCTTCTGAATTCGAAACTCAAATCAATCGAATGTCTTTTTTGGTCGTTTTGTTTATTTATTAATTTATTTTATTTTTATTTTTATTTTTTTATCTGTCAAACTGTTTAATGACATTATCCTAACTCGTTTACTTTAAGCAATCAATTGCATTTGTTGATAATGTCATTTTGGCTGAATTCTCTCAGAGAATCGAGATTTGGTTATTTGTTTACTCTCTAGATCTTTTCTCGGTTTTTTGATTTCGATCACGAGATAACAGAAAAATATATGATAGGCACCGGAAACAGAGTAAGAAATAGCATTAGGATTGTGACTCAGTAAACTACAATTCGTGTAAATTCATACATATTGTTCAATTGAAGAGATAGACAAGCGAGACTATTTAAGTTTCTAGGTTGCCACTAAAAGAAATAAAAGCGTTTATTTGGCTTATCTAGTTAACTGTCGGTCACGCGATATCACAAATGAGGAACGAGACATAATTAACTGGTTTGAGTTATGTCCCCTAGATTTAATAAGAGAAATGGAAATTTACCAATTACGTCAGTCACAGAAAATTTCTAGAAGTTACTATGTCCGAAACGTCGTGCCTATAGAAACAAAGAAGTAATTCATTATATATTGAGCATTATAAAAGAAATATTTATCTTTCAATATATATATTATTCAACAAAGCTTGTCTGAAAGAAGTCTTGTTCCATACATACAATGTATATATATAATCATATCGCCCTAAGAAAGGCATTTTATTGCCACTGTTTTGCAGGGAGTTACATCCGAGAAAAGTTATGAGAAAGAGTGACAGT
The DNA here is from genome assembly GCA_037127315.1 of Ascarosepion bandense. Lineage (NCBI taxonomy): Eukaryota > Metazoa > Mollusca > Cephalopoda > Sepiida > Sepiidae > Ascarosepion > Ascarosepion bandense. The sequence continues at coordinate 3,194,799 of JBBBDQ010000348.1, forward strand.
TTATAGGGGCTTTCAGGAATTGGGTAAGAGAAGGAGTGGGTGAGAGTGGAGTGGACGGAAAAGAGAGCATGACAGAGAGGGAATTCCACAGGCAAGAAGTGCGAGAAAAGAAAATGTGGAGTAGAATTTGTGTTTACAATTTATTGGTTTCACAGTGTATATATATATATATATATATATATATATATATATATATATATACATATAACGGAAATTAACGAAACTTGGTTATAAACAACCGACAATTTGAAATGATTTGTTTGAACATTATTTTTGATCGATACTCATATTTAAGTAGATATTCTGTTTTTAATTAAACAGTATTATATATTTTTATCTACTGGCCTGATTATTTACGATAATTTTTTATTACGAAAATGAGTGTCATTCGGCAGGATTCGAACCTGCGAACCTATCCACATAGGGGAAGCTACCTTTTGATCTGGCAACGTCTTAGAACTCTCGACCACAAATGAACTCAATTCGTGGTCGAGAGGCATTCATTTCTTGATTGGAACCTCGTTTAGACAAATAGAAAAATAAGCGAGGGGAAAGAGCCAATGAAAACAACACAGACAGAAAAGGACCCAAAATCTAGGCAGGATATATACAGATATCGGTCACGCGATGTCTGGGCTTAACAAAGAGGAAAAAGTGAGAAAATGCACAGAGGAAAGAAAGTGGTGGACAGACAACAAAAGCGGCAAAAAAAAATTACAACTTGGGTCGGAAGTGAATTGCCGATAGATACATTTGTTCGTTACATTGTATAAAACTAAATCCTTTGGCATTTTAAAAAATATGATGAAATCACTTACACAAACATAGGAATTATTCATAAGGCGTAGATCAGAGGACATCTAAGAATACAACACAAAGATTCATCAGTGCTAATATAATAAATTGGAGAAGCAAAATATTTTTTTAAAAATATAAGAATTAAACTTCAAAAATTAAAAATTAAAATTTAATTAAAATTTAAAAAATTAAAATTTAAGATATAAATAAAATAAAATAAAAATAAAAGTAAAATTAAAAATTAAAAAATAATAGAAATTAAATTAAAAATTAAAATTCATGTTCAAATTAAAAATTAAAATTCATGTTCAAATTAAAAATTAATATTCAAGCAGCAAATAGATGACAATTTGTAATAGAAAATAAAGATAAAAATAAAGATAAAGGAACATAAAAAAGATGATGTTTTTAAAGTAAATTAGCAAGATAGTAAGATTAATACTGTAAAAAGTTTGCTTAAGTTTCACGCCTTAGATTTTATAATTCTAACAGGATTGTAAGGTTAATTCTTGAATGTTTACAATTTACTGTAGTTTCATGCCTCTGATTCAGTAATATGTTATTTTTCATGTACTTAATATTTTCCATTTTTTCTTGGAGACAAAGGAAACATGGTTTATTTACCAATCTAGATATTCTAGCTTGTTTGAGAAATTTCCACTTAACTTTAGGTATTTTATTTTCTTCTTTTAACTTCCAAAAATATTTAGAAAGTGATGTCATATTTGTTTATCCTTATTAGTAAAAGATGAGAGATGATTTTAAAAACGCTTTTTAAAAAAGTTCATTGTATTACAAATATAAACTTTAATAAACCTAGGATTTCCTACAAATGAGTTAGATCAAATGTAGAACAGGAATTTAGTTAAAACTTATGAGACAAGGGGCATTGATTAGGGTTTCTATTATTACAATCTTTTTATTATGGGAGCAAATTTAAATGAGCAGTAGAATTACTATTGGTATTGTTGTATAATTTCAGTATTTTATTTTAATCTAATTTAATAAATTTTTTCTAAATTGTTAGAGCAACTACAGCTGAGTTTTAATATATTCCTATTGAAAAAGGGAATAAAAACGAGAATAAAAAATAAAACATAAAAATAAAAAATAACAAAATAAATAAAAAATAAATAAAACATCACGGTTAAGATTTAAGAAATTAACGTCACAAAAATATGTTTTTTTGTGACGTTAATTTCTTAAATCTTAACCGTCATTTTTTATTTATTTTTTATTTCTCTTTTTTATTTTTATTTTTTATTTTTTATTTTATTTTTATTCTTATTTTTATTTCCATTTTGAAATATGTACCGTTGCTGAGGATATGTGAAATCTCTCTTAGGGATTTCATTCAACAATTTTGAATATTGAAAATTTATTTTATTTTATACAGTGAAACCTTGAGATACGAATTACATTCGTTCCATGACCGCCGTCGTATCTCAAAAAAATCGTATCTCAAAGCAATTATTACCACTTAAATTAAAAGAAACCGAATTAATCCGTTCCAAGGGTAAGAAATTTGCCCAACATATCCTACAATTATACTTAATATTATCTTATATATAACTAAAATCATATACCGTATAGTAATTATAGAGTAAAAACACCAATATGTATAGATTACAATAATAAATGATAATAAAAACAATGAAATGTTGAGTTGTACTCACCAGTTGAGTGAGCGCTAATAGTGAACGGGATGCATGCCCTGAGGGGGGAGGGAGAGAAGCTAGGCTACCACAAGCAACGTGGTGACTATGGGCAAGATAAACATGGGGGGGAGGGAGAGAAGCTAGGCTACCACAAGCAACGGGGTTACTATGGGCAAGATAAACATGGGGGGTAGGGAGAGAAGCTAGGCTACCACCCACACACGAGACTAGAAAGCCCAAGATAAACGCTAATTAGTTTTTAAACTTTTAATTTTTTAGGTTTTTTTTCATTAGGCCCTAACAATGAAGAACATTTTTAGATTTGTTACTAGCAGCGAATGGGATGCAACTTTTTTATCACATCCTTTTGTTTAAGAATTGTTGATATGGTCGAAATGCTTCGACCATATTCTTTGGTCAAGTCAGCGATTCTCACACCACATTCATGCTTCCATATTATCTCGTTTAATTTCCATTGAGATCATTTTATTTAGCTTTTTCTTATTCCCATCCTTATCCTTAGATTTAGGACCCATGATTCACACAATAAAAGTTAATAAACGTTCGCAAACTCACAGCATCAATATGTTCACTGTAAGACACGCCGACTAACGAACTGGCTGGAGGAAATTGTATAAGAGAAATGTAGCATTTCATAAAAAGTAACAAGTTATAAAATGAAACCAAAGAAACAAATTGTTAAAAATGTATCTCTCTGATCTTGCTCTTTTTCCTTCTTTCATTCTTTTTAAGTTAAAACTATTGTCTATAAATCCCACTTCGCTTAATCAGTGAGACAGAGGCAGTGTATTGGGGGGTGTATTGACTTTGATCTGCTTTGTTACAGTTTCTTAACGTTTTTTTTTTAATAATCTAGTATTTGTTTTTGTATGAGTGCAGAAACTGAACTTTAAAACAATTCTTTTAGGTCTTAAAAGGAAAAATAATTAGAAATACTTATGAGGAATAAAATTTAAAAAATAACAAGGTAATGTTTTATTTATTTATTAGAATATTTACAAAAACACAAAAGACAGTTTTTAAATATTTATATTAAAAAAAAGGAAATGGTTCATTTAAATGGAAAATGATTACATAAAAAACGGGATTTCGTTTCAAAACAACAATTCCCCGATTTATCACGGAAATTGGGGTCCCTACATATGACAACGAGGAGGATTGATGCCACTGTGAACAGTTACAGCATCATACATGTAGGCAAAATAAAAATACTGCGAGCGATTAGAAAATCAAAAGTAAAGGTGATCCTTTTTTATGAATACTTTTATAATTGAAAAATCGTTTGATGAGTCTATCGACCCCTTTCGACGCCTAAGCAATTATCGACCCTTTGGATAGCCCCATCGACCTCCAGGGGTCAATATCGATCACCTTGCCAACTCCTGGGCTAGCCGAACGAACACACTGCCATCTACCGATGGCGTTCCGCGATTTTTGATTTTTTTTTAACGTCGATCGTCGTATCTCAAATTATTCGTCGTATCTCAAGGCGTAAATCTAGCGAAAACTTTCGTCGTATCTCAAAAGAATCGTATGTTGGGGCATTCGTATCTCAAGGTTCCACTGTATTAGCTCTGTAATTTTAATTACATTGAGCTCCCCTCCTGTATCATTTTTTAATATTAAAATTTAATATTAATTAGGATCAGGTTTTTAGGATTTACCTTCCTACTTTTCCGTTTGGATTAAAGTATTTAACATATATATATATATATATATATATATATATATATATATATATATATACGAGAGATTATAACTATACTCGTGTCGAAGAACCTTCCACGAATCTACAAAAAAGGGAATAAATGGTTTAAAAAAAGAAAAAGCTATGTACATGAACATCAGTCAAAAGGGTTTGGACCGAGTCAGCACGTAGCCCAAAGAAAAAACCCCGATACGGGTAATCAATTAACAATACTTAGGTAGAGCGGAATAAGTAAAGAATATCCAGTGAGCCAGACAGACCTACCTAGGTTTCACCTAAACGGATATATATCAATAAATTTTATTCATCAATAGTCTGAACGAGGCAATCATAAGCATTTTGTTTACATTGCTGAAATAAATTTGGGATTTATAACCGTTTAATTATGTGTTGAGTTTTCTTCTCAATGTATTTGCTCTGGATAATATAATATCCATTGAGCTCTCTATTTTTATCTAACTGATTATTTATATTAATTAGATAAAACCTCTATTAGATAAAACCTCTTTTATCTAATTAATATAAATAATCAGTTATATATATATATATATATATATATATATATATATATATATATATATATATATATAACTGGATAATCAGTTAGATAAAAATAGAGAGCTCAATGGATATTATATTATCCAGAGCAAATACATTGAGAAGAAAACTCAACACATAATTAAACGGTTATAAATCCCAAATTTATTTCAGCAATGTAAACAAAATATATATATATAACGGCCATGTCACGTTGGATACACCGGTTCCCGCTCGATCACCGAAGTTAAGCAACGTTGAGCCTGGTCAGTACTTAGGTGGGTGACCACTTGGGAATACCAGGTGCTGTTAGCATTCACGGATGTGCGTTGGGGTGCGGTGGATGTCGGCTTGGAGGGGGAAATCGGTGAGCCGAGTTCCAATTTCAGTCGAGCACGCTGCATTCACTTGCGCACTAGTACCCTTGGGAAAGGTATTAATCCGTTCGTTCCCTCCAATTATGGGTTAAATAATTGAGGTCTGCTGTTCGTGCGATTTGTGGCAGTCATCTGCACCAATTGTTTGTTATCAGCAGTTCCAAGAAGTGTGGATGGTACTACACAATGCCTTCACCACTATAAACAAATCTCTGTGTGGTTGTCTTGCTGGAAAAAGGTTGGACCCTCATACGTTGAACGCGACGGGAGAATCCATCATACCATTATATATATATATATATATATATATATATATATTGAAGGATATGTTATATTTCGATCACAGTATAACGGACGAATATACTTTATTATTATTTAGACAATTGAAATCTTTCTGTTCGTCTGGGGATAATAACAGCCAAACGATGAGAAAGATAATAATTATTAAGAAAGTTTTGTAATTTGCTCGAAACATTGTGTATATTAGGAATATGGTCAGGTTTTGAACGCAGTCCTAGCGCGTTTTTAGTTAAATAAAGAAATATAAATAAGTTGTTGTGTATCACCTATTTATTATACATTAACATTTCGAGATTCAAATTTCATCTTCAGAATGTTAAAAGAGCATGTGTTTGAGTCCACACCTTTCAACAAATGGTCATTCCTGGCTGCTGCTGCTGTCGTTAATTGTAGTGTGTGTGTTTGTGTGTGTGTGTGTGTGTGTGTGTGTGCATTGTGTGTCTAAGTGTGCTAGAGCATGTATGTGTGTGTGTTTATGGTGTGTATATGTGTGTTTGATAGGTTGCGATCTTTATGGTCTGATGGTATCAGTCTGCTTTGATATCAACTATCAGTCACACATATACACACCATACACACACACACACACACACACACACACACTACAACAGCCAGGAAGAACCATTTGTTTAAAGGCACGAACTCAAACACAAGCCCTCTAACATTCTGAAGATGAGATTTTAATCTCGAAATATTAATGTATAATAAATAGGTAATACCCAACAACTTATTTACCTTCCTTCATTTTACTAAACCTAACCATATTCATAATAATTATTGTCTTTATGTTTGACCCATTCTTAAAGGCTTCTTCATGTTTTTAAAGACAAGGGTCTTATCTCTTACAACATAAGAAGTAATGTATAGGAATAGCCGTCTAGTATACCGGACCACTCTTCAACGAAAATACATGCATTATCCTGACATAAGGTCCTGAAGAATTATCTACGTGCTTTCTCGTTTTTATTTTTATTTGTGTGTGTATGTGGTGGTGGGGGTGGATGATCAACAGTTGCTCATCCAAGACATTTCTTTTCTCTAAGTCATTTAAACTGTCCAATAAAAGGTCAGAGGCCGTGAGGATTTTTCCCACCAGTGTCGTCGATGGAATCGCTAACATGAGAGTGGATTCAGCATCGGAATGTATTTAAGATTCTTTTGTTTTTTCCCCATCCCCAGTGTTTATTCTGGAAGATTCTTATTTAATCAGGCATGTCCACAAAGCAATTTAAAATTAGTTTTCCTTCTCTAAGTTGGACGGTCTTCTCAGGATAACGAGTTTAATTTACCCGATTTAACCTTTCCCTCCCATTGTTTATGATATCCTTTAAAAAGTCATGGTTCCCCTTTTGTCTGACAGAAAGCGTCCATATTAGGTGTCTCAGTATTTGTCTATACCTCAGAGATGAGGTAATATTTACATAGTTCGAACTGTTGTCCTCATCTTTAATGCCATATTTAGCACGTTTCAGATATTGTACGCACAGGCCTTGTTCAGCTGCTAAGAATTTCGAAAAAATGCCAGAGAAAATCATTAGCACCAAAGACTGCAATATGAGCTCTGGTAAATAAAATAATCTCAACCGGGACTTAACGACAAACATCCCAGAAAAGGGAGAACATCATAACGGTGTCCTTACAAAGTTTTGTAATCGGCATGAATCTGCCTATTAAAGAGACAAACTCTTTGTACGTATATATATATATATATATATATATATATATATATATATATATATATATATTTGCACAGTTAATTAAATTTTGTCAAATAGCTGTTTTGTAATAGGATATTCACTTTTATAGATGAGGGTTCACTTGTTTATGCTAGTTTCTTTTTATATGAGGAAGTAGTAAAAGTATTATTATCAGTGTCCATCACGCAACGTAAATTTATCGTTACTGCTAAATTCATATATAAATTTATTAGTATATATATATATATATATATATATATATATATATAGTATCAGACTAAATTATTAGGCCACCTCTATTTTTTAAAAGAAATGATGTATTTCATACTATTTTTAGTATTTATTGCAAAGTGGATAATTCTAAATGAAAATAAAATAGTTCTTTTGTTATTATTACTTTGCATAATTTTACAAGGCAACGAAGCAAAGATAAAATCGTCCAAATCACTCTATTTTGTTTTCATTCTTTTATTGATGAAACTGCAATATAGGTAATTATTAAATATTTATAAATTCTTTTGATGCACATGTTATTATTGCAGTATTAACAAAAGAACGATTCTATTTTCATTTACAATTATTCACTTGGAAATAAATACTAAAAATAGAATGAAATACATAATTTTTTAAAACACTTGGGTGTCCTAATAATTATGTCGGGTAGCATATATATATAGGAAAAACTACTAAAAAGTTGTAAGTTAAAAATATATATATTTTTTTTTACAGTGTTTATTTATTTCTATTATATATATTTGATATTTCAGAACGGCCTCAGCCTTTCATCAGAAACAAATGATTTTAAAATTTAAACTAGAAGCGTCCATTGCGAGAAACGTCCGTCACGTGATGTAGAAATATATATATATATATATACCCACAACCTTGATGTGCAATATATAACCCCCACAAAAAATCTTACTAAAAACGTTCTTATTAGTGGAGTCAAATATGACAAGACGAAGGAAACGCATATTGTGGCCATGAGCAGTGTTAAATAATTTGTGTCCATTGTCACTTAGATTTAATTTCGGAAACTCATAAAACATCTCCCTCCTCACAATTTGTACATCGACTCTTTTCGCTACTTAGTCATGGTTTGCGACGACCTATCCAGGCGTGAATGATATGAACATAAATCACCGTAGTTTTGAATACTTGGTTGAATTCACCACATTCTTTTAATTGGACAGTCTTTCCTGAGCACGATGAACGGCTTTGGATACTATAATTTCTCAATCATAATTCAAACATTTCCTTCATAAATTTGATAGAGTCTTCCAATTATAATTGCCACAATTTTTAACTAAAGATATGAACGAAACTATTTTTCATCGAGTATAGGACAAGATCTTTTGTTTATCTAATCCTATGCATTTGTGATTTAAATTAAAAATTTGAGACGAGCTTTCTCTGAAATGTAATGTCGAAGTAAAAACAAAAAGATCTAATCTGGGAAAAAAGGCATTTTCCAGGGTGTATATATATAGTGGAACCTATCGTATGCGACCACCCCTACTGTCATCAAAAACGGGTCGCATACGGCAGGTGGTCGCTCACTAAATGCTTATAGTCATGACCTATTTACGCCAGGAACGTATATTCTACTCATCAGAATGTACATAATAGAATTTTACCATGTAATCTGGTAATAAATAAATGAGAACATAAGAAAATGGCCTAACATTAAAGAAATTTAGCATAATTCATTTTAAAATTTAAAAAAAAAGTATTTTCAACGGTCAACAAGAGACCAAAGTATTTATTCACAAAAAATATTCATTGAGTGAACTTTTTTTATAAGTGAGTGATAGCAAAAGAGAATCTGCGATAATACATGGAAAAAAACAAGACATACAAAAAACTGACAGCGATCGTGTGTGGGGGCAGATAAACAGAGAGATAGTGATAGATAAACCTAGATAGAAACAGAGTAGATAGATACAAAAAAAAAAAAATGAAGGAACGAAAGAGAGAGATATTTGAGAAAGGGACATAATTGTGATTTTCCCAATCCTTGAATTTATCCAAGTCAGTACAGAGACTGCGATAAATCAATTGAACATGTCAAATGCAATACATGTTGTACAAAACAGCCGATGTTTAACCGTGAGGTGAACGCAATCAATGTACATTTCCACAAGAAATAACAGTTTAATACTACACTACAATAACAAAACAATAAGGAAGTGTTCCTGGCTAAGATAAAATCAAAATTAAAAAGAATATTCGTTTAGTTTTTCCTAATTTAGAAGTTCGCAGTTTACTACCAAAATGAATTTTTTTAAGCGGTCGCTTGATCAGTGATTTTCACTCGTTGATGTTAGTCTCTGGTGCGTTCTGTAGGTGGTCGCTTACTAAAGGTCAATTAACATTTGCCAATCGCCCGTGAATAGAAAAACGGTCGTTAAAAACAGGTGGTCGCTGAATAAGAGGGTTGCGTACGCATGTTCTACTGTATATATATATATATATATATATATATATATATATATATATATATATATTATAATTTAGGACATGTAAAAATTATAATCTACAACAAAAGTGTGCATTTTGTTTTGACATCGAAAGAAAATGTATACTTTTGTAGTAAATTATAATTTGTACATGTTCTAAACTATAACTTATAATAAATATTCATAGCTCTATTTTTATATTGAGCACTGTTATAAATTATTGTTTTGAACGTCGTTAATACTTTCTTCATTTTTTATTCACGTGATTATCTATCTATCTATCTATCTATCTATCTATCTACACACACACACACACACATATATATATATATATATATATATATATAATATAATATAATATAATATAATATAATTATATGGTTATGTCAATTTTTCATTGCTACATGGAAATTTCTATGTTTCGAGATTAATTCTCATCATCAGGCAATGCTGGTGTGGTTGTGCAGATGATTTACATTTAAATGACAAATACTTTCGGTTTACTGTGAATGTATGTGTGTGTGTGTGTGTGTGTGTGTGTGTGTGTGTGTGTAATCAGAATGGAGATTCACTTAAGGGTTTGACCCCGAGGAAGTTCTGTGCTAACCAACTTTTTTCCTCCTCTTTTTTTTTCTTTTTCCTTGACCCTATTCCTCTCTTAAAGCTCTTGAACAGATGAAACAACACTGGCAAGACAGCCTTTGAATGATGCATTCGGGTGCCTTTGCTACTCTCCTCGGGTTTCTTGACAAAATACAGCGAATAATCTGTAACGTGATTGATACCGACTTAGTTGACCGCCTGCAGTCACTCTCTCACCGGCGTGACGTGGCTTCCCTGTGCCTCTTCTATAAATACTTTCATGGCTTCTGCTCTGATGAACTTAAATCACTGGTGCCCCCTAGGTGTGAGTTTGCACGAGATACTAGACTGGCAACTAGGTACCACCCTTTTACAGTGAAACCGATGAAATGTAACCGCAATTTCTACTCCAACAGCTTCTTTTCCCGCACTTCCAGCCTGTGGAATTCCCTACCGCATGCTTGCTTCCCCGACGGCTATAACCTCCAGGAGTTTAAATGTAAGGTCAATAGACACCTTCTAACACACTAACTTTCCCATTCTCTCCAACTCTCGCCCTATGTACATCCTAACTCGTCTGTCGCCCTGTGTAACACCCTGCGCTATAGTGGCAGTGGAATGCCTTGCTTGTGGTGACATGATTAAAAAAAAAAGTATGCTTAGAAAGAAGCTTTCTTGTCTTAGAATCCATTCGTCTGATGTCATTTAGAGCCCAGTTCAAGATGTTGAAGCTATATTGGACCACTGGGATGGCAAGGTTATTAATGGCCATAATTCTGTTCTGAGAATTCAATTCAGTTTTTAATATCAGTCTTAGCCTTCTATAGTACTCTTTACGAACTAATTCTTTAATTTTTCTATGGCGAATTCTTTCACTCTCATTTATTCCTAGTTACTTATATGCTTCTTCTCGCTCTAATTTTTTAGCCACGACTAAGCTAATTGAGGATGTTTGTTGTAGCGATCCTTGTAAAACTGTAGCTTTCGCACAATTATTCAAATTAAATTTCATTCCAGTGCCTTCACTAAAGCATGTTACAGTTTACGGAAGACCTTCTAGCTCATTGTCATTCTTAGGGGTCGCATGTTCGAATCCTGCCAAATGACACACTTTCGTAACAAAAATTGTCCCATCTGTCTGGGATCTGTATGAATACCAAGAATTGTCTAGCAGATCCGAGATAACTTGGTGCCACTTTCTCTCCATTTATAATATCTTGTGTACGAATATTAAAAATGTAAAGAGCTTAAATACTTTAAGATTAAAATAAACGCGCGCTCATACATACACATAAAATACCCACAATCACGATTCCCTTAAACCTTGAGGGTCATATTAGCATCATATTCACTACAACTGCAACACCAGGGGTGTCATGGACATGATAGCATGGCGGAGTAGAATCTTCTGCAAACTGGTTTGAATTCAGAGTTTTCCATCTGTCTATACGCGTTGCCAACCAATCCTGTTGGCGGAAAGAAGAGTATTTTCTTTTTATTTTAATAATCAACTCACCTCAAACAAGGCAACAATGCCACTAAGTACGTGATAAAGTATAATGTCTCTGCTACTGGAAAATAACAATCATCTTGACTGACAACGACCAACACGAACAGCGAGTATATTTAGAAATATAAACTTATATTTATATTCTTCGTCAGTGACGATTCTGTAATGTAGTATTCAGAGTGAATCCCGCACACACGAAAGAGCTGTCGGGAGTCGTTGACTTGCAATAGTTTTTTCTCTTCTTTCTTTCCTTTGTTCTCTCTCCGCTCGGCCATAAGAAAACCCGATATTTCAACAGATTTAAACATCGAAATTTTTGGGGTTTTTTTTTGTATTTGGCTCTGTAATTAGAATATAATATTTGCATTGAGCCCTCCACTTTGATCAATTTTAAATTTATATGTCCAATTTTTCTATAAAATTTGTCCCAGTCATTATTTATTTAAACTAAAATCTCCGCTTGACCAGAAAAACCCCGATCTTATAAAAGCATTGCCATCTCGAGTTTTTGCTTAATTGTGTCATCTATGTGTTGTATATCGACAAACAACAAACAAGCATGTATATAAAAATATATCAAGTGATATTTTTATTAATGAACGATGGACCGTGTAGCCTAGTGAACAGAGAGTGAGAGAGCGCGCTCCTAAGGGTTGACGGGGTGACGGGGGAGTATCGTCGTATCTGTTGCTCCTCTGTCTGCCTCTGTCTAGACTCGTCTGTCGTGAAATCCGTGCCCGAGGTCTTTTTATCTCCAAACCGGTACTTCCGATTTTTTGCCTCGCCTACGCACGCCCTCGTAATTCTCAGAGACACCTGTTCTGTTTGCCTCTTGTAGCCATTTCCGCTACTGCCGGAAATAAGGTCAAACAACCATCCGTTCCTTTCAACGGCCGGAAAACGCCCCCGCTTCCTCACTTCCTCGGGTGGGCCTAGATTGTTATATTACATATGGCTAGGAACATTAAATCAATCGTTTTCTCCAACTATTGCCTTTGAAACCAGCTGCCTTTGATGTAATCAATCTTCTGTCGGTTCTATTTACATTTTCTACCTTCGACGTCGACCACACTTTTGTCGGTCTTGCTTTTGATGTCGGGTCACAAAAAATATTAGAGTAAGAGGCTACAGAAGATAAGGGATAAATTTCTCCTCCCGTTTAAAAAAAAGACAGTGAGAAGTGCGAACCGGACGATAGCCAAAACTATCAATGAGAAAATAAATAATTGCTAAAACAAACATGTCAGAAGGTGAAGTAAACTTTAAAAGAATAAAAAAAAAACAAATCCTAAACAGAAAACAAGGGATAAATCACAACCTCTGTGAGAAAGACCGGGGAAACTTGTTGACTTTCTAAGTACAGCCAAGATGTAGCACAATGCTGAGAGTATGGTGTGCCCATTGAGGATTGAACTCACTTCAGAGTTTGTTTTTTTTTAATCGTATCACTCCGAGCAAGGCGGTAACGCCACTGATGTGCAGAGGGCTACGTAATAGTGAAAAGATTGGAAAAGAGAAAGCCGGAAACCACATCCTAAACAGGAAACAAGGGATGAGCCTCTTAACCTGTTCAATAGACGTGGGTGCAGTGTGAACCGGGCGATAGATAGATCTATCTACTCCAATTGAAAAAAAAAAACAAAGTGAGAAGATTGGAAAAGAGAAAGCCGGAAACCACATCCTAAACAGGAAACAAGCGATGAGCCTCTTAACCTGTTCAATAGACGTGGGTGGAGTGTGAACCGGGCGATTGATAGATCTATCTACTCCAGTTGTCATTATTTCTAGCGAAACAAACTTATTAACCTTTAAACCACTACGAGTTACCCAAACTGTGAATGAGTATGAATCGGATGATAGGCGAATCTATCTACTCCTATTGAGGAGAAAAATAAATAATTGCTAAATAAAAATTTTGGAGTTCACGCACAGACGTTAGAATTATATAGTTGAAGTAGATTTTAAAAGAGACCGAAAACTCAATCCTAACCTGGAGACAGGGAATAAATCTCTAGTTCTGTTCAGGGAAGAGACGTGAAATAGCATTGAGGTAGAATTTTGAAGGAACCGGAAACCCAATAGTAAACCGGAAACAAGGGATGAACCTCTATCCTTTGCAAATGAGCTGTTCCATGGTTTCATTAAAAATATTCCTTAGCATAACTAAACTAATGAGATAAAAGAAAATGTTTACCTAATGAGCCATGCCACATATCACCGTTCTTCTTCGTAGAAAACAATGGAGGAATCTTTGTGCCGCTCGAGGCTAGAATCGCCTTGGATTGGAAATAGAATTCTAGTAGTGTCCCCCGCACTAAATCTTTCCATGTACATAATCAATTTTGTCGTCATTATGTCTGTAGAAAATAATTGATTTTGCCTCAATATTCTATACTTCACATCTCTTTCTCCTTCATTCTTTTTCCCCATCTTCCTTTACCTCTCTCTCTCTCTCTCTCTCTCTCTCTCTCTCTCTCTCTCTCTCTCTATCTATCTATCTATTTGTCACTCCTTTTCTTTTTTTTAATTTCTTCGGCGCTAGCTCCCAAATCGAACAAACGGATCGATCAAACTAGTAGCAAAATAAATCAAATGGAAATAAAAAGCAAAAAAAAAAAACATGTCATCGAAGACAAAAAGAGAAAGAAGGAAAATCAAATATTGAAAGAATTTTCCAAGATAAGCAATGTGCAGAGATGGAGCAAAAACACGCATCAGTAGACAACATGACCACTGTAACCAACAGGGAGGATTCGTTATATCTGTAGAGAAATGCAAATTAACAATGACGTATTTTTTCTTTAATTCAATGTCACCTTGAGCTTCCTGCCACTGTCCTTCCGTTCAAATGGCGCTAGTAAGGTTGGTGACATCGTCGCAAACGCCTCGACTCCTTGTCATTATTCTTCTTCCCTAATTTCTTTCCATCATTTTATTTCATTCTTCTTCTTTTTCTTTTTCTTTTTCTTCTTGGTTTTTTTCATCTTTTTCTTCTTTTTCTTCTTTTTTTCTTCTTTTTTTCTTCTTTTTCTTTTTCTTTTTTTCTTCTTCTTTTCTTTTTTCTACTTCTTTTTCTTTTTCTATGTTCTTTTCCTTCTTTTCTTCTACTTCTTTTTCTTCTTTTTCTTCTTCTTATTATTATTACTATTATTCTTTTTCTTCTTTTTCTTATTTTTCCTTCTTCTGTTTCTTCTTTTTCTTCTTTATTTTCTTCTTCTTTTTTCTTCTTCTTTTTTCTTCTTCTTTTTCTTTTTCTTCTTTTTCTTTTTCTTCTTTTTCTTCTTTTTTTCTTCTTTTTCTTCTTTTTCTTTTTCTTTTTCTTCTTCATTTTCTTTTTCCTCTTTTTCTTCTTTTTTCTTCTTTTTCTTCTTTCTTTTTCTTCTTCTTTTTCTTCTTTTTCTTTTTCTTCTTTTTTCTTCTTTTTCTTTTTTCTTTTTCTTCTTTTTTCTTTTTCTTCTTCTTTTTTCTTTTTCTTCTTTTTCTTCTTCTTCTTCTTCTTCTTGTCGATGGTGTAATGGAAGCGCGTCGAAATAAGAAAATAAAAAGCAGACTTCGAATGCCTTTAGATTTCTGTAAATTCGCTTACGCGCGATTACTTCTGAGAATATTACAAATTTAATTCTTCCCCTATCCATGGGTTAATTAGTAATACATGTATAATAACAATTAATTCACAAAATAAATTCATAAAATTTAAAAAGATTTTACTTCGAATAACGCACTAATCGGGTCGCACTATACATATCTTCGAAGCTTTTAAAAACAATGCCTGTTTTATTGTCCTATACATTTCTGAAGGGCTTAAAATTCATACAAAGAAATCAGACGTCGAACTATACACAAAGTCGACTTATACATAACTATATTCGGTATTCCTTTTTTTATGTGACAAGTCGCGTTAGGATTAGATAACCAATAAACTTCGACAAGAGGCTGGTCAAATTTCAAATGTTAATCTGTTGATGTTGAAAGAATGAGGTTGTATCAAATATATTCCAATAATTTTGAGGGTCTTATATACACTCAGCTTATGTGAAGCTCTCCATAAAGTATTTTTGAAAATTCTCTCTTTCATGAATGGTTTCGAATGCTTTGCGTTTAGATTCTCAGTTGACTTGCGATTTTAAGAATAATAATTGTTAATTAATTTGAGCTTTATTTATAACAAACCACCCCCACCCCCACCCCCACCCTTGGATGCTTTTTAAAAAATGTAGCACAGTAGGACCAGTTATTGTTTGTAGCTTGTCAATTTCAGAATCAGGTAAGCAACTTCATCAGATTCTGGGTGTAATCTAAAATAATGCCTCGAAATTGACAATACTTGTATTCACCATTATAGCATCTGTAACCCAAGAACAAGTTAAATAGTGTTTATAATAATAATAATAATAATAATAATAATAATAATAATAAGTGGAAAAAATGTGGAAATTGAAAACAAGGATCATGCCAGTGATAGTAGGTGGACTTGGAATGATAAAAAATGGAACAAAAAACACATTGAAAGAATCCCTGGAAACCCCAACTTAAGAGATATACAAAAAATTGTCTTATTATGTACAGCCCACGCCCTAAGGAGAACTTTGTCTATGTAACGCTAGGGGTGTTAGGAGAGATAGAAAAAACATGAATTAATTAGTTTAAAACAGAAACAGAAAAGTTATCATACGGGGTTCTCAGTGGATTGAGGACATTAGCAAGAATTTTGTAAGCGTCACAAATCAAGACAAATTTGTTTGAGAAAGATATTGGTACGAATAATCTTAAAACCTCTGGAACTATCTTAAAGAGTCTGCCATTTGCGTCGAATACTGCTATGTGCGTTGTGGTACAGTGGATATCGGCTCGGAACGAGAAACCGGGGAGCCGAGTTCGAATTCCAGCTGAATCCATTGTATTCACTTACGCGCAAATACCATTGGGAAAGGTATTAATCCGCCCATTCCTTCCAGTTATGGGTTAAATAACAGGACAGATTGGGTTCTATAGCCTTGATCGGCAACCAGTCTACCGCAGAAAGCAATGGCAACCTACTGCGGGATAATCTTCTGCCCAGTCAGTCATGTCTCTTTCGAGACATGATCGCCCAAGCGTGTATCATGTATGGCACCTAAACTGACTGACTGCTTCAGTATGAGATCTAAAACGTTGACGTCCCCGAATCATCTCCTGTTCCACGTTGTTTAGGATATTGTGCAAGTTATAGAAGATTTTAGAGATTTCGAGGGATGTGCATTGTGGTGCAGCGGATATCGATTCGAAACGACAAATCGGTGAGCCGAGTTCAAATTCCATTAGAATACCTTGCATTCACTTGCGCACAAATACCCTTGGGAAAGGTATTAATCTGTCTCTTTCCTCCAGTTAATGGGTTAAATAACAGGACAGTTTAGATTCTATAGTCTTGGCTAGCAACCAGTCTACAGCAGAAAGCAATGGCAACCTATTGCGAGATAATCTCCTGCCCAGTCTCTTTCTAGACATGATCGTCCAAAGCGTGTATTACGTATGACACTTAATAGACTGAATGAATATGATAGTTGAAAATATGATTAAGGCTTCAACTGGTCATAAAGTGGGGGATCTGTTTTTATTTTTATGAAGTAATAAACTGATCCCCCACTAATTACTACTTAATAATATAATAGATCTCTTCCCCCCTTTACCTATGATTCAAATAACAGGACAGATTGGGTTCTATAGCCTTTGCTAGCAACCAGTCTACCGCAGAAAGTAATGGCAACCTACTGCGGGATAATCTTCTGCCCAGTCAGTCATCTCTCTTTCGAGACATGGTCGCCCAAAGCGTGTATCACGTATAACACTAAACTGACTGACTCCTCCAGAACCTTGACGTTGCTAACATGATCAGTCGATGGCATCCGTAGCACCCTTCTGTAGAACCACATTTCAGTTGCTTCAAGTCTTTTATTCATCTTTGATGACATTGTCCAGCGTTCACTGTTATATTAAAGGACAAAAATCACATAACAACTCAAGACTCTTTTTTTGTTTACAACGAAATGTTTCTGTCTCTCAATATTCTACTTAGTTTTTGAAATGAATCCTGGCTATCATAGCACGCCTCAGGGTGTATCAAGCAGATGTATCTCGCATGACACTTAACTGACTGACTACTGGTTGATAGATGGAGGTGACTATAGATTTCCCTCTTTCGTAGTAACTCAGGTGATTCGGGCCTGATGTGTTCTTCTTCTTCTTCTTCTTCTTGTTCTTATTCTATGTGCCTTGCTTCTTCAGGACGTAGTGCTATATACCCCTATCGTGTATTGTATATCCTGCTGTTACTGGAACAACCTTGTGGTACAGTGAATATCGGCTCGGAACGAGAAACCGGAGAAGCCGAGTTCGAATTCCAGTTGAATCCATTGTATTCACTTACGCACAAATACCCTTGGGAAAGGTATTAATCCGTCTCTTCCTTCCAGTTATGGGTTAAATAGCAGGACAGATTGGGTTCTATAGCCTTGGTCGGCAACCAGTCTACCGCAGAAAGCAATGGCAACCTACTGCGGGATAATCTTCTGCCCAGTCAGTCATGTCTCTTTCGAGACATGATCGCCCAAGCGTGTATCACGTATGGCACTTAACTAACTGACTGACTGAAACAACATACGGCTTGTCAAATAAACGATAACAACCAACATGTATACATATATAATATAATCTTATATTTTTATTCTCCTCAGTGACCGCTGTGTGTAGAGACGTAGCCAGAGGGTTTCACGCACATACGTACATACAAGGGAGTTGACCAAGTTTTTCTTTCATCTTCGAAGATATTGTCCAACATTCACCGCCATATTGAAGAACTGACATCACATAGCAATCCAGTGCTCTCTTCTTTTTTTAAGCGAAATTGTCCTGTTTCTTAATACTTTACTCAACTTTTGAAATGCTTCCTTCGTCATGCCAATTTGCCTTCGGATCTCTTTGTCTCACTTTTCTGTTATAATAGTTCCCAGGTATTTAAATTTTTGTACCTGCTTGATTCTAGTATCAATCCACCTGTATTTGGCATTTTGGGCTGCCCTTTTTGCCGATGACCATGCATTCGGTTTTCTTTCAGTTTATTTGTAGTTCTTTCTTGTCACTCTCTTCAGCTACCTTCTTGAGGAGGTCTTGTAGTTTCCTTTTCGTGTCTGTAATCAGCACTGTATCATCTGCATGCCTTATGCTGTTTAAGTTTTGGCTTCCGGTGACAAATCCTGGCATAATTTCTAGGGTCTTCAGAATAAACTCGCTGTACAAGTTGAATAGATTAGGTGAAAAGACACATTCTTATCTTACGCCCCTTTTTATCTTTGTATATCTGTTGAATACGTTACCTGTCCGTATGCGGGCGGTTTGCTGCCAGTAGAGATTCTTGATTACTCTTAAATCTTTCTTAAATATGCCTAGTCTGCCGAGCATCACCAGTTGCTTATTTCGCCTTATTAATACATTTAACCAGCTACCTTTCCTGTGCAATTGTTTATTATCTCTTGTTTGACTGAATAATACTCTGAGTGTTACAGATATGTCGTCATAATTCTTGTCTTTTGATCGTTTTCTATTTTCTGATCTTGACACAACAGACATTTTTTTCATTGTTCCTGAACATAAATCAAACTTATGTTCGCTCATCAAAATAAAATTACATTCCTTCAATTTCAAACACAAATTTATTTAATATAATTATAGCTTTGTTTGCCAGCCTGTATTCTTGCTTTTGAGTCAAATTATATCCTGTGAGCAACAAAATATACTGCGACTGCGACCATACCAACCGTACGACCGGGTGGCAGTGTCACCACTGGGATCGTCACGACCGTCATCGAGAACGAGCGTCACATTAGACAGACGTCCAGCCAGGCTGAGGCGTTACACCTAGTGCCGTTTCGACCAGGTTCTGGCTTGAGGAGAGTAGTCCGTCCTACAGTGTTACAAGCAACCGTTTAATGTCTCTCCGCTTCGGCACATACGGCAGCCAATATCCTTGCATTTGAATCATTCCTAAGGATTTCAAATGATTCGAAAATGTTGTGTGATCCACTCTTAATGATTCTGCAAGTCCAGCTTACGCTTGATTTGAGTCTTCATGAAGTAATGTCTCTAATTCATTGTCTTTGACCTTCTTCGGTGCGCCTCGACATTCTATAACATCAACATCAAAATCATTATTTTTGAAGCGTCTAAACCAATCTCTGCATGTTGTTTATTAAGTCAATAAAATTCCCCGCAAATAGACGTCCTTTGGCTCGAAATACATGTTTATCGCTATTTACAGTCAGTTAAGTGTCATACGTGATACACGCTTGGGCGATCATGTCTCTTTCGAGACATGACTGATTGGGTAGAAGATTATTCCGCAGAAGGTTGCCATTGCTTTCTGCGATTTACACTTTACTGAAATGATATATACTAAATTTTAAACTTTTCTTTTAGATGCATTACCATCTGAAACTAGACGCACGTAGTTCTGGGAACGCCATTTGTTAACCCGAGAACACTAACCATAGGTATATAGTACAGAGCGCAAATGACGCCATTTTAAATACAATTTAATTAGATTTTCAGTACATTATTTTCTTCCATAAATAATGTTTTTCAGTTCCCATTAATGTTAACTCAAAGTACAAACTTTGAAGTGTCTGCATGTAAAATATTTCAAATAAGGATTTACATTTAATATTATTTTGATATTCTCAAAATCAGGTATGGTCTACCCATGGTTAGTAGTGGTGCAATCTTAATTGATTAGTTAGATGCTGCAGGTTTAAAAAACAGCGAGAACTTATTTACGTTTTTAATTATAACATACTGTTGTATAATTTTAATACGTGTTTACTATGCTAAGCCACATGATCGTCAAAATATGTATTCTTTCTCGCGAAATTACTCTTAAAAGCATAAAGATAAAACATTGCCTTGGTTCTGGTTTATTTACACCTTCCTAGGAGGTACCTTCCGCGGAAAAAAATGGCAAAGCGTGTCTGGACTTATTTGAAGAATGAAAACAACTGTCTTTGTTTCTTAATTTTGGTTACGAGCATTTCTTTTGCTGTTTTCTTCAGGAACTGCTTTGTGCGCATGCGTAGAAATGTCGTGACGGAAAGAGACAACAGCGACACGGAAATACTGTGCAAAAGTGAATATCTCCAGAGAAAATATCACAAGAGGAAGAGAAAAGAAAACGCCTTTAAATATAAAAAGCAACACGTAATTTAAAAAGCCCTAGGAAAAAAAACTAAAAGATTTATTTCAAAAGATAGTCGAGAACATCAAGTAGAAACAACTGTGAGACATCGTTGTCAACTAGAAAGCCATCAAATTGTGAGTTCAGTCAGTTAAGTTGCCAACCAAGGCTATAGAAACCAATCTTTTCTGTTATTTCATCCATAGCTGGAGGGAAGAGACGGGATAATACTTTTTAAAATGTTGAGTGAATGCTATGAAGTTTTTGTTACGTATCGAAAACAGGCAAACTAAGCAGGTCATTTCAATTGAACAAGCTCAATATTTTAGAAAGAGTTACAGAAAACACCAATGTTACATCAAGATATGAAAAATTGTCTTTCAAAAACTAAGCCAAGTATTAAGAGATAGGAAAATATCCTCAGAATTAAAAAAGGCAACGTTGAACTGTTATTTATCTTCCTTCATGGCAATGGATGACGGAGAATTCCAACACAGATAAAAGGAGAGTTGAAACAACAGAGATAGAATCATACAGAAGGATACTGAGGCTACGATGAACTGAAAATGTGCGGAGCAGGTAAGTTTTAAGGATAATGGAAACAAAAGAAACACAGACTTAGAATTAGGAAAATACTAGACCGCATGATGAGAAAAGAAGGTTTGGAAAATGTGATATTCACAGAACATATTGAAGTCAAACATCCGTCCGTGCATGGAATACTGCTGTCATATATGGTCAGACGCCATGGCTGTTCATCTCAGTGTTCTCGACAGGCTCCAAAGAAGAATCAGTAATATAATAGGTACCGACTTGGCAGCTCGACTCCAGCCACTTTCTCACCAACGGGATGTGGCTTCCCTCTGTCTATTCTATAAATATTTTTATGGCTTCTACTCCGACGACCTTAAGTCGCTGGTGCCCCTGCCACAGGAGTTTACTGGCAACTGGGTCCCACTCATTCATAGTTAGATCAACCAAAAGCAGCCGACAATTCTGCTCCAACAGCTTCTTTTCTCGCACTCTCCTCCTGTGGACCTCTCTTCCATATTCTTATTTTCCTGACAGCTACAACCTCCAGGAATTTAAATGCAATGTCAATATTCATCTCTTAACCACTTGACTCCAGTTCTTTCTACATCACCCTGTGTATTTTTTCCTTTCTCTCTATTTTTGCAACTGTCATCACAGCTGTAATCCCATCCTTCTCGTACTTCTTTCTCTGGCACCTCCTGGTTCGTATTTCTCTTTACTCTCCTCCTATCTAATCTTTCTCTTTTATGTAGCCCCCTGCGCATCAGTGGCGTTACTGCCTTGCTTGGGGCGAAAAGGTTAAAAGAGAGAGAGAAAGAAATAAAGTAGAACAAAGAATTAAGGGAATGGCCAATACCTTAGAAACAACAAAAGATGCTACGTTGTTATGCAATATTTAATCTCTTATCTCTATATATAAAGGGCAAGATGTTTGTGTGTGTGTCTGTTTATCTGTCTCTTTGTCTGTATGTCCCTTATAAAAATCCACATTTTTTATCCGATTCTTACCAAACTTCACATAACTATTCTTTAGGCTTCCGATCAGATCATGGGCTACTTATTTTTTCTGATTTCCCTCCGATATCGAAAATCGATACACCGATATCCGATCAGGTCTTATCAAGATCAGGATTTCAACTCTTTTATCGTGATTCTTGCTGCAGAATTTGCTCTAATTTGGTAAAATTCTGGTTTTTAGTTTAAAAAATTAGTAGATATTCTCAGACGACTCATTTTCCCCAATATCTGATATCGATACCTCCTGATATTCTATCGAATCTGATCAAAAGGCGATACTCAGCCATCAATGTGGCTCATTTTATTTCATTTTACACCCGATGGGTATGATAACTTTTCATGGACTTACTTAGATTAGATTCTCCTTGGATGACTTATTTGACTCCGATAGGATATCGAGTCTGATCAAAATTAGGTTTTTAGCACTTTTATTTTGATTTTTGTTTCGGGTTTTGCTCTACGTAGGTATAATTGTAATAATTAGTCTCGGCCATGATACCATTTACTCAGAGGACTTATTTAGCCTTCAAAATTCAGTTTGCCATGGAAAACCTACTTTACATCGATAATGGAAATCAAGATTAGACTTACATCCATTCATTTTTCTTTCAGTCTACGGTTTCGCTTTAACTGGAAACAACTATTGCTTTTTAGTATTTCCTGCTAACGTCCAAAGAGTCTGAGCGCCAGGACCATGTTTTAATTTTAAAGCTTTCATCACACCCGTGCAACACCGGGCTATACTGCTAATATGGTAATAAATGCAAGACACTCTTGTCAAATAAGCAGGGGAAACAACGATGAATAAACCTGACGAATTTGAGTTAAAATTATGGCTTATAAAGTCAGAAAATAAACGGTCAAAAATTAGTATGTAAAAGAGTGACTGACTGAGGCCGAGGTGCAAGATCAGGACCAATAATATTGCAGATTCTTTAAATGTGTAAGATAGATTCCGAGGAGAAAAGTTTGCTTGGCGAGAGACAGTGAACCACTTTATTTAGTAGCAGACCGAGCAATTCATTCAAACTGTCACTCTATTATATGTTAGTAGAAAAGGCGAGACCAAGAAACACAATGAGTCCTTTATTATAATACATACTTTATTACTACTAGTATTTTACGTTTTAATATTTTAGTATTTATGTTAAGGTAGTTAATATTTACGTTACTTACTTACAATCAATATTATTATCTCATTTAGTTTCTATCATTCAATGACTATTTTCTATCTTACTTAATATCGTACACTCAGCATCAAATAAAAACGATTTGTACTTGTATTGAATGTGATGAAATAAGAATTGTCTTCTGTCTACTCAGTCTACTCAGTGCTATCAAGTCAAAAACTTGCACTGAAATAAACTTCTAGACACAAATCGAAATTATTGTTTTTTTCCATTATTTTATATATTTTATGTTTATTTCATTTTTAAAATTTTATTTTACATTTAAAAAGATTTGACAACAGTTAAATGTACGCAAAATATTTGACATAAATGAAGAAGGAATACAAAATTGTTTTGCGTTACTTCATTTTATCAGTTTATTAATTTAGAAATTTCAATAATTAGAATTGCATCGATCGTTTTTCTGACCGCTTTAGTCGAGCTAATTATTTTAAATCAAAGCGACAATCAAATCTCTCTCCCACCACCACCTCTCTCTCCCCCCGCTCTCTCTTGTTATTCTCTATTCTTTCTCTCCTATCCCTCTTTATCAACTTACAATGACTAATCACACTCTCTCCTCTTATCTTCACGCTCTAGTATCTATCGATGTTGTATCATTCTTTCTATCTTCTCTCTTTCTACACTTAAATCTTTCCTGTCTTTAGCTAATATATGTACTTTTCTCTGTTCGTCTTTCTTTTTTTCTCTCTCTGTCTCTCTTTCTATTATTATCAACAGTTCACTCGCTTTGTCACCCTCATTCTTTTCCTTGTAGTTATTCAAAACCTCTCCATTTTGTTTACCTGTCAATATCTTTTGTTTACTCTTTATAATTCCGTTTTTTTACCGAAACCTTTTTAGAAATTTCGTTTTACGATTCTATCTATCTATCTATCTATCTATCTATCTATCTATCTATCTATTTCTATCTATCTATCTATCTATCTAGTTTCTTTATCTATCTATCTATCTATTTCTATCTATCTATCTTTAGTTTCTTTATCTATCTATCTATCTATCTATCTATCTATCTATCTATCTATCTATTTCAGTTTCTTTATCTATCTATCTATCTATCTATCTATCTATCTATTTCAGTTTCTTTATCTATCTATCTATCTATCTATCTATCTATCTATCTATCTATTTCAGTTTCTTTATCTATCTATCTATCTATCTATCTATCTATCTATCTATCTCAGTCTATTCATATTTAACTATCTTTCTCTCAGACTCTTCATAAGTATATACAGTATATACTAATAGACTCCGATTTTAGTTCTACTCACTCACGCAGAAAGAAAGAAAGAAAAATACTTGATTTTAAAATTAAATACATACAGGCTAGGGTTAAATAGAGATTTAGGTGTTTTGAATCTTTATAAATATTTCAATAATTAAACGTTTTATATATATATATATATATATATATATATATATATATATATATATATATAATAGTCATCCGCGGACAGATCTGTTGCTCATTAGTACGCTTAAACTCTGATTGCTTTTTAACCCAGGATTGGAAACCGACCGAATTGGCGTCAGTCAGCGATTCTACCTCTGAGTTATGGGTGCTCGGTGGAAGAAGGCAGACTTTTAGCGTGTATATTATCATTATACAGGACCAATAGCCGAGAGTGTTCTAATTCATTGCTGAATGAACGATGCGTAGATGCTGAAGTAGCTAGTGTTTTTCAAAGTCGACCATTCTTTCAGAGTGCACATGTCATCCTGTACACACACACACACACACACACACACACACACACATATATATATATGTGTGTGTGTGTGTGTTTGTGTGTGTCTGTGTGTGTGTGTGAAAAGTGAAGTGTATGTATATAATTATAAATATCAATATATATATATATATATATATATATATATATATATATATATGCAATTTGTTATATAAATTATTTATATATTATATATGCGTGGTACTTATTTGAAGGCACTCAATATCAGAGATAGAGCTGACATATTCATATAGATAGATGTGTGTTTGTAAACCTGGGTTTCACGCTCTTGCGGTCGTCAGTTTGTCTGACGATCGCAAGAGCGTGAAACCCAGGGTTACAAACTCACATCTATCTATCTATCTATCTATCTATCTATCTATCTATCTGCCTGTCTGCTTCATACTGTTCTCCTCTCTCTCGTTCTCTCTCTCTCTCGTTCTCTCTCTCTCGATCTATCTATCGAATCTAATCTTATTCTGTTAAAATTTATCTATCTAATCAGATTCTACCCCTTTTTATATATCTCATTGTGATCTCAATTATCTGCCTCACTTCACATCTGTTTGTCTAATTCTATCTCTTTTTTTTCTATCTCTTTTTTTTCTTTTCCTCCCCGCCTTTCATCTTCATCATTTCTCTCTCTTCTGATTTTACCATTTCCAAGTCTTTTGAATTTTTTCTCTTAGTCTTACTTTCTCTTTAAGAAAATCTGTTGACACTATTTATTCCCACTCCTGCAAATTATAGATGACTCGATGACAATATTGAGAAGAAAAGTCAATTAGACAAATACAAAGAAATGCGTCGAAGGGAAGGGCTTTTTTCTTTGCTTTCTTTCAACTTATTTCTACCATCTGATGAACTATTTATTTGGCTCAGCCATTTCTGGCATAATATTAATCAAACATACTCTCAAATGCTTAACATACACCTTTCCCGATTGAACTAATTCATTGTATTGTACAAATGAAAAGAATAAATTATAAATTGATTCTCATTCGGATTGAATGTGAAAGTCAGTCAGTTAGGTGCCATACGTGATACACACTTTGGGCGATCATGTCTCGAAAGAGACATGACTGACTAGGCAAAAGATTACCCCGCAGTAGGTTGCCATTGCGTTCTACAGTAGACTGGTTGCCGACCAAGTCTATAGACCCCAATCTGTCCTGTTATTTGACTCATAGCTAGGGAGGGAAGAGATGTATTATATTATTAAGAAGTAATTAGTGGGGGATCAGTGTATTACTTCATAACAATTCAAAACCGATCTCCCCCCTTTATGACCAGTCGAAGCCTTGTGCATGATTCCAACTATTATATTCAATCAGTCAGTTAAGTGCCATACGTGTTACACGCTTTGGACGATCATGTCTCGAAAGAGACATGACTGACTAGGTAGAAGATTACCCCGCAGTAGGATGCCCGCGCTTTTTGCGGTAGACTGGTTTCCATCCAAGGCTATAGATCTCAATCTGTCCTGTTATTTGACTCATAGCTAGAGAGGGAAGAGATGTATTATATTATTAAGAAGTAATTAGTGGGGGATCGGTTTATTACTTAATAACAATAAAAACCAGTCCCCCACTTTATACCCAGTAGAAGCTATAATAATGTTTCGAAGTATTGTATTCAGTCAGTAAGTTAAGTGCCATACTTGATACACGCTTTGGGAGATCATGTCTCGAAAGCGAAATGACTGACTAGTAGGTTGCCATTGCTTTCTGCGGTAGACTGGTTGCCAGCCAAGGCTATAGAACCCAGTCTTTCCTGTCATTTAATTCATAACTGGAGGGAAAAACTTTCAATAAAGTATATGTTAAGGAGCTAATTGAAAAATAGAAATATCTCAGATGCATGATTTTACTAAGCCATATTGCCTATCTAGCGAGTTTTTTTTTTTTTTACATATAAGATGCATTTCTGGATAACTTTTATAAATGTTAAATGAAAACTTTGAATCCTCTAAGATATATATTTAATAAATTTACATTTTAATAAAATTGTAATCCTCATTGATTTGCCGAGAAAGTTTGTGAAATTAAGTGACATTTCTTTTATATAAATTTCAGTAATTGCGAATTGTTTAGAGCAATACATCCCCAGGACTGGCCTGACTGCCAAGGGATGGCTGTTTCATCAAGAAAACATCTCATGACAGATTAAAACAATAGAACTACTAACTGCCCATAAGTTAACAACTTCTGACTTCATGCAAACACAACCGACGATCGCCAAAAAGTTTAGCCTACCCAGTTTCACTGACAAGGCTTGAATAAATCCATATTTTCAGTAATTTCAAAAATAAAAAAAAGGAATTCAATGTTTGCTTTTTAAGAAAATGTAAAATAGAATTTTGGTTTATAAAAATAAGTATTTTTTATAATATTCTGTTTAAATATTACAATTTATTATAGAATTTTATAATTTAAATTCGGTATTGTCAGCTATAATTTTACTTACTGCTGGGTTCGTAATAACCATTGCTTTCGTCTGCCATTTCATACTACACAAATAAAAAGAAACGGAAGAATTTATGGTATTTTCTAAATAAGTCAAAATAACATGTCCAGATAATTTTTTAAAATTTCCGAATTCTTTAATCGAGGTTTTGGAGTAAATTTTTGCTATTATTTAAACAAACATACGAACTAATTCAAATGTTTGTCTAATGGTAAGTAGGCGTCTAGAATAAGAAACTCAATTACATAGTGAGAAGGGGAAACTTTAGAAAATAAATGTCTGGTTGAAAATATTGTTTATACTGACATTTTCGAGGGGTAAGAATAATAAGTTGATTTCTTTGTATTCACTTACGGGCAAATGCCCTCGGGAAAGGTTTTAATCCGTCTCTTCCCTCCAGTTATGGGTGAAATAACAGGACAGATTGGATTCTATAGCCTTGGTTGGCAACCAGTCTACCACAGAAAGCAATGGCAACATACTGCGGGATAATCTTCTGCTCAGTCAGGCATGTCTATTCTAAGACATGATCGCCCAAAGCGTGAATCGTGTATGACTGGGATGTGCATTGTGGTGCAGTGGATATGGGCTCGGAATGAGAAATAGGGAGGCCGAGTTCGAATTCCATTTGAAATCGTTGCATTCACTTATGCACAAATACCCCTGGGAAAGGCATGAATTCGTCTCTTCCCCCTAGTTATGGGTTAAATAAGAGGACTGATTGGGTTTTATAGCCTTGGCCGGAAACCAGTCTACCGCAGAAAGCAATGGCAACCTAGTGCGGGATAATCATCTGCTCAGTCAGTCATGTCTCTTTCGAGACATGATCGCCCAAAAGCGTTTATCACGTATGGCACTTAACTGACTGACTGAATATAATAGTTGAAAATATAATTAAGGCTTTTACTGGGAATTAAATAGAGGATCAGTTTTATATTGTTACGAAGTAATAAACTGGTCCCCCACTAATTACTACTTAATAATATATAATAATACATCTCTTCCCTCTCTAGCTAGGAGTCAAATAACATTACAGATTGGGTTCTATAGCCTTGCTCGGCAACCAGTCTACCGTGGAAAGCAATGGCAACCTACTGTGGGATAATCTTTTGCCCAGTCAGTCATGTCTCTTTCGAGACATGATAGCCCTAAGCGTATATCACGTATGGCACTTGACTGACCGAAGAATAGTAATCTGACGTAAATCTGTAATAAATAACCTAAAAATTAAATGCACAAGAGAATAATTTTTTAACCTGAGCCAAATAATATTCCTGGGTAGTGTTCCCGTTATATTTCATGTACTACGTAATTTTTTTTTAATACTTTTACTGAAAAGTTCTACTTACTCTCATAAGTTCTACTTACTCTCATAATTCCGTGAGACTATTCTTCTTCTTCTATGTGTCTTGTCCCTTCAGGACGTAGGCGATCATGGCCTTCCACGTTTCTCTATCCCTGGTGGCTCTGAGCACGCCTTCTCATGTTACACCATGCAAGCCTCGCTCCGTCATCCACCTGATTAGGTCATTCAAATATGTTACCCGTTGCTTTACCCTGTCTCTTTTTCCCTCTATCTGACCTGTTAGTATCAGATTCTCCAAGCCCTCCTTCCTCATTGCGTGTCCCAGGAACATAAGCTGTCACATCCTGATGCTCAGTATTAATTTCCTAGGCTTATTATGCCACACTATACTTCATAGTTTTGTTATGTGTAACGCTTACAGGTCGTCAAAGAAAATGACTCTTCTCAACTTCAGACTCACATCTGGATTTCATATAACAATGAAAAAAAGTTATTTACACAGGTCGACATCAATGTTTTCCACGAAAAACTTTTTTTTTTCTTGAAATGTTGAATAATTTTGTTTCCTTTCCGATCATGGCGTTTTCATTTCTCTTGGCGGTTTCCCAGAATCAAATACTTTGACATTTTCGTTAGGAGAAAAGCCAGACAGCGGCAACGTAATAATATTTTTGTGTCAGAACTAAATAATAATAACAAAAAATAAAATAAAACATGAAACACGAAACAGAAAACTAAATTGGAGGGAGGGCTTCATATTCAGACTTTTCTTGTGCGTAATGATTTCACATATAATCTACCGAGGCTGGTAATTGTATATCGTCTCCATCGACGTGGTCAAAAGTATAGATTTAAATTTTCCCTTTTCAAATTGCAGTCGGACGAGACAGTGATAGATGAATAAAGGGTTCAAAGTTAAAGCCAAATTAATGAATTTAAGACCTTTGAAAATCAAATATTGCAGCAAAAAGCAAAGTAAAGTGAAAGAACAAAACCAAATTATATATATATATATATATATATATATATAAAGAGAGAGAGAAAGTTTATAAAGGAAAACTCAACGCGTCATATTTGTTATAAACAATAGCTCATCGTTTACGAAGGAAAACTAATGAGCCATAGTTTATAGCAAATATGACGCGTTGAGTTTTCCTTATAAACTTCATATCGCTCTGGTTAACACACATCGAGCTCTCTATATGGATTTGTCTATTAATATTTTATATTAAGGTAATCTTGTTGGATTATCCTCACCATTTACGGACTGACACCTATACCTATATATATATATATATATATATATATATATATATACACAAGTATGTGTGGAATAATATTCCTTGTCCAAAGGAACACTATTTTTTAAAAAGTGCTCAATACAAAGTAAAGCTAATAATATATATATATATATATATATATATATATATATATATATATATATTAGCGAGCATAAAGATCAGAACGAAAATGTCTAAATATGAAATAAGTTTTTATTTTAAAGCTTCAAAGAACATTTTATCAACAAAAAAGGATATAAAAGTAAATTATATAATTACAAAATATAAAGTTTAATAAACATTTTTTATAAAGTTATAAGAATAATTATATAACATTCGAAAAAAATAAATGGTCGAAAACCTCAGAACGATTAAATAAATCAATTTAATTTAATAATTATTTTGCATTATTGAAAATGTTTTCGAGTGAAAATATAAAATCGGGTATTTTATTAAATTACATCGACTCTTTAATGAATATTGCATTGTAAATATGGCGAAAACATCTGTGACCTCATTGGAACTTAGACAACTGATAGTTAAGTTAGGTAATGCAGATAAACTCTCGATTAGACTTTTCAAATATGTCCATTCGTGAAAAAATTATTGCTATCCCAAGCAAAGTATAAAAATGTCATATATATATATATATATATATATATATATATATATATACACGAAAAAAATCGCAAGATCGCCAAGACCTACCGCGGTTTCGCACAACGGTACTCTGTACGTATTCCAATCTTAAAATGTTACACAAGAATCTTTTAAAGACTATGAATAAACAGCAGAATCTAACTCCGTTACCGTCCTCGGCTATAGAGCTTTGGACAAAGAGGGGAAAAAAAAGAAAACTGCGTAGGACCGACAATGCATACGGTTCTTCACAGTAAAGAAAAAAACCCTCGAACAGAACGAACCACCAGGAAAGAAAAGTGCTCGATACTAAACTAACCAAAAAGTGTTAACAAAAAGGCAGTTACGCAGAGCAAAAACACACGAAAAAAATCGCAAGATCGCCAAGACCTACCGCGGTTTCGCACAACAGAGTCGGTTTTATTATTATATATATATATATATATATATAGAGAGAGAGAGAGAGAGAGAGAGAGAAAGAGAGAGAGAGTTTATAAAGGAAAACTCAACACGACATATTTTTTCAGAGGCCATGCCATCTAAGACATTCAAAATAACTTCAAACGGATACTACCCATATTTGGAACTGGACTCTATCTCTCTTCATTCCTTCCTCCTTCCCCTTACATTTATTGTCATTTATTTATTTGTTTGTAATCTTATGTTTATTATTATTATTTCTATTATGTTCCCTCTTCATTTTAAGGAAACGTTCATTCAGGCAATAATTTTATGCCAGATGGAAGAAATATTGTAAAAGAGTCTGATGATATGAGCTAATTAAGCTCATTGAAATTAACTATAGTTTAATACTAATATGACGTGTTGAGTTTTCCTTTATAAACTTCATATCGCTCTGGTTAACACCCATCGAGCGATCTATATGGATTTAACAATTAATATTTTATATTAAGGTAATCTTCTTGGAAGATTATAACTAATATGACGTGTTGAGATTTCCTTTATAAACTTCACATCGCTCTGGGTAATACCCATCGAGCGATCTATATGGATTTACCCATTAATAATTTATATTAAGGAAATAATATATATATATATATATTGTAGTGAAATAATATATATATATATATATATATATTGTAGTGAACAAAACAAGCTATAGATTACAAAATCGAAATGCTAAGCATTGACTTATAGATTTTGTTAGAAATAAACGAATTTTCTCGAACTTACAAACTTTGCTTAACACACATATCCTTGAGTGAATTCCCAAACGAAATAAAAGACGAGCAAGCTCGACCGTCGTCAGAGGGTTAAGATGACGAGCAATGAATACGTACCCTTGACAAACTTCAAGCGATCGTTATTATTAATGACTCTATCTCTCTCACCTCCTTCCTTTTCATCATTTACACTGAGCGACAACTTCAAAGACAATTCTATCCAACAATAAAGATTCATACATACATACATACATACGTTCCTTTCTACGTACACATAAAATTATTCTTACAAGGGCTACTATGAACATTTCAACGAAATCTTGTCACCCTTAACTTCTCAATACTGTTTCACATTGATTATTAACTTTTACCAATTCATGTTACTCTTTTCCATTAATAAGTTTCTATTTAAGCATTCAAAATGAATACTTTTATTCTTCCACAAATCAACCTTCTGATAACCTTCTGATGATAGCGAATAATTCGAGCTGTAGGGAGTTTGGTTATGTTTGACACAAGGCCAATAAACATTAACCATCCCTATTTATATATATATATATATATAGAGAGAGAGAGAGAGAGAGTGAGAGAGAGAGAGAGAGAGAGAGAAAGCGAGATAAAGAGAAGAAAATTCAACG
The DNA here is from genome assembly GCA_037127315.1 of Ascarosepion bandense. Taxonomy (NCBI): domain Eukaryota; kingdom Metazoa; phylum Mollusca; class Cephalopoda; order Sepiida; family Sepiidae; genus Ascarosepion; species Ascarosepion bandense. The sequence continues at coordinate 3,227,629 of JBBBDQ010000348.1, forward strand.
CATAATTAAACATAATTAAAATATAATTAAAATCGTGTGTTCATTTTTCTTCTCTATATACCATATTACTCTGGATTATAAAAACAGCCCTGACGAGTAAGAGCATCATAACGGTGCCTTCACGAAACCTTGGAGTCGGCTCATTAAAAAAAGCCAATCCCCTTGTACTTATCAACATTCTTTCTCCACCTAGATATCGAGCACTTTACGATAAAAAAACCTGCTGGCCAAAATATATTTTAACAGTAAAACTCCTAAAAAACAACCTTTGCGCTAAACATTATCATAATTTAACGCTATATATGTGTGTGCATGTGTGTGTATAACCCATTTCTATTTTTGTATTATTTCATGATCATCTCTGTATATAAAAGGCAATCTGTGAGTCTGTGTGTAACTATTCCCTATGCACGCCTACATTTTTTAAGCTACGCCATTCAAACTTTCTAGGGACACATATCTACAGGGAAGCCATATTAACACATACTTTTTAAGTTTAAGTTCAGCAATTTTCCCTTTCGCACTTTTTGAACAATGAAGCAGATTGTTTACATTTGCTCCGTAAAACATCTAAGATCTAAGATGGTTGCTAGATTACGTCACAAAAATCAAATCACACGTGTCAAACGCGACTAAAATATTTTTTATTAAAAAAAATAAGCCTTTATAATTATTTTGTTTCCTCTAAAATTAAATGTCTACATTTTTAAGTATTCTTCGAAAATTTCTGAACTGAAAGCGTAATAGTTTTTATATTTCTACATTTTTAAATATTCTTCGAAAATTTCTGAACTGAGAGCGTAATAGTGTTTATATTTCTAATTTCAGTAAAACAAAATAAATAATTTTTATTTTTATGTTAAATTCATTTAGTCAACAAAAAATGTAAATATTTTTCACCGTAATTTCGAAACAAAAACAAACGCAATGTTGTTTACAATGTCAAACAAAACATCAAATCACGTTTACGCAAGACAAAAGAAAATAGATTTTTTAATGGAATTTTTTAACAATTTTTAAACAGCAATGTTTTATATAATTATTTTTTTATATAACCGAGTTCTACTACTAAAATGTTCTGAGTTGCTCGGGCAACGCCGGGCTATGATGCTGGTTAGCTATAAAACACTTTCTTCTTGACTTTCAGTAATTCCTCACGGTAAAATTATATCTTCGTTATAATACATATAATAGCTATATCGTAACCATAGTAACTTATCTTAATTTCTGATCACTGTCAGCAAACATCTTAAATGATTTTCCATGCTTTTGATATAGAAAAGCTATTTACAATGTATTCCTTTGTAAAATCATTTATAACACATTATCTAATAAGATTATTTTGCAATGCATTTACATCAAATAAAAATCTTCTGATCGTTATGCTTGCCTGAAATCCTGACTACTGATGCTCTTTCTAGGGTGATTTTTTATCGATTATTCACGATTTAAAAAGCACAGAATACACTGTGCCAAATCTTACTAAAATAAATTTTAGTTTAAAACTTTCAAAATTAAATAATTAGATTATAATTATGATCAAATACCACTTCTAAACGTTAAAATTAATTCCGTAATTTTCATCAATAAATAACCGTCATATGACAAAAAAGATATACAGTCTTGATATGATGTATGCGATACACGTACTTTAATATAAAGTCAGTCAGTTAAGTGCCATACGTGTTACACGCTTTAGACTATCATATCTCTTTCGAAACATGACAGACCGGGCAGAATATGATCCTGCAGTAGGTTATCATTGCTTTCTGCGGTAGACTGGTTGCCAGCCAAGGCTATAGAAACCAATCTGTCCTGTTATTTGACTCACAGCTAGAGGAAGAAGAGATGTATTATTAAGTAGTAATTAGTGGGAGATCCCCCCCCCCATTTATGCCCAGTAGAAGCTTTAATCTAATAGATAATATTACATTATCATATTAAGTATAATTAGTAGGGGATCAGTTTATTACTTCATAACAATAGAAAACCGATTCTCCACTTTATGCCCAGTAGAGATTTTAATTATGTTTCCAAATATTATATTCAGTAGGTCAGTTAAATGCCATACGTGATACAAGCTTTGGGCGATCATGTCCCGCTGGAAATGTTCGGCTTTTTGCACGAAGATAAACACAGAGCAAGAGTGGGCTATCGCTAAATTTCTTGTGAGTAAAGCCGAAATGAAAAATGAAGTTAATATTTTGCATATTAGTTTTGAGAAGAAAATTAAATTAAATAATTAATATTTTTAATTATATTTTCAAACTATCTCTTCACAAACTAAAAGCAGTTTTCAAATCATTGCTAACTTCCTACATTCGTTTTCCTAATTTCATTTGAATGTTTATTTAATAATTCTAACCGCGAAAATTTAAGGGGAATTTGTTTAACAAATCTTATCCTCATAAAATGCAAATAAAAGTATAAGCATATCTACGCATCTGCCATGTATTTAGAGATTCTTGATAAAAATCAAAAGAAGAATCCATAATGTTATTAGTCCTGACATTTCGGCTTCAGTAATTTACCCACGTTACGTCATGAGATTTCCTCTATGATACCTAGACTTAAATACTAAATTGGCAGCTAGGTTTTATTGTTTTACAGTTGAAATGGCTATATTTAGTCGAAAGTTCAATGCCTATATGTTTTTCTTTCACACTTCCAGTTTGTGGAAATTTCATCTATTTTTTTAGCATCTTCAAAAATTTGACTATAAAATTTAATCGTTATTTTTTGTCTTCTTAACTCCTGTTCTTTTTATTGTTTTCTCTCTTTAATAATGTTTGTTTTTAAATGTTCTTTCACACTCAGTAACCCCTTTTATCTTAGTGGCTTTATTGTCTTTCTTGGGTTGAAAGTATTTAAAAAATTAAAATATAATGGGAATAAACATCCTATGATTTATTTGACGGGTTACCTACCCCAACAGTCATATTAGACTTTGTATATTCTGCTTTTTATAATATAAGGTATAAATCCGTCTCCCCATATCAGGTTTGGTATCATGTCATTTTCTTACCATCGAATATACATACTTCAAGTCATATCATAGTGCATACATCCTAATTTTCAGATCATGGTTTGTATATTCTATAAACCCCTTGGCTTATAAATTATCCCGTTCTTTTTCTTACATTTAGCAGAGGTCATTAACTTTGTTTTAGATATTAGGGCGTGTATATCTTATTTAGTATAGAAACAGCTTTATAGACTAAGCGGATGTGCGTTGTGGTGCAGTGGATATCGACACGGAACGACAAATCGGGGTGCCGAGTTCGAATTCCATTTGAATTCCTTGCATTCACTTTCGCACAAATACCCTTGGGAAAGGTATTAATCCGTTTCATCACTCCAGTTATGGGTTAAGTAACAAGACAGATTGAGTTCTATAACCTTGGCTTGCAACAAGTCTACCGCAGAAAGCAAAGGCAACCTACTGCGGGATAATCTTCTGCCCAGTCAGTCATGTCTCTTTCGAGACATGATCGCCCAAAAGCGTTTATCACGTATGGCACTTAACTGACTGACTGAATATAATAGTTGAAAATATGATTAAGGCTTCTACTGGGAATTAAATAGAGGATCAGTTTTATATTGTTACGAAGTACTAAACTGGTCCCCCACTAATTACTACTTAATAATATATAATAATACATCTCTTCCCCCTCTAGCTAGGAGTCAAATAACAGGACAGATTGGGTTCTATAGCCTTGCTCGGCATTTAACTGACCTACTGAATATAATAGTTGGAAACATAATTAAAATCTCTACTGGGCATAAAGTGGAGAATCGGTTTTCTATTGTTATGAAGTAATAAACTGATCCCCTACTAATTATACTTAATATGATAATGTAATATTATCTATTAGATTAAAGCTTCTACTGGGCATAAATGGGGGGGGGATCTCCCACTAATTACTACTTAATAATACATCTCTTCTTCCTCTAGCTGTGAGTCAAATAACAGGACAGATTGGTTTCTATAGCCTTGGCTGGCAACCAGTCTACCGCAGAAAGCAATGATAACCTACTGCAGGATCATATTCTGCCCGGTCTGTCATGTTTCGAAAGAGATATGATAGTCTAAAGCGTGTAACACGTATGGCACTTAACTGACTGTCATATGACGGTTATAAATGTGATTGTATAAGCTATTCTTCCTATCATGGGTTATATCTGCAGTTCTTTGTGTCAGAATTTTTATATGCTATTCTTATATTACGCTATTCTCATATCACGTTTTATAAATCCTGTTAGACACATCAGGGTTGCATTTCATATTCATTATATCACGTTCGTTGTATCATGGTTTTATATCGAGTTCGAATTATCAGTGGTAGTATATGATATTCGTCACATCACGTTTTATGAATCTTATTTCATCTTAGCGAAGGGGCTTACGGCCATATCACGTTGAATATACCGGGTCTCGCTCGATCACCGAAGTTGAGCCTGGTCAGTACTTAGATGGGTGACCTCTTGGGCAATACCAGGTGCTGTAAGCGCTTAGTGACGGATGTGCGTTGTGGTGCAGCGAATATCGGCTCGGAAAGAGAAATCGGTGAGCCGAGTTCGAATATCCTGCAAGTGCATTCACTTAAGCACTGGTACTCTTGGGAAAGATATTAATCCGTTCCTTCCCTCCAGTTATGCGTTAAATAACAGGGTACGACTTGGGGACAAAACAAAATCCCAATGAATTTTGATACTCGAAAAGACACAAAACTTAAATAAAAAAAAACAACAATAGATTGTTGAAAGAAAAAGGTATTACCATAAATAAATAAAATTTAGTTGGCAATAAATAACCCGCCAAGGTTGATATGCCATAAAATCCAAACCAAATCCTCTTAACAATATTTGCATATCCTATTCATCATATCAGGTGTTGTAATTACAGTTTCTGATATCAATGTTATTACAGCTAACTCTATATGTCATTGGCTGTAATTCATATTGTTTCTATCCTAGGTTGTAAGTTCTGTTCGTTGTATCAAAAAATATACAAATTATTCCTTCTATCAGAATTATATGTCTTTGTCATTATCTATCTTAGTCTCCACATAAGGGTTTGTACAACTTATTTCTGGATATATATTTTACTCCTCATAACAATGTTTATTTCTTCTACTCTTTATATCATTTAAATGCTATGCGTGATACACGCTTGGGCGATCATGTCTCGAAAGAGACATGACTGACTGAGCAGAAGATTATCTCGCAGTAGGTTGCCATTGCTTTCTGCGGTAGACTGGTTTCCGACTGAGGCTAGAGAACCCAATCTGTCCTATTATTTAACCCATAACTGGAGTGATGAAAAGGATTAATACCTTTCCCAAGGGTATTTGCGCGTAAGTGAATGCAAGGAATTCGACTGGAATTCGAACTCCGCTTCCCGATTTCTCGTCCCGAGCTGATATCCACTGCACCACGAACCACACCCATTAATAAATATCCTCTTTATATACACTCCTCAAAAAAAATTAAAGGAACACTTCGAAAACACATCAGATTTAAACCGGGCGAAAAAAGTTGTTGAATATCTTTCCTGACAATAGGTAGGGGATGTATAAGAACAAAATGACGCAACATCATTTGATAGAGATGAAAATGATCACCCTATAGAGGGGAGAAATCAAAGACACCCCAAAATTACAAGTAAAAAAATGATGCAGCAGAATGGTCCATTTTGCCAAAATGTCATTTAGAAACTCAGAATGATTCTCAGTAGTTTGTGTGGCCCGCACGTGCTTGTACGCATGCCTGACAACATCAGGGCATGCTCCTAATGAGACGACGGATAGTGTCCTGGAGGATCTCCTCCCAGATCTGAACCAGGGCATCACTGATCTCCTGGACAGTCTGAGGAGCAACCTGGCGGTACCGGATGAACCTAAACATAATGCTCCTGAGGTGTTCTATTGGGTTTATGTCAGGTGAACGTGGGGACCAGTCAGTGATATTAATTTCTTCATCCTCCAGGAACTGCCTGCATACTCTAGCCACATAAAGTCGGGCATTGTCGTGCACCGGGAGGAACCCAGGTCCCACTGCACCAGCGTAGGTTCTGACAATTGGTCCAAGGATTTCATCCCGCTACCTAATAGCAGTCATTGTGCTATTATCTAACCTGTAGAGGTCTGTGCGTCCATCGAGGGATATGCCTCCCAAGACCATCACTGACTCACCACCAAACCGGTCATCCTGAATGATGTTGCAGGCAGCATAACGCTCTCCACGACATCTTCAGACCCTTTCACGTCTGTCTTATGTGCTCAGATTGAACCTTCGTTCATCTGTGAAGAACACAGGGCCCCAGTGGCGTAGTTGCCAATTCTGGTATTCTATGGCAAATGCCAATCGAGCTCTACGGTGCTGGGCAGTGAGCACATGGCCCCCCAACATGACGTCGGGCCTTCAAGCTACCTTCATCGAGCCTGTTTCTGATTGTTTGGTCAGACAATTAACACCAGTGGCCTGCTGGAGTTCATTTTGTAGGGCTCTGGCAGTGCTCACCCTGTTCCTCCTTGCACAAAATCGCAGATATCGATCCTGCTGCGGTTTTACGGATCTTCTATAGCCCGTTCAGCTCTCCTGGAATAACTAGTGTCTCTTGGAATCTCCTCTAAGCTCTCGAGACTGCACTGCGCTGGGAGACACAGCAAAGCTTCTTGTAACGGCACGTATTGATGTGCCATCCTGGAGGAGTTGCAATACTTGTGCAACCTCTGTAGAGTCCAGGTACTGCACTATGCTATCAACAGAGATGTTGATCCAAGACAAATGAAAAACTACAGCAGTAGAAAATCAGTCAGTAAAAACCAGCCAAAAGAGATGAAAAAGGGAAAATATCAGTGACCTAAACCATTCCTGTTTTAGAGGGTGTCTCGTTGTTACCCCTCTGAAGCACCTGTTGTTGATTTCATCAACAACAAAGCAGCTGAAACCAAAACGCTTGACTGATAGGTTGCTATACACTGATTAAAAAGTGTTCCTCTATTTTTTGAGCTGTGTATAACAAACCATAAATAGGGTTGTTATTATTCGAGTTTGTATATACTAATGTCTATTAGTGACACATTATTTCACGGGCTACAAATCGATTCTCACCTGGTGCAACATGCCCGTTCAAATTTGGCTAAGTTATTTCAGAGGCCATAGAATAGCTCTGCTGAAAACATTGAGATAAACCCAAGCAAAACTTGATGAACCGGGTATATATCTTTTTTCAGTGTGTGTTTGCGAAATAGGCAAGTTATTTTTTTCAGAAGCTGTTGTGCGTTTTGTTGCAGTGGATATCGGCTCTGAACGAGAAGTCGGGGAGCTGAGATGGAATACCAGTCAAATTTGTTGCATTCACTTACGCGCAAATACCCTTGGGGAAGATATTAATACGCTTCTTACCTCCAGTTATGGGGCTTGGTCGGCAGCCAGTCTACTGCAGAAAGTAATGGTAACCTACTGCTGGAAAATCTTCTCCCCAGTTAGTCATGTCGCGAGACGGATCATGATCGTCCAAGCGTGTATCACGTATGCCATTTAACTGACTGATTGAATATAATAGTTGGAATCATTATTAAGGCTTCTACTGGGCATAATGTAAGGGAACAGTTTTCTATTGTTAAGAATTAGTGAACTGATCCCCCATTAATTACTACTTCATAATATAATACTTCATAATATCTCGCTCTAGCTGTGAGTCAAATAACAGGACAGATTGGGTTCTATAGCCTTAGCTTGCAACCAGTCTACCGCAGAAAGCAATAGCAAACTTCTGCCCAGTCATCTCGAAAGAGACATGATAGCCCAAGCTTGTGTTACGTATGGTACTTGAGTGACATTTTTTCTTCCTTTCCGATCGCCATGTATAACGAATTTTCCTGTAAGTATATAACTGTATCATATGTTAATTTATGCATTAGGCACAAAAATAAAACATGAACATTTTAAGAATATTGAATAATAAGATTATGCGACTGACAAAAATTTTGTTCTTAGCAACATAAGCGGATGTTTTTTTGTTGTTTTTTTTTGTTTTGTTTTTTATTTTTTCATTAAGTCATCTTCCATCTTTTCACTCAATGGAATCGGTTTTATAGCTTCTCTTTGTAAATCCGAATTGCCAGCGTCATTATTGTTGTGCTTTAGGATCGTTGTCATGTCGATTTGATGAATTGTTAATGGAACATGGAAGCGAGGAAAACTAAACGACAGATAACATGAGAACGAAGAGCAAAACATAGATGATTATGGTAAATAATATAACAGAGAGACAAAAAAGAACATTGTTACATAGTAGATGAATGATATTTACGTAGATAGATAGATAGATAGATAGATAGATAGATATTAACAGACTGAGATAGATAGATAGATAGATAGATAGATAGATAGATAGATATGAACAGACTGAGATAGATAGACAGATAGATAGATACATAGATAGATAGATAGATAGATATTAACAGACTGAGATAGATAGATAGATAGATAGATAGATAGATAGATAGATAGATAGATATTAACAGACTGAGATAGATAGATAGATAGATAGATAGATAGATAGATAGATAGATAGATATGAACAGACTGAGTTAGATAGATAGATAGATAGATAGATAGATAGATAGATATGAACAGACTGAGATAGATAGATAGATAGATAGATAGATAGATAGATAGATAGATAGATATTAACAGACTGAGATAGATAGATAGATAGATAGATAGATATTAACAGACTGAGATAGATAGATAGATAGATAGATAGATAGATAGATATGAACAGACTGAGATAGATAGATAGATAGATAGATAGATAGATAGATATTAACAGACTGAGATAGATAGATAGATAGATAGATAGATAGATAGATAGATAGATAGATAGATAGATATTAACAGACTGAGATAGATAGATAGATAGATAGATAGATATTAACAGACTGAGATAGATAGATAGATAGATAGATAGATAGATAGATAGATAGATATTAACAGACTGAGATAGATAGATAGATAGATAGATAGATATGAACGAACTGAGATAGATAGATAGATAGATAGATAGATAGATAGATAGATATTAACAGACTGAGATAGATAGATAGATAGATAGATAGATAGATAGATAGATAGATAGATAGATAGATAGATATTAACAGACTGAGATAGATAGATAGATAGATAGATAGATAGATAGATAGATAGATAGATATGAACAGACTGAGATAGATAGATAGATAGATAGATAGATAGATAGATAGATAGATAGATATTAACAGACTGAGATAGATATGAACAGTTTAGATAGATAAATAGATAGATCATAAAAAGACTTTATCAGGGATACAGAAGGGAAGATTGTTAATAGGCATACTGAGAGATAGTTTAGATTCTATAGACAATTATAGACAAATGAATAGATAGATAGATAGATAGATAGATAGATAGATAGATAGATATAAAACAATTGATATATATATATATATATATATCCATACATACATACATACTTACATACATACATACATATGAACAGAATCATAGATATATAGATATATAGCTATGTATAGATAGATACATCCATACATGTATACATACATACATATATATGAACAGAGTGAGATAGATAGATAGATAGATAGATAGATAGATAGATAGATAGATAGATAGATATAAACAAAATGAGAGAGAGAGATGAACAAAATGATATAGATATTAATCAAGAAAGGTTAGAGCAAATTCAGATAGAAAAATATATAACGTCTGATATGTATCTGTGTGGGTGATTGTTTTTGTGCGTATGTCTGTGTGTGTGAACAGAATTATATAGAAATATATGACAAGAGTGTCATAGATAGATAGATAGATAGATAGATAGATAGATAGATAGATAGATAGATAGATAGATATTAACCGATTAAGATACATATATAGATAGATATCACTGAATAATAAGTAGCTAGATATATAGATAGATACATAAAGAGATACATATATATAAACAGATAGATTCGAACAGATTCAGATATTCAGGTAGATGGATAAATAGATATTGACTGGGATAGATAGATAGATAGATAGATAGATAGATAGATATGAACAGACTGAAATAGATAGATAGATAGATAGATAGATAGATAGATAGATAGATAGATAGATATGAATAGACTGAGATAGATAGATAGATAGATAGATAGATAGCTATGAACAGACTGAAATAGATAGATAGATAGATAGATAGATAGATAGATAGATAGATAGATAGATATTAACCGATTAAGATACATATATAGATAGATATCACTGAATAATAAGTAGCTAGATATATAGATAGATACATAAAGAGATACATATATATAAACAGATAGATTCGAACAGATTCAGATATTCAGGTAGATAGATAAATAGATATTGACTGGGATAGATAGATAGATAGATAGATAGATAGATAGATAGATAGATTATTTAATCTACCCGACAAATAGACAACATATTTTCCCTATTTCTACTTCTATAATCTAAAATCTAAATGATTTACTACTTTTATTCCACCTGTTTACATTTCCGAGAAAGAAATTGAAAGTACTCTGTCCAATTCCATTCTTCTAGCAATAATATAGCCTGAACAACGAAAGCGTCCGAAACGTGTGTGGCTGCCCAATGCCACACCGCCTTAATCTTCTTGTGTATGTAAATCATTTGGCAATCAGTTATCACCTAATAATACCTACGTCCGATTCACGGGGTGTCCAGACACTGTAAATTACTGGCCGGTCAGCACTGGAGGTTAGTGGTCAATAAAAGATTTGCCATTTAATCACTCGTCAATGGTCAAACTGCCCGTGTAAAATCCAGTCTCGCCTTGTAAGATGCTTGCTTCAACCCGGATCGTGTTCTCTCAATAGATGAGAAACAATGTTAAATTTATCTGTTACTAGCATTTTAACCCAGTTTCGCTCTGGTAGTTTAATGAATAATAAGAATAAAAAACATATGATGAATTTACATAGCAAATACTTACACAACCTCCACCCCTGTCACTTTTATAGATATAGACTAGCAGTTTATCCCGGCTTCACTCGGGTTGCTTAAGGAATAACAAGAATAAAAAACATATAATGAATTTACATAGCAAATACTTACACAACGTCCACCCTCGTCACTTTTATAGATATAGACTAGCAGTTTAGCCCGGTTTCACTCGTGTAGTTTAAGGAATAATAAGAATAAAAACATATGATAATTTTTTGTAGCAAATATTTACACAACGTCCACCCTCGTCACTTTTATAGATATAAATTACAATGTAGAATGCCTATATTGGAGGGGGATGGGTAACATATATAGATATAGATAATATAAAGTGTGGTGATCGATTCGGTATTATAATAAATACATAAACTGATCCCTCATTTTGGGGGTAATAAAATATATTTTTCTACCCCTAATTTTGGCTTTCTGAAAAATTTCAAGGTGTCGTTAGCGTTCTAAAATTTGGATCTCCATCTGAGCGCAACTCCCGTCGAGCTAGACCGCAAAATGCAGACGCTAAGTCGAATCTATCAAACAAACAAATACTTACACGACGTCCATCTACGTCACTTTTATGGATATAGATTATTAAAGCCGTGCGCTTTTATTTACACAGTTCAGTAGATGAAATAATTTTTAAAAGGAATAATTACTATTATTACATTTTAAAACCAGATATAACGGGTCTTATTTTTTTTCAATCGTTTCACCCCGAGCAAGGCATTCCACTGCCACTATTGCGCAGGGGGTTACATAGGGGCGGGGAAGTGATGAGAAAGGATGGTTAGATATAGGAAATGTCGGAAGAAGGGTGATAGACGGGTAAGGATACCGAGAATGAGGGTTGGTTGGATGGTGAGAGTGTTTGAGAGAATAGATGCAAGTTAGTGTGTTAGGAGGTGTCTATTGACCTTACATTTAAACTCCTGGAGATTGTAGCTGTCGGGGAAGCAGGCATGTGGAAGGGAATTCAACGGGCGGGAAGCGCAAGAAAAGAAGATGTTGGAGTAGAAATTACGATTACATCTTATCTGTTTCACTGTAAAATGGTGGGACCTAGTTGCTAATCTAGTATCTCGTGTACATTCGTACTTAGGCGGCACCAATGACCTAAGTTCATCGGAGCAGAAGCCGTGAAAGTACTTATAGAAGAAGCACAGGGAAGCCACGTCACGCTGGTGATAGAGTGGTTGCTGCCGGTCCGTTAAGTCAGTATCGATCACGTTACAGATTCTCTGTTGTATTTTGTCAAGAAGCCCGAGGAGAGTAGCAGGGGCACCCGACCAGATGTGGCAGCAGTATTCAATACACGGGCAGATGGTAGATTTATATATGTGCAGGATAGATTCAGACGGGAAAAACTTCCGGGCCCTGCACAGAGAACCGACCTTCATAGCAGCGGACTTAGCAATGGATTCGATATAGTCATTCCATTTGAGGTCCACCGAGAGTGTAAGGCCAAGAGGCGTAGTCTTTTTGATCTCACAGCAATCTTTTTAGTATCTAATATTTTTTTTCAGTAATCCTGTTGTCTGTACTGTCCAATCTCTTTCCCGATTCTTATTTTTCCACCTTTCTTTGGAGGCGTCCAAACGATAAGGATTAACAGGACTGTCAACATAACGCAACATCAATGTATCAATTCCTTGTCAAGTTTCCGTTTCTTATAGATTTAGTAACCTGGCGGAGCTAAGAAAGATACTCTATTCTATGAGAACAAACAGAAGACATACCTTAATATACAAAAAACGCATAAAAAACGGATCGAGTCACGTCTCAATTCTTACCACTTTATCGGAACATGTCAGAGCAAATCTATATATATATAAAAGGCAAGATGTTTGTGTGTGTGTGTCTGTCTTTCTGTCTCTCTGACTATATGTCCGTTATACAAATCCACAATTTTATCCGATTCTCACCAAGCTTAACATCAATATTCTTTAGGCTTCAGGTCAGATCAGGGGCTACTTATTTTTTCTAATTTCCCCCTGCTATCGGAAATTGATATCCCGATATCCGATCAGGTCTTATCAAGATCAGAATTTCAGCCCTTTTATCGTGGACATTTTTGCTGCAGAATTTGCTCTAACTTGGTAAAATTGTAGTTTTTGTCCCAAACATTAGTAGATATCAAATCTGATCAAAAACCGATATTCAACCATCAATATGGCTCATTTTTCTCCAATTTTACTCCTGATGGGTACGATAAGTTTTCATGAACTTACTTAGGTTAGTTTTTCTTTGGATAATTTCCTTGAATCCGATATTGGAAATCGATCCCCGATATCCTATCGGGTCTGATCAAAATCAGGTTTTCAGGCCTTTTATTTTGGTTTTTGCTTCAGGTTTTGCTCTACATAGATTTAATTGTAGTTCTTAGTCTCAGCCATGATACCATTTAATCAGAGGATTTATTTAGCCTTCAAAATTCTGTTTGCGACGGAAAACGTATTTGACGTTGATACCGGAAATCAAAATTTGACTTACATCCATGAATTTTAGTAAGTTCTACGGATTCGGGATCAACCTTTCAAAAACCTACGTTTTTCGTGACAACGTCCAAAGAGTCACAGACCATGAATTAGTTTTAAAGCTTTCATTACACTCGAGCAACGCCGAACTATACTGCTAGTAGAATATAAATCAGCATATAACCGAGAATTCCTAAATCTGTCACTAAACGTAAACATCAACGAACAGCACCGAGAAAAATATAAATCTATAAAACAATTCTGGCAAATCTGGACTAGAAACCCGCAACAAACGTAAAGAAAAAAATGGGTCCAACTGTGCAGAGCGAACGACTGATTAATAAGCAACCATTGGTTCCAAGAACATCATAGATGATAATAAACAGAAAATTCTAGGAGTAGAAAGTAAAAACCAAATCGATAACACAACTATTAACAAAACATTCAACAATGAAGTTGTTCACTGCAAAACCTATCCAAGGGCTGACTGCGGAATGGACCACCTCAGTATAATATGTAAAACTAGCATCATAGCCCGGCGTTACCCGTGCAACTCAGAACATTTTAGTAGTAGGAGAAGCATTAAAAAATATATTTTCTTTTTTTTCTTTTTTTTTTGCGTAAACGTGATTTGATGTTTTGTGTGCCATTTTAAACAACATTGCGTTTGTTTTTGTTCCAAAATTACGGGGGAAATTATTTACATTTTTTGTTGACTAAATGAATTTAACATAAAAATAAAAATTATTTATTTTGTTTTACTGAAATTAGAACTATAAAATCTATTACGCTCTCAGTTCAGAAATATTTTACGAATATTTAAAAATGTAGACATTTAATTTTAGAGGAAAAGTTACATTAATGCCTCACGAATTTACAGATAGTTGATTTCCTGCATGAAATATTTAGCGAAAAAGAAGTTTTTTTTCTTTTAATTTTATGTTCTGATGTATGAAATATTAAATCTGAAAAAAAAAAGCTTAAATAATTAAATTAATCATTGGCACTTTTTTTTAAAAATATTTTGTTTTTGTTTAAAAAACATTTATTTTTTTAAATATATCTTTTGCTTCAAAATTACGAGGAAAAATATTCACATTTTTTTATGAATTTCTAAAACGTCGGAATAAAATATCTATATATCTATATATATATATATATATATATATATATATATATATATATGTATATATAAAGACTCATTTTTTTAGTCGCGTTTGATACGTGTGATTTGATTACTGTGACGTAATCTAGCAACCATCTTAGATCTTAGATGTTTTACGGAGCAAATATAAACAATCAGCAAGATTTGCCAAAAATTGCGAAAGGGAAAATTGTTGAACTTAAAATCAAAAAGTATGTGTCTTTACTGTAAATATGTGTTCCTAGAAAATTTGAATGGCGTAGCTTAAAAAATCTAGTCGTGCATAGGGAACAGTCATACATTGACTCACAGATTACAGTTTTTATATATAGATTAGAATGAAACTACGGAAACTGAAGATGATTAACGCAGCACACAAATTGAAATACAAAAGACCCCTGAACTTGAAAGAAAAATATAGGAAAAATGTAAAAAAATATACAGATGACTAAATGGAAACGGTGACTCGACACACGAAGAAAAGTTTCAGTGAAATCAGTAAACAACATCCTCACTGTTATGGTAAAACACACCCATTTCTCAGATAATGGACTCTCCCTCCTATATTAATAAGAGTTAACAGGAAGTTAAGTCGATAAATTCTTGGGAATTTCATAGGAATTCAAAGAAGTTCTAGAGACTTCTTTAGAGTTCTCTTGGAGTTCAGTAGAACTAATAGGCAGTTGATATTAGTCGGCAGTTAACCGAATACTAAGGAGTCAGTTTTCAGTGGAAGATTACCAAGTTCCTAATATTTATGGTTCGATTAGCAACCGACATAGCACGATTATAACTTTCAGTGCAGAAACTATTCCACAGCGCTCACAAGATACAAAAATGAACGTAGAAAGAAAGATTCGTGGATAACAACTGTGATTCTCAATATGATGGAAAAGAGACTGAAAACAATCCCAAGACATAGAACGGAATACACAAAACTACTGAAGCGTAGGGAGCTGGTTAATCTTTCTCGAATTCGGCCTTGTGTCAGACATAACCGAACTCCCGACAGCTTACAAGTTTTATGCAGAGTTATAATCATCAGAAGGTTGGTTGTCGACAGGTTGGAATATGTAGAATCAGTGCAGAAGAGTGGAATAATAAAATATACAATTTGAATGTTAAAAATCAAAACAAAATTATTAAGAGGAAAGAATAATATAAGTTGTAGGAGTTAATTTGCAATTAGAAACATTATAAGAAGTTATGGGTAGAATTCTTACAAAATGTTCTAGTAGTAATTGTTGAAATAGATGAGGAGAAAGAGAAAGAGAACAAGGTGCGACCTGACCTTATCTCCGGGTAGATTTGAAGTTTGTCACATTTTAGTTCTTTCATCTATCGCTGCTCCCATCTCTGACTCTTGACTGATGCCGAGGTCATTTATATAGTCCTCTTGAAATTCACACAGGATCGCCAAGTCCTTTCAAGTCTTACATGTCGCTACCATTGGTCAAAAATCATTTTAGTACCTACTTGCGAAATCTGATTTCGACATTTTCGTTAAGCACCTGGTCAATCCTTGTTCTTTGTGAATTTTTGTAAAAGTGAAGAAGAGAGTAGATTTTAATTAATTTCTATACTACAGACGGAAAAAAGGAACAAATGCAAAAAAAGGTTTAAGAAGAATTGCTTAACGAAATATTTGCAGAAATAAAGAGATTGAGTATCACAAATAAAGGAAATATGCATAAAAAATAACAGTCTAGGACAAAAGACATGCTCATGAACAGACTGCATATAATTCAAGGATGGCTCGATTATATTAGAGGAAAGATACTTCAGCGATGGGATGAATATATCAGAGATTTCTTCCAATGAACAACCGTCAATACACAGAAATACAGACCGGCAGGAAATATTAAAAACCGAAGTGGAAGCTGCACTGGCCAAAGTGAATAGAAACAAAGTGGCAGGGTCAGAGGGAATTGTAAGAGAGATGCTGGCAACCTTAGACGATTTTAGCATAAAAAATAGTACAGAAATAATAAGTGAAATCTACCACAGAGGCTATATACCTAAAGACCTAAGCAGATCTACTTTCATAGCACTGCCTAAGAAACCAGGCGGAGAGAAATAGGAGCTCCACCAAACAGTCAGAATTCTGGGGAATAGGGTGCGCAGTAGAATCAGACCAGAGATAGCACAACAACAGTCAATGTTCGTCAGAGACGCCGGAACAAGGAACGCGATATTTATGCTCAGAATGTCAACAGAAGAAACCATACAAATGCAGATGGGCGTGTACCTGGGTTTTATAGACTACACAAAGGCGTTCGACAAAGTACGCCACAAATATCTGTTGGAAGTGCTCAGCAACCTTGACATGTTCGGAAATGACATTCGGCTAATCAAGAATCTATACTATCTGCAAGTCGCCTGTATACGGACATGAAACGACTTCATCAGATATAGAAAAATAGAAAAGAAATGTAAGAAAAGACATATATTTTCTCACAGAACTATTCAACCTATACAGCAAAGCAATTCTAAGAGAACTAGATACCCTGTCAGGATTCATCATAGTCGGTCACAATCTTAACAATATAAGATATGTTGATGATACAGTGCTGATAACAGACACAGAATGGAAACTATAAGACCTTCTGCATAATGTAGCAAAAGAAAACGAGAAGAAAGGCTTAACTATAAACTGAGGAAAGACAGAATACGTGGTCCTCAGCCGAAAGAGGAGCCCAAAATGCCAACTACATGTCGGAGAGACTAAAATCAAGAAATTACAGATATTTTGAATATTGTAAAAGGTTTTGAACAGATGACGGAAAGTGCGACACTGAGATCTGAAGGCGTAATGAAATGAGCAAGGATGTATTCGTTGGAATCAAAAAAGTAGTGAATTGTAAAGTGATATGTGTCCTACTGATATTGCATTGAATGCTAATCAGTTTCAACGAAGATCAAGAGACTTTATGTAACAAATGTTTATACAGAAGGATGTTGAGGATACCATGGGATGAACATATGAGTGCTGACTAGGTTTTTGAGAGAAAGAGAAGAGAAAGGAATCTTATACTTAACATCAGAGACCGTTGAATTTCTGGAACACGTAATAGCGAAGGAGGGTTTGGAGAATCTGATACTCACAGGGAGGATAGAGGGAAAGTGGAACAGCTAAAGCGATGCGGGCATATTTGATAAACTGGGGAAATGAATGACAGAACAAGGGTTTGTAGTAGTAGCAATACTAAACTTATTAAGAGCTACAAGTAACAGAAAAATGTGGAGAGCCATTATTTCTACGTTACGAAAGAACACAGCACATATTTTATTTTTATTTTTTATTTTCTTTTAAATCATCTCACCCCAAGCAAGTCATCCTACTGCCACTTTTGTGCAGGGGATTACATAGGGGAAAGTGATGAGAAAGAGAGGTTAGTTATAGGAAATGTCAGGAGGAGGGTAATAGACGGATTAGGATACCGAGGATGGAGGTGGAGTAGATGGAAAAAGAGCTTGTGAGAATGGATGCAAGTTAGTGTGATAGGAGATGTCTATTGACCCTATGATTAAATTCCTTGAGATTGTATCTGTCGGGGAAGCAAGTATATGGAAGGGAATTCCACAGGTGGGAAGTGCGTGAAAAGATGTTAGATCAGAAATTGCGGTTACACTTTATCGGTTTCACTGTAAAAAGGTGGGACCTAATAGCTAATCTAGTATCTCGTGTAAATTCATACCTAGGGGGCACCAGTGATCTAAGTTCATCGGAGCAGAAGCCGTGAAAGTATTTATAGAAGAGGCACAGGGAAGCCACGTCACGTCGGTGAGAGAGCGACTGCAGCCGAGCTGCTAAGTCGGTATCGATCACATTAACTTCAAACTCACACTTGACCCCAAGTGGAACATACAAACCATTGCCAAAGACGCATGTAAAATAGTCGGTTCCCTGGACTACTTAAGTTAGTACCTGACGCCACATGCTTTCTTTTAGCTTCACAAGAGGCAGATCAGAAAAAATAGATCACTGTTTTCATTTCTGGGCGGGAGTTGCCATGCCTAACTCCGACGTTGAGGAATCACTTCTAGGATACAAATTCTATATCATCCGTCAACTAACTAAAACACACAAAGTAAAATTGCACACCCGCAAAATTGGATTTAAACGACTAAAAGCATTTTGTAAAAAACCCAAGTAAGAAAAATTTCACAAGTCAGTGTGAAAAGCAAAATTCTGGATCCTGATTGGATAGTAAATAGAAAATTCATGTTACCTCAGCAGTCAAATGTTTTTTCACAGCTAAAGATGAAAATAACTCAGGGAGCCGGTCACATGACTGAATTCCACTACTTAACCACGTCCGTGACCTGGTTAAGATAGTTCAGCATTGGGAGTAGTTAGCTGACGGACCCCATGGCAAGGTAACAAAAGTAATTTCAAGAACCCGATCTGGACGTAGGACACGTCACAGATTCATTCGACCTCTTCTTCCAATTTTCCTTTTCTTCATTTTCACACCACGCCGCTAAAGACAATAGGACGCTTTAAGTACATTTCTTTTATTTGTTTTGCCTTTCCTCTCACTCTGTCGCCGACCTACCACAAAGAGGAAGGAACAATCACAATTCGCTTACTACACACAAAGAAACATAAGACTATATTTTACTACTATCGCCATACAGCCCCGATACACTTAGCAATTACTTCTATCAAACCATGAACTCTAAACTTCTGTGGAAATTTCAAATAGTTACATTTCTTTTTTAACAATTCTAACTACAAAACTGCATGAATTTTATCAAGGAATTTTTCTACTCGCAAATGGGTTATAGTGTTCAGTTAACAAAATCACTGATATTTTTCATCTTACAATTTTGACATTTAGTTAATAAATTTTTACTTTAATGAACACACGAAATATTTTATCCTTCCACATTTCAACAAAGACGAAAAAAAAAGGTCGCCACCACAGGATTTATAAATTGAAGCCCATCGTCAGCTACAATATCTAACACATTTGCTTCTACATGCCGTGTACGTTCAGGGCGTAGGCGATCATCTTCCTCCACATCTCCCTATACCTTAACACCCTTCTCTTTTTATCCCGCTTAAGTTATCCATCTGTTCAAGTCTATCAAGTATGTCATGCGTTGTTTCCTTTTGTCTCTTTTCTTCTCTATCCGTCTCATGAGCATCAGATTCCCCAAGCCCTGCTGCATGTCCCAGCAACTTTTCAATTTTTCCTTCATCTTCGAAGATACTGACCAACATTCACTGCGATATTGAAGAACCGACATGACATAGCAATCCAGTACTCTCTTCTTTGTTTCTAGAGACATTGTCCTGCTTCTGAATACTTTACTCAACTTCTGGAATGCTTCCTTCACCATGCCAGTTCATCTTCGGATCTGTGTCGCACTTTCCGTCTTCTGTTAGAACACTTCCCAGGTATTTAAATTTTCGTAACTGCTTGATTTTAGTATCCCCCACCTGTTTTTGGCATTTTGGGCTGCCCTTTTTGATAAAGTCGCAATTGTATCAGCACAAGCAATTCTTTAATAATAGAATCTACAATAATTCAACTTCTCCCTCCAAATAATATTGGTAATTGAAAGATACAAATAAAACTCCTACAGTATAATGGAAAATATTAACAAAAGCTAGAACATCTAAGTCGTTACATGGGTTATGTTTATTTTTGCTTACAAAAACTCCAAATAATTAAATTCCTGAAAACTGACTTATTAGACCAAAATAATAAAATTACTACTTACTGCTACCATAAGATATTTCACACTCTTTAATATATCTAGAACTATCTCAAACTGTTTACCATATGCTATCTAAACTTATTTATAAATGGAACATTGTCTGTGTGTGTGTCCGTTACCTATAGACTCCGAAACGGCTGAACCAATTTTCTTGAAAATTTACACAGTTGTACTATAAACGTCTGCGAATGTTCTTAGCTAGATTTTGTGTCGAGGTACCCCGGATAAATATCGAAAATAGATAATCGAAAATATCGGGTTATAGAAGGAGTGGTCCGATTTTAATCAAATTTGATACACTCATAGACAAAGACATAAGAAACGATATTCAGAAGTTTCAAGATTGCAGTTCTTACAATAGTGCAGAAAAACGATAATATATATAAAAGGCAAGATGTTTATGTGTGTGTCGGTTTATCTGCGTGTATGTCTGTATTTTTTCATCCCTTTTATTTTAGTTTTTGCTTCAGGTTTTGCTCGAAGTAGGTATAATTGTAGTTCTTAGTCTCAGCCATGATACTCTTTACTCAGAGGACTTATTTAGCCTTCAAAATTCAGTTTACGACGAAAAAATCTTATTTGATATCGATACCAGGAAATCAAAATTTGACTTACATCCATTCATTTTTCTTTCAGTCGACGGTTTTGCTTTAACTGGAAACAACTATTGCTTTTTAGTCTTTCGTGCCAACGTCCAAAGAGTCTGAGCTCCAGGACCATGGTTTGTTTTAAAGCTTTCGTTACACCCGGGCTATACTGCTAGTAATCTATAATTCTACCCCTTTTAGTTCGTTTTCTATACCTTAAACCTAACCTTAATTACTGTTAAATGGCTGTTTATGCTCCATTTCACTGCCAGTTAATTAAAAAATCAAATAATTCTGCCTTTAATAATTAACTTTATGGCTTTACTTCTATTTTTGTACATCAAAATTGTGTTTTTATATTAACAATACTTTTTCAGACAAATATTTTATGGTATTAATTTCAATCTCGTTGTATCTCTAATGACATATCGTTTACAGCTTTGTTCCATATATATTTAAACTGATATAACTAACACTTTCTTTCCTTCAGTCAATACAATACATTAATACACTCTCTAATATCTCAATATTTATTAGTGTACACCCACAAATCTGTTAAGTTAAAAGAACCTCCCACTCCGCTTCATTCAACTAATATGGTGGCGTTTTTATTTTCTTTAAATCTGTTTATCAATATATATAACTAAACTACATTTTCCATTGAACACCAATACTTGAATTTCAGTAAGCTATAATTATAACAATAATAAGATAGATAGATAGATAGATAGATAGATAGATAGATAGATAGATAGATAGATTACAGTGGCTGGCCTAGGCTGGCCTCTTAATTCAGAGGACGCCTGCTAAGTAGTAAATCCCTGCTCAGGCATATTCTGCATTTTGTTTGTGTTTCAACTGCAGCTATGTTGAGTGAAACTTAGTTACAGTTTCTGGCGTACATAACAGTCTACAAATACGCTTATGACTGTTGCTCGATGTTGCAGGCAGCGGACAATCCCTTTCATTATATTGTATATATGGTGGGAGAGTGACAAAAAAGGACTACAAATAAACTGCAAGAAAACTGAATGCATGGTTATCAGCAAAAATAATCAGCCCAAAGTGCCAAATACAGGTGGGGGATACTAAAATCAAGCAGGTACAAAAATTTTGATATCTGGGAAGCGTTCTAATTGAAGACGGCAAATGCAACAGAGAGATCTAAAGGCGAATTGGAATAGCAAAGGATGCGTTCCAAAAGCTGAGTAAAGTATTAAAACACAGGAAATTTCACTAGAAACAAAGAAGAGAGTACTGGACTGCTATGTGATGTCAGTTCTTCAATATGGAAGTCAATGTTGGACACTATCAACAAAGATGAAGGAAAAACTTGAAGCAGGTGAAATGTGGTTCTACAAAAGGATTCTTCGGATATCGTGGACCAAGCATGTGTGCAACGACGAGGTGTTGGAAAGAATGGAAACGAAAAGGAAATTAATACTGAGCATCAGGAAGAGACAACTGAAGTTCCTGGGACATGCAATTAGAAAGGAGAGCTTGGAGAACCTGACACGAACAGGCCAAAAAGAGGGAAAAAGCAGTGGATAACATATTGAAGGGCCTGAGCAGGTGGATGAAAAAACGGGGGCTGCGAGACGTTACAGGAGAAAGCGTGCTAAGAGCCACCAAGGATAGGAAGAAGTGGAACGCCATGATCGCCTACGTCCTGAAAGGACAAGGCACATAGAAGAAATAGTGGGAGTTGTAGTTGACCTATTGTCCGGTGAATGTTGGCTTGTGATATACAGATGTCTTGGACCCCACTTCTGTTCGAGATATTAATAAATCCAGGAATGCTAGTTTGTTGTCACACTCCTTTTCTATAGTAAACTGAATCGATGATCGTATTGATTTCCCATGGTCAAGTCGAGTCTGGACTTCTTCATAGTGTTGCCAGAGTATGAAAGTGTCATCAACGTATCTCAGCCATAGAGTTGGCTTTATAGCTGTGGATTTTAATTCCATTTCTTCAATGTATTCTATGAAATGTTAGCCAGTGATAGTGGTAATGATCCTATTGTGAATCCCCCACCCTGTCGATATATGCTTGATTCCAAGCAGAAGTGTGTGGTTTGTGTGCAGAAAATCAGAATTACCATCAATTTGTCTAGTAGAATATTGGTACGTTCTCCTAGGGATGAGTCCAAAGCCACTCTGTTACTGATTTGGCCAAGGGATGAAAATAATATACCCCAGTGATCGTAATAAAGGGTTCCGTTCGAAATTCCTAGCAGATGAAGAAAGCCGGAGAGTACAACGGCTGAAATGTTGTAATAAAAGGCAATAGTCACAATAATGTAAATAGTATATATATATATATATATATATATATATATATATATATATATATTAACTACAAAAGTATGATCAGAGATAAATCCCAAAACACCCGATTCTTTTAATATTAATTTCATTAATATTAAAATTGATCAAGGTAGAGGGATCGATGCAAATATTACATTCTAATTACACAGGCAAATATAAAAATAAAACAATACTTTCAATATTTAAATCTGTCTGATAGCCATTTCTACGAGGAAATCCTCGCTTCCTCAGCAACAACAAATATATATATATATATATATATATATATATATATATATATATATAATGGCGATCTCATTGTTAAGCCTGGAGGTTTTGTTGTTGCTGAGGAAGCGAGGATTTCCTCGTAGAAATGGCTATCAGACAGATTTAAATATTGAAAGTTTTGTTTTATATATATATATATAGTCTTACGACACAAAGGACATCATTTAAAATATGAAGATCTGGGTAGCAACGTGTCCCAGACAGACTAAATAAAATATGCTTTAAGTTGAACCATAAAATATTATTTATCAAAATTCGAATAATATATTCAAAGGGGTGTAGATTTTATTGCCAACTTTACAAAGCTTCACAAATGTTTATTTACACACCGTCTGTGATACGACATGCGTCACGTCTTTAGTCCATTTCCTGACAAACACTCTGTAGTATGGCTTCTATAATATTTCCTCCGCTTGAGTTCCTCTACTCTTTGTATGGAGGGCGATACATACCTGTCCTTTCATACTGACCCATAGAAAAATGATGTGTTATATCAAGTGAAGGTAGTGTCCACTGCACATTGTCACTGGAACATAAGATGCATCTTACCGAGAAATTCTCTTTGAGATAATTCCTCACAGCCAACGTAGTTTGTACACATTTTTTTAAAATTTGAGATCATTTAAGCGAGAATTTGCAATCTTATTAGACTACGAAACGTACGTTTTGGGTGGAGACACTATATATATATATATATATATGTGTGTGTGTGTGTGTGTGTGTATAGATATTGATGTAAACTTATGGGGGGTTCTATGTAAGGTAACTCCTGTTTGAAGCCACTTTATGAGGCCATGTTGTAGTGTGTTTTATTTTCATTAAAAGTTTTGCTTTGATGGTAGTTTGTTAATTCTAGTATTTACGATAGTGGGGAATTGTTTAATTATTTGTTTGAGGTGGTTGGAGTAAACATTTATGTAGGTTGGAGTTTCATTATTTTTTTTGGTAATGTTTAAATGTGTTGTTCGACAAATTTTAAGTAATATCTAATTTACCAAGAAACCATATATCCTAGCGAAGCCGGAATAATATATATAGGAATTTCTGCCGGAACATGGAAACAACGCCTATATAATCATAACCAATCATATACCACTCATTTTCTAAACCCCACCTAAAATATCAAACCGCTCTTTCTAAACATTTCTAGGAATTAAAAGACAGAAATCTTTCCCCTCACATTGAATGGAAGATTATAGGCGAATCGCAAACCCATAATAGCTTTAGAAGCAGATGTAATTAATTTATGCTTACACGAAAAGATTAAAATTATCAAATTCAGAGAATCTAGCTAATTATTAAATTAGAGAAATGAAATAATTTTCAAATGCCGCCATAAAAATAAATTTAAACTGTCTAACATAAAATCTTAGAATTACCCCGTTCCGACACACTTGCCAGCTCTTTCATATTTTGAGTGGATCATTCGTTGGAGGATTTTACAGACGGAAGAAGTGAGGATAATGATCTACCATACAATGGGTTGACATGCTAATTTAAGAACGGAACGACTTTATCTTATTGGTGCACGAAGTTAAAAATATCCTCTCTTGAACTGTGTAATTGTAACTGATATCACTAGTATGATTTCGATATACATATTTCACGTGTATAACAGCGCACCTAATTG